>JAWWLV010000088.1:9480526-9564710 GCA_035041135.1 Platyrinchus mystaceus
AGAAAAGAAAAGAAAAGAAAAGAAAAGAAAAGAAAAGAAAAGAAAAGAAAAGAAAAGAAAAGAAGAAAAGAAAAGAAAAGAAAAGAAAAGAAAAGAAAAGAAAAGAAAAGAAAAAAGAAAAGAGAAAAGAAGAAAAGAAAATTTCAGTTTTGAGGGTCCTACAGTAATCATCTAGTCCAACTGCATGACCACTTCAGGGCTGACCAAAAGTTAATGCATGTTGTTAAGGGCAAATGCTAAATGCCTCTTAAACACTGATAGGCTTGGGGCATGGACCACCTCTATAGGAAGGCTGTTCCAGTGTTTAACCACCCTGTGGGTAAATTTATACTCCTAATGTCCAGTCTAACCCTCCCCAGCACTGCTTTGAAACATTATTTTCTCAGTAAAACAAAAACTTGTGTGGTTTTTGATGTTCTTTTTTAACTCTTAGTTTTGTTACTAGCTATAAAAAATACTCTCTATGTGTTTAATACCTATTAAAAGTTGAAATATTAAGGAAAATACTGATTTTTTAAAAGATCAATGTAGAACCTGGTATTAAGACAGATCCTTAGCAGAAAATATATTATGTGCTTCAGCTTACCTAGGCACTGTATCTGGACTAAAACATGATGACCATTACAAAAATAGTCAACTGAAAGAAGCTGGTGTGGCTACATTGCTAGTAACAGATTTGGCTCTTTGCTTTCAGCCCTTTCAACTGTATTACTTTCTTTGGCAGCTGTGTTCTCTTTTCCAAACTTACATTGCTAGATAAAGTTTTATTCAGTGATTTCTGCCAGAGAAGAACAAAGGATAGTTTCCTTCCAATTTTTAGGACATTTGCTATTGTCTGTGAAATTCCAGACTGGGGTTGGCTGGAGGGGCAGCAGAATGCAGGATTACATTTTAGCCCTGTATACATATTTGTATTTGTTAGAAAACAAAGCCACTTTGTTTGACAGTCTTTGTTTGGGATATATGGCTGTTATTCTGTCTTTCTCAGCAGCAGGTATCGGTGCTCATATCAGGTTTTGTTAAAGTCTGTTTACACTTACACTTTTCAGAAATTCTCTTTTGGGATGGCACCTCAACATTTGTGTCAAGTTCTCTCTAATGGGGTTAGTTAATTAAACAAGAAAGTCCAGGTTTGGTTTCAAAAGAAAAATAAAAAGAGTTCTACCATTTATATACTGATGAGAACGTCTGAGCTTAAAATTCAAGTGCCGCATGCCTTAGCCCCAGTGAAGGACACTGACTTAATCATTCTGAATTGAATACAATACAAATGAAGTAAATGCAATATCAGGGATTAAAATAGAGTTTACACATATGTGTAGTAAAAGCATTCTTGGGGCCTTTATTTCTGTACTGTCCTTGGCTCAGATTTCTACAGTGGCTCGCTGCCATCTTGAAATGGCACAAGGTAGCAGCAAAAGCTTTCTTGTATTCTGTGTACAGGAGTTGGAAAAAAATTAAATTGCAGAGAGAAAGAAGCAAAACACTGCAGTTTTGTATTCATGCAGTCATGTTTTCTGTCTGTACTGCACTTCATGGGGCTATGGGGCCGTGCAAAACCTCAGTCAAGAAGTTGCATGACATCAAACCTTGCAGTTGGGAAAAGCAAAAGGTGGGGCTGCACAGAACAGTAGGGGTATTGCAATTGCACATGGGAAGTATTTAGGATAATTATGTTAATAAACTTCTCGTTTGAATAGACTGTGTAGACCTTAATCTAACAGTGAAATGAAAAGATTTTCATTAGAAATGACACACATTCAACATACAACAATCTTCTCTAGTTTAATAACTTCCAAAATGACAGCATTACAGACTGAACTAATCTACTAATACAAAAAAGCACACTGAAGAATTCAGTAACTTTTATTATTTTATAGTCTCATTTTTTGAGTTTAGTTTAATTAACAGAGAAATTTTGCCTATTTCAGCCACAATCCTTCATTACATCTTTCAGCTTCACTAACATCCTTCAACACCTCCCTAAGTTTTTCATTGTGAGGATGTAGAAGTCAGCAGTTGAAAGTTTACTCCAAAACCCTGAAAAGTCAGCAGAAAGGCATTTGTTGATTTTAGTGGATTGTGATTAAGTCCAGAATAAATATCTAATGATACCAAAACAGTTGCTTGTTCTTAAACATCTGAAAATGACTTTGTATGCAAAATCTTTATTTCTGATAACCTTCACTAGCAAAAGAGTCTCCTGCTACCAGGTGCCCAGCTGATCCTTGGTTATGCTTGTAATCTTGCATGCTTGTGAAGACAAGTGGCTGGTAAACAAAATATGGGATTGATTGCTCCTGCCACAAGCTTTGTTCTCACCCTAGCAGCTACTCCCCTCAATTTTCGATCACCCGGTATGGAAGGCAGACCTGAAGTTACATCTCCTCTTGTTTCCTCCCCCATGTATGACCTGTGCTGCTTCTCAGTCAAGACATTTTCATCTGCACTTTTCTTATGTAAAAATAGAGTAATTATTATTTTTACTCACAGTTATTGTAGGAGTGGGAGACTAAGGAGTTTATGCTCCCAATAAACTGGTGATGAAAGACATGTTTTAGCAGTAGTTTAAATTGTAAACTAAATTGTAAGCTTACAGAGGGTCATAGTACAACAAAGACTTGTAGAAAGTTCAGGGACTCAAACTCTGCATCAACTTGCAAATTGGTAATCTGGATTTTAATAGGAGGCTCCTATTTAATACAAGAACAAAGCAAAACGTTTGAAACTTCTTGTTCTGCTGATATATACAGTTTTATGCTGACTATAAAAAGTTACATTTTAAGAAATACTAGAACCCATAATATAATGTACATATAAATATGAAGCTAATTTTGTGTTTAAGTTTCCTAACCACTCAAACTCTGCCAGTCTCACAGCATGAAAGCCACAAAAACTAGGACTGAGCCTAGCTTCTTCCTCCTGTTGAGCCTGAAAGCTTTTATCTGTGTAGTGTGGAATAAATAATAGCAAGCCCCAGGGATGCAGGGCTGAAGGGCAGAAAGTAGCAGCTGAGCAGTGGCAAGGATCAACTTCTTAAACCTTCTTTCCCTTGCAATTAACTGCATACCGAATCTCAGCCAAATGGTGGCTAATAGCAGGGATGAAGTTTAACCTGTTTGACTTTGCACTGGAAGGGACGAGGTCCACAGGTAGCCTCGCTTACAGTGAAGTACGAACAGAAGATTTAACAAGCTACTACTTGTCAGCTCTTAATTAGCAGCTCCCATCAGAACAGTAGCACCCAACTGAAGCACCGTCTGCTTCAGTGCAAAGTCCAATTCATTAGTTACGTTTTCAGAATCATCATATCTTGCTTGGACGATGGTATTTAACAGCTGAAACATGGCAAGATTTGACTACCTTTCAGTTTTTTCCGTACTTAGGGAAAGTTTCTAGCTAAACTAAGTGCCTGATAGTATCTGCTAAATTGGATGCAAGCAGCAGGTCAGGAGGTTTCTTGAGCTAAATCCCTTGAATGCTGCAAGGTGATTTTTGTTTATTTTGACTTGCGGTGCGGATTTCCATATCCATGGCTATTGCAGGAGACAGCTGTACAGCATTTGATTCAGCCAAGTGTGTGCTAATGACCAGTAGCCTTGTTGTTTGTTTGCCACCGCTGTGACATTGCTGCCTCTTGGCAATGCACATTTTGCTGGGTGCTTGAAGAAGTTAAGCCATGCTGTGTGTATTCACAAGATAGAGCACAGGTTGTTGAGCTGCCTGTGAGAGTGTTATCCACATTGAGCTCTTGAGGAAAGTTGTGCACAGTAAAGTGGTATGCTTTTCGAAATGTACTTAGGACATTAAAGAGGGATTCAAAATATAACGTACAGTAAAACCGTACTGAGATTGAACTGAGGAACAGTTAGAGAGTTGAAAACTGAGAAGATAAATTGTTTGCTTTGGACCCTGTATGAGTGAGGATGTGATGGAAAGTGTGTGAGCTGGCACATCAGCTGCGCAAAACTCTCTCTGTTAGGAGAATATTTCTTATATTCTGCAGGTCCCGTGGATGCCTACAAAACCTAATACACATCCTACTGATATAAATTCCTAGATTTTAAGCCATCTATGTTTGTCAACCTTTCTCCAAGAAGGTGCATCCTACCATAAACTTGCAAGCAGAATGTGACAGAAATGGCATGAAGCAAATAATTTTGTATGGACAGGGGATCCCATAGCTAAATGAGCACGATGCTCAGCAAATCACACATGGGAAATTAATGTTTACTTCAGCTTTTAGTTTTTATTTCCAGGATTTTGAAATGAATGCTATAACAAAAGAGGAGGATGAGAAACATCTTCAAGCATTTATATGCAAATGTACATCTCAATATTGTGATTTTAAATAGTCTCTGGACTCTTTAAACTCCGGAGTTCAAACTTCTTTAGAACACTGCTTGGGTGAATCAGCCTCTTTGGATATTTAACCTCTGAGCCATAGATTCTTACACATACACGCATTGCATGTTTATGCTTGTGTGAACCCACACATAAGCAAATAATCAGAAGTGATAAATATAGACTTAAGAATCTAAAGTGTGTCCTATTAAACTATAAATTGTTACTTGCATGAATAGGTTGTGGATGTGGAAGCACTGGGAACATTTTCTGTCGCTTGGAAGTAGGACTCCAAAGCATTGTATGAACTATTAACAGTCTGATACAAGATATTTTTAAGATTTCGTAATAATTCAGAAATCTGCTTATATTTTTGCAGGAGTGCAGGGAGTAGGCTATTGTGGTTAGTCTTACCATGGAGGAAGAGTGACTGCAATGAACAGCAAGAAATATGCCACAATCTTTTAATCTTTTTCTGTAATGCAAAAAGACTATATTTTTTTCTATACCATGCAATTAAAAGATTAAAATAACACTAAAGTAGTCCGGGCTTTTGGAAAAAAAAACAACTTATTTTTGTATTTTTGGCAGTATGGTGTGTAAGAACTATTTCAGTAGTGCAGTGTCAACTCCTGAGTTTAGCAAAAGTGCCCTTAAATAGTAAACCAGAGTTATGAAAATGAAACGTGTATTCTTTGAAAGCAGAACACCTGCTAAAATTATTGTATCTTACAAAGGAAAAGAAAAAAAAAAAAAGAACAGAACAGGTATGATTGCTGTGTCAGAATCCTTACTGCTGTTATTTCCAGACAAATGAAGGAGAAGAGCGTGTGCAGCAGTGGGAGCAGGGAGCCAACCAGGAGGGAACCATTTGTGGGACCACCCACACCAGTTGTGTTTTGGGGCAACTCCTGGTCCAGTGATGTGACTTCCCTGCAGTGTTTGGAGCCTGAGAGGCTCATGTGGGTACTAAGGGTTGGAGCTGACCATGGCACAGGGCATGGCATGTGTGTGCTTCAGGCCAACGAAGCATGATAAGGATGGGACAGGGGGCTGGTTCGGGAATTTGTTCCAAAAGCACATTCCAAAGGAAACAGGGGGCCATAGGGACTGTGCAAGGAGAGGCCTTCCTGTGCCCACTGCCAGCCGTCTGAGGTGCCACTGTGCAGCCACAGGGCTTCAGGAGCTCGTGATTACAGCACTCCTTACTCTCCCTTTCCCTGCCTCAGGCACGGACACGGCCTTCTCCCGCCCCAGAGGCACAAGGGAGAATCCCTTGTCTCCTAAGGTCAGCCTTTCCTTGGCTGCACAGTGGGGTGATGGGGCCATGTGGAGATGGCAGGTGGGACCCTGCCCTGTGCCGAGGCTCTGGGGCTCAGGCGTCGTGGGGGTGTGAGAGAAAAGCCCTCACCCCCTTTGCCAGGCGGGCCGAGTGCGGCGCTCTCAGGGATGGCCATATGCCAGGCTGCCAAAAATAACGGCTATTTTTAAAGGAGTTGGGATAACACGACCTGCTTCAGTTATTACAGAATAAACTGAGAACTGCTCTGTTGTTTCACGCTGATATCAGGGGCAAGAAGGGCGAGTGTTTTCTCCTCAATCCTCATATGTGGATGTGATGCTGTGCAGGAGATCCCGTGTCCAGCTTGTTGGCTGCCTTATCGTCTGACAGCTTTTACAGCAGAGAGTTTGTAGAGAGTTGGTATAAAAAGAATGATCTCACTTTCAGTCAGTTCTGTGTTAGGAAAGAAGTTTTATGCTAAGATAATACGGCTGTAAAGATTGTCCATTTACGTGTTAGGGTCTAATCATTTTTGTATTTTACAGGTCTATTTCCCTTAAAAATTAAATTCTATAAATAATTATATGTTTTTCATACAAACTAGGAGGGTTTTTTTTTACTTGTAAAAGTTTGTGTTCTATGAAATGAATGCAGAGGAGCTCACAGGGATGCAGTGTCTTCTCCCACTATTCCCAACAGAGACTTTCTCTGAATCATTCTCAGGCGATGCTATCTACTGCTGTCACTCTTAGCTTTATGTCTGTCACATTTCCTCTTATCCTTCCCTCAAAAGTGTATACTTGGCCTTTTTTTTTTTTTTTTCTGTGAGATCCATCCAGTTGCCCTTGCTTTAAATCCCAGCAGGAAGAGATTTTTAAAGCAGAAGTGTGGGATTGATGTGTCACCAGCCCACATCTTCTTGTGTGCTGCTCTGCTCTGCCCTTCCCTGCTATCTCCTGCAGCCAGAGGTGCCTCATGGACCTGGACATTTACATACCACTTCACATCATCTTTTTTTTTTTCCTTATTTTTTTTCTTTAAATGGGCTACATAACATGAAGTATAATGCTGTCAAATCATTTCTTATCCTTAATAATGGAACATTGCCATTCATTTCATTACACCTGTAGAGTAAGTAAGTGTTGCTGAGCTAATATCAGATCTAAAACTTGACAGCCCTCTTTGACAAGTGCCTGTAGGTCCCATTGACTTGAAAGTTACATTGCTACCACTGATGGAATACTCAAATCTGTTTCATTTTTCTGAATTTGAGAGCAGGGACACTTTTAATACTTAAATTCCCATCTTTAACATTGCACAGATGGTGAAATGTTTCTGCATTTTTTATATTATTTTAGGTTACTGAAGTTAATATTCTGCTAGCTACAAATATCCGTGTGCATACCACAGAGTTCATTCTGAGGACAGAGCTCTAAAATAAATTATAGACCTTGGTAGCACTCGTAAATCAGTCATTTTTTTTCATTGAGAAAGTGGTGGCACTGGAAGAAAGTTATTTAGTGATCAAAATGCATCGTTAAGCTTTTAAAAAGGGATTCAGTGCCTGTAGTAGAGCTGTAGGCGATTTATGGCTTATCTGTACTCATTGCCTCGAGCTTTTGGAAAATTTGTAAACAAAGCCAGATGCTCATTATGTTCCTGTTCAGGGTTGGTTAGATGGGTAAATGCCATCAGAAGCACTTTGGTCCTGTTGGGTTTTAGCATGTTACAGAAAATGGAATTGTTCCAAAATATTTTTTTAAATGTTTGTCATCCATGAAAATATACTTCTAGTATCTGCTCATTGAATGGATTTTTTTAAACAGCTGTAAATTATAAAAATATGAAAGTAATACTGTGAGATCTGCTTTGTGTGCTAAACTGTGGGTCCAGCTTTTTCTCTGAGGCAGAAGTTCATACTTACACTGTGTGACGTAGTCAAGCACTGGTCACCCTCACCCTTTTTAAGGGTTTCAGGCAATACAGGAGGCTGTGGCAGTTTCAGGTCAGGGTAGCTTTGCATTTTTACCAAATATTAGGGAACTGAGGTGCAAAGAAAGTGACTTTTCTTAAGCAGTTTCATAAGTTGAGTCATTTGCTATTGATTTGACACTTTTTACTGCTTGCCCTTTGTCTTCTATATAGTTTACATGCTGTGAAAGGGGTTCTTGTAAACTACTTTTTTTGTTTGCTTTTTACTGATCTTTAAACACAAGGAAACGTGTTATATACAAATTGAATTGCTATATGACAATAAATTTTTCCTTGTAATCATATTTATTGCAATATAATCATGTAATCTATTTAATAATTCATGATTAATTTTTTTTATTTTTTTTTTTTATTTAATGACTGCAGCTGACCAAGTAAACAGGTCATGGCACGCTTAACGAAGAGACGACAGGCAGATACAAAGGCTATCCAGCATCTTTGGGCAGCTATAGAAATTATCCGGAACCAGAAGCAAATTGCTAATATTGACCGTATTACAAAGTAAGTGACCTGTTCCAAAAAAAGTCTTGATGAGGGGGAAGGTTGATGCTGTTAAAAGCCCTTAGAAACAGAAATAGTAAACATTGTGAAAGACCGTGAAACAGTGACGTGTACTTCTGTGTTACTAATTATTTAATTGTTAAAAAACCAAACTTACTGAACTGAGCACCTGATGAGTGCTGATGAGTGAGTTTTAATACACTGAATTGAGATCTTACCCTATATTTGTTCTGCATAAGCATCTTTAGGAAATATGTAACATTTACAGTGCTTTAACTGCATTTAGCATTTCAGAGTTGTACTCATTTGATAGCTTGGTTAAAAATACCAGAACTAGATATAACAGTTAAGGACAAAAGAGCAATAAAATCTGTAAATAATCTGTTTCTTTAGGAAAATGTGATAGGCCAGTGGAGAACTCTTTTCTAGAAGGTGAAGAGAAACCTGAAGTGTCAGGTTGCTCAAGTAAATAAGCCATATTTGCTGAGATGTGCATAAGTTGCTATTAAAGAAGACATGGCACGATTACCACCTGTGATTAATACTATTAAAATATTCCTCAAGGTGTATTAGGTGCTGTATGCACAAAGAAATTCATACTCTTTGTTCTGTGAAGCTTCTAGTGCATAAAAAGGTCTACAATATAATTTGTAGCAGCCACTGTAATAAAAACTGAGGGGGGTTTTGTGCCTCTCTGCTTTGTCTGCATTTCCAGGCCAACATGTACGTCACATTTGTCAAAGTAATCAATATGAATAATTTAAAAGAGCAAAAGTAACCAGTTGGCAACTCTTCAGTTGTCAGAACCAATGTGAACTGATAATGAGGCCAGAGACCACTAAAGGGGAGAGTTATAAACAATGTGGGTGACTAGCAAAGTGAAAATAATTGTAACATGGTCCATGACAGGGTCCACTGACAGAGTTTGGAAGCCCTGGGATGGAAGTGACAGGCAAAACTGGCTTCAGAAATAGAAGTGTAACAGTTCAGGATCTCCAAACACGGTGAACAATGAACAGGAGAAAATAAAAAGGTGATATTCTAAATGAATTATTGTGTGCCTGGCTTCTACAACAAGAAAAAAGCACCATTAAATTGAAAAGCACCTTTCCAGAGACAGGGAGTTCCAAGAGGGCTTGAGAAGGAGATTGTATTTTAGGGAATTTCATTTTTGAAGTTGTACTGGAGTTTCATAATGTGTTAAAGCATATATATTATATTTTCATCACATCTCCAAGGAGACAAGTGGGTAAACTAATGCTATACACTTTCCATTTTAACATTTCAAATTACTTGCTCTGGGCTATATATTAGCTGAGTTTGTTAGCTGTTTGTGCTCTTTTTAGATGTAATAAAGGGAGACAGGCATGTCTAGCTGGGAATTCATCCCACTCTTATGAGAGATGCCTAGTTTAAGATAGTGCGAATAGCATTTAGCTGGGTAAAGTTGGGTCAGACAAATCATTACAAACAAGGTTGAGAAAACAAGTAATTAGATACTAGAAAAAGAAGTACTGCTCTTGGTAACTGATGGGTAGTTTGATTTTTTAGTCTCGATCCAGATTGCATGACTCATTTCAGAAGAAAAATAAGTGACTAAACAGAAATGCAAGCAACCTTCGTACTTTGAGAAAGATGTGCAAGGTGTTAGCAGTGAAGAGCAATCTAAAAAGTGCTTGGACATTGTGAAAGCTCCACATGTACATCAGTGACAACGGTGATGAACACTGGTCTAGCTTTTTTATTATATGGTATTCTAAGGAAATATTTTTTGTCAAGGCAAAGAGAAAGACCTTTGAGTTGCTGTGCAGTACCATTCATTGATGGAGAAACACAGATGACACAGTAAACAAGTGTGCATAAGATGTAATATTCAAAATAAAGTTCTGAAATTAGCTTGGCATCAGAATATCTCTTCTGATGAAAACTGAGCAGCTGATGTATTCTTCCGGGCTCAAAAATTATTTGGTCAGGTCAACTGCAATTCCTTGAAAGATCAGTCAGTGTCTGGGCACATAGGCAGAAATAGGAATAATAAGAAAGTTCAAAACCAAACAGTGGTCAAAATTATGAGCATATGGACATAGTTGGAGCTAAATGGAAGATTCTAATACTTGGATTAGTAACATTTTTTAGAAGTGTTAATTCCACTTTGGATTGACTGAAAGACTGGCTTTTCATAGTACAAGTAATTGCAAGTAATAATTACAATACATTTATGGAAGCAAGTCATCTTCCTGAGTAAGGATACAGAAGAGCAGCAAGATAATATGTTTTTTTTATAAATCCATTTTTAAGGTAAACAATAGCCTTCCTACTGTGCTATGGAGTGGATGACAAATGGGTACTTTCATAGAGCATCTCACATTGAAAAGGTGATTCATTATTTGATTTTGATTGGATTTTCTTTTCCTATAGTTTGAGCGTTTGTTTTTTGCCAGAGACAAAGTTGTCCTGTATATTTTGCGACCTGTTAGTCCAAACACCTTCAAAGCAGAATTGCTCTGAAGAATTGCTGCTTTCTTCATCAGATGGTTTGCTCTGTTTAAGCAAGTCTATTTGTTGGCTTTTCTCCTAATATGTAGTTCAGCATAGTTGTCTCCCTCTTAACATTTTCCTGGTTATTTCTTTTACTTCTTGTTTTTCTTAGTCTTGTGGTGCCGAGTAGAAGACATCGGTGTCAAGGAACATTTACTTTTTATGACCAGGGAGGAAATGTTGGTGATATAAAAAAAGGAATCATTGTTTATAGATTATGAACTGTTTCAGCTCAATATGTAAATTTTAAAAAAGACACATTTATATAACACATTAAAATACGGAAATTCAGAAAATGTAACCTGCACACTTTAAGTGCAATTGTTAGAAAAGAAAGACTTCCAAAAGATGCTGGCAATGGAAAGTATGCAAGAAAAATCTACAGAACTAGGCATGCATTTTCTGTAGAGAACATAAGAGTAGGAGGATAGTGTAGGAGGAGCCAAGAGCACTAGAAGGTACGTCTAATATTATCAGGAAAAACCTATAAGGAAAGAGGCCCTTTAATTAAAAGTAGACTAAAGTAGGTATACTTTGCTTTTTAAATTGTTGAAGGGCAAAGGCAAGAACAGAAAAATGCGTGATTAAAAGTGATTGAAAACTGTCATATCAGGGAAAGAGTCACTTGGAAAATGTGAATACATAAGTTAGAGCCTTTAATAAGTTAGTTAGTAAGCTTACTGAACTGTTGGCAATTTTTTTGGAAAAGTCATTGCATGTAGAGAAGTATTAAGAAACACAAAAAAGGTGTCTATGTGTTAAGGAATATGTGGGTGTGAAAATGGCAAGAATATGACATTGTTAATTGGAGTATTATATAAATACTTAAATAAAAGCATTGCTAAGGAAGAGACCACATTGCAGAAGCTCAGTGTCTCAAAAAAAATTAAAAATCAACAAAATCATTGTAATAAAGGGATTCTGCAGTTTTAGTGTTTCTCTGTGGGGGTACATTACACTTTCTGTGGGTTGGAGAGAAGCATTCATCAATAGCTTGAAGATGAAATGAAGGACTGAAAACAAGTAATAATGAGAAGAAAGAGTGTAGTGAATTTAAAGGACTTAGTACTGAAAGTGCAAACTACCTTTGGAAGAGAACTTAAAATATATATTTAGGTTCCTAACTTTGTATATAAGCTTCAATATATTCAATGCATTTTTATTTAATGGTAAAGCTCATTTGAAGACAGTGGTAGAATTTCTGTAAAGGTGTGGAAAATAAATATTGTCATCTGACTTATATTGTCATAGCATATCTCAAGTCAATTAACTACAGTAGCTTAAAATTTGACTACAAGAAATAGCTAATATTTCTAAACTACAACATTTCTTAATAACAAGATTGTATTTCAAAGAGGTATTTATCAAGAAATATTACTTCTTTTTCTGTCCAGACTTGATATTGGGATAATTTTACCTCTGTATATCAATTATTTAGATGAGTATTATTGGTATTAGTAATGCTGTAGGCACTAGTGACGAAATGGCTTCCACCGTCGCAGCTTCCCATATCCCGTGAATTCTCTGTCAAAAGCATGGCTTGACAAATTGTTCATCCCTAAAAGTGTGTTAAAATTTATAAATATGCTTTGACTTTCTGTTTTTTCCTCATTATATTCCATCTGTTTTGAATTTGGGATAATGTCAAAAATTGATTCTATGGAATAAAATGCATTAAAATACACTGGAAAAAAGGCATACATATTTAAATGAGTAGGATAAATTATTGACGTTCAGTTGCATAGCAGATTGGGAAGTATTTCTGTACAGACACATTTTTAAAGTTCTCTTTGTTTGGCTATTCCAATCTTCCAGTTTCTTTTGTAGTGTTTTCTTTATAATTCCCTTACAGATAATTGGACTCCTAAGATTTAATTAACTATTAATTAAATATTTACCCCTTTTCTCACAAGGTATTGGGTTTCCTCAGTGGCAATATATGAACATTTCATAACCTTTATGATTAGTTCATAGTTCATTATCTATTAAGTTAATGTTATTAAAATACCCAATTGGCAAATACAGTGTTCTAGAACTATTATTGGCTGCTTTCAAGATTTTGTCATTGTAAATAGATGATTATTCTGGTTTCTGAGCTATTCCATGGAAACTAATGTAAAGAACCAAAACATAATTCTTTTCCTTCCTCATGACTTTTTCTCTCTCCCTTTGGTGTGTTTCATGATTAATTTAGTTGGTTAGCTTCTCTCTCCGTCTCTTACAAAGCCTGTGTCTAAACTGACTTTGTGTACCGTGGCAGGGAATGCCCTGGCACCCTCTGGAGAAGATATGCTGGGACTGCACCGCACTGCCTTTGGCTCACAGTGTGTTTCTTTGGCCCTGACATATTGTTTGTTTGTTTTATATGTGTGTGTGGTTCCTCAGTTCTCAGGGCCAAAAATAATACAGCCCACAGCAATGCTATTCTTGAAACCTTGAGATAGAGACATGATAGTTTGCCGTTGGGCATGATGTGAAGGCATCTGAGGACACATAGCGTGCTGGAACAGTGTTGGAGTGCCCTTGGCAGCAGGAGCCAGCCTTGGCATGGTTTACATATGTGTTTTCTGTAAGCTAACCCCTTGGCCATGCTTTGCCTCTTTCCCAGGAGGAAGAAGTTGATTTCTCCAGAACAGAGCCTGAGTTAGTTTGGGAATGAAACCAAGGGTGGCCATAGTATAGAGGGTAGAGGTATCACAACTTTGAGGAGGGATGATGCTAATGGATAGACCATTAGCTAGGATAAAACTGGTAATGCTATAATTGGCTGCTTTGTGTTATTTTCAAATAAAGCAATACTGAAACAATCTGTTTTATCAACCAGAAAGCTTTTACCACATTGAAGTTTTACCACATTGGTGATACAAGAAAATATTGTTTTTTCATTCATAGGTGCAAAAACTCTCATCCTTTTTAATTGTCTTGCAAATAGGATGGTCCAGTATCAGGTCCCTAAATGGTCATAGGCATTTTTCCCATATTTGTTCTGTGGACTCATTTTTGCTATATTGTAATTTAATGTAGGTGCAGATAAATCAGAACATCTAACAGAAATGAGCAGATCCCAAGCCAGTACAGGGTAGACTCTGTCAGTCCCTTGTTAGCTCTGTGCAGACTGACATTAATCAGCATTGATGGGATAGCATGCCAGAAGAGAATTACTCAGTATGAAAGATTACTGTAAAATGATGAGATTTTCTGGTCCCACAGTTGAGATGGACTCGCCTGCAGTTGTAGATTGAGTATGAGACGCTCTCAGTTTGACATTTCGGCCTAGGAGGGGGGTTTCTTCTCCAAATATCACCCTGAAATTTCTCTAGTCAGTGTCTGAGAATAGTTGAAATTCATGTATCTTTGTTCCTTAGTTCTTTTGCTGTTCTCTTTCTATGGTCTCTACTTTAACAGAAAACAATTTCTAGAAGTACTGATTAAACCAAAGTTGAGAATGAGCAATTTATTCTCAGGTAGACAATAATGACAAAAGAGTATAAATAGGAAAATGAGCAATTTGAACTGATGGGGAATAATTGTGTAAGTCTATAAATAAGAATGTGTGATGCAGTGGCAAGAAAAAAATTGAAATAACAAGTTTCTTACAATATTGCTTATTTGAAGTTTGGAAACTTGTTAGAAAAAAATTGGTTGCTATTTGATGAAAATTTAAATCATCCTAGTATTTTGCATGTTGCAACTAAATAGTCTCGCATAACCAAAAATAGTAAGCCATAGGAAAGATTAGAAGAGCAGATGACACTGGATTTGTAACTAGATAATCCTGTTGTTCACCTTTACAAGTACAGAAAGAACTATTGTAGCACCTGATATTTCTTTGACTGAAATAAAAACTCAGAAATTTTTTTGCTTTGTTGGTTTCTTATCTTTTGTCAAGCCATTCCCCTAAAATATCTGTCTTTTTGTTGTCAGAGAGCAGGTTTATCTGAAAGCAACTGCTTGAAGTAGAACATCCTCCTGTTACACAGGAAAACGCAGCGGTTCCTTGAGTTCACTTTTAACCAGTGTTATTGTGTCCTTTTCCACATCTGTACATCATTCTCATGTATGTTTTAAATGTGAATATGTGAAGCAAATAGTGTTATTGGAACCCTGGTCAGTTGTGGTGGAACAGGTCGATATTGAAGGAGGTGCTCAGGAAGTTCACGTTTTACTTTTTATTTGGGAAAGGTTGAGGGAAGAACAGTACAGTGAAGTTTTATTCCATGCCATGCAGTGGCATATTCCTATATATAGCTGTATATATATATATCTATATAACAATAGCTGTTCCTATTTATGCAAGGGTAAGCAAAAGTGTGAAGCACAAGATGCTACAATAAAAAGCAAGATACTACTTCCTCAGCAGTCCATAAAGCTGCTTCCAATGGCAGCCTGTCTACTGAGTGTTCACAAGAAAATAAGCACAGAAACGTATCACAAGGTTGTGACAGGGTAGAAATTCCTTGGTTTTCAATACCTGCTTATGTATTTTCTGTTATAGTCAGGGACAAGGTACTTCTTTCTGTCTGACTCCACTAAGTCAATCACCTTTTTAATTTCTTTTACTTTCCTTCTCTGTTTCCCATGATAAACTTCAGTTGCTTCTTTTAACTGCAAACCAGTGTGGGTTTTTTTCTGTTTCCAGAACACTATTTTTATGTTAAACCAAGAGAATTAACTGAGTCTAGAGTTTTAAAACTTGTAAATCCTTAGTCATAGATCATCCTGAGGAAAAAAAAAGTCTTCTGTGCTTTTTCAGCAATTTTTTGATCGATTTGGCTAAAAACCACTATATTGATAAAACACAAAGCAGTCTAAAAATGGTCATTTGACTTCCTAATAATGAAATTTTTAGTAAAAGTACTACTTTGGTCATATATAAAAATTGCATTATGTGTGCATAACTAGCAGTTACAAGCATGGCAATCAATACGTTGCACAGAAATATGCTGGACACCAAAACACTTGACTTGTTTGATACATTAATTTTTTAAACTGTTGGCTTCACAGTGAGGTTAAATGATGGATTCAGGTTAAAATTTTTGTATAGCTTCAAAGGCTCAGTTAGATGCTATAAAGTAACAAAAAGAACACTGAGAACTGCATATGTGAGGGAAAGTACAGGGATTCTCACCAGCTTTTGCATCAAAATTGCTACAAAATTTTGTTTGCGAATTTGTACTGAGACTGACCAATAACGTAATATTCAACAAGCTAATAACAACTTTTATTATCCAGATTCAAAGTTAAAAAAGAAGAAACTAAGCTAAATATTCATATTTAATAAGACCCTTAAAAAAGGAACAACAGATTGTGATTTTATTGCACAAGGAGTGTTCACAATGGCATATGTTCATTAAATTTCACCTGTGTTACCTGTAGGTAGATACATTTGTCTTCAGCTTTTATCTATTTCTTTATAGGCTGTTGAATCCTAATTTTGTTTATGGGTTCATTTTAATTTTCTGGTTTGGATATTAGTTAATTTTAATATTGCTGGTATTAATAGTCCATTTTAAGAGCTTTATTTAGACATTTTTGACTAAGGAAAGTGGAAACAGGAATTACAGGAAAAAAAGTAATTTTTTCTTGAAAAAAATCTATAAAGAACCTAGCGGCATTTGCTCTGAGTAGTAGAAGAATTAAAATTTCTAAATTAGTAGATTTGGTTTAAGTGTTATCTTGAGTTTATAATGTATATTAATAGTTACTCTTTTTCCCATTAAGCTCTTTTGTTGATGTAAATTATTTCCTCGATTCGTGTAACAATTCTATTTAATCACATTAATTAAAAAGAAGTCCACATGTCTTAAACAGTGCTGTTTGTAATCTGTTCGGGATAATTGTTCCTTCAGCTTAGTACTGAGACACTGTCCCACCATGCAGTAAGGAATGTTGCTACCTGAATTGCTGGGTCTGCTTTTCAGTGCTGGCTGCCATAAGACTATTTCAGTGCCTGGTGTAGAAAACTCTTCACTGTGGGACTGAGAGAAGTTCCTCCAGCCTTGTTGTAGCTGGCTGGGCAACTCTTACGACTGTAAGGGTTTAGCATAGAAGGCTATTTTGTTGAGGACTAGAGCCCGAGGTGAGCTGGAGCTTTTTGTGCATTTGCTTTGATTAGAAATATTACTGCATACACATCCAGTTCCTACATTTTGTTCTGTGAGAAAATAAATAGGTGCTCAAATGTTCTAACAAATTTTGCTTGATCGGTTTTCCTTGTCTAATAACTCCTCCCTTAAGAATGCTCTTATGTGGTACTGCTAGTATAGCAGTTTTCTTTTTCTGTTTCAAAGGTCAATGTTCTTCATTGATTCAGTAGGTGAAGTCATCTCTGGGCTGAGCCTGAGTGTGTCTGGTAAATAAAATGATTCACACTAACAGCACAAACACGTTGTTATTAACACAAGCCATACTCCTTGTTAGGTGTTTGCTGATGAGAGCATACTCATTTAAACTCTCCTTTTTGTGTGTTACTGTTAAAACTGTAACATTCAGTGCTTCATATAATCCATGCAAACTGTGAGCTGCAGTAGAACTACTGAGAAGGAAAGGGTGGAAGTGTAACTGACTTGAAAAATCACTGTCCTCGTTTTAATTTTCATGTACTCCATAATTCTATTAATATTTGTGTTGAGATTGTGTAAGTTTACTCAGAAAAATACATAACAAGCTAACTTTATTTCTAATTATTAAAAGTAAACCAATTTTCATATCACAACCAGTATGGTTTTTCTGCTTGAATCATAACATCTTTATAATATTTGGAAGTAAATCTTCTAGCTTATGTTTGGTTTCTTTGCTGTAAATAAATGTGATTTTCTATTAGAAGTAAAAGGTAAAAATGGGTAGGACATGGCCATTTAACAGCTTGTTATCTGGTCTGAAGTGCTCATCAAGGCTTTCTCTGTAATCAGTGGAGAGAGAATGATCTCCAAAGCACTAGTCATACCATCTATTTTAGGCTGTGGTTTCATATTCCCATTCATATAAACAATATCATCACCAAAAGCAGCAGCCCTGCCCTGATGGCTTTTCCAGCCCTTGTGCTGTTCCCTAGATGGTAATAAGGTGAACATTTGTGTGACAGTGTGATGATTTTGAAACTCAGCTAGACTAAAACTAATCTAACAAAAAAAACCAAAACACCCCCCGACAAAAAAATAAATAAACCCCCCCAAAATAAAAGAGAAAGAAAAAGATTTTGACCCAGATAAGAATTGAAATTAAATTGGATGGAAAACTCAAAAAAAAAAATGAATCATGAAAGCACTTGAATGTTTATTTTTTAAACATGTTTTGGATTGAGATGTTTGGTATGAGCTGACTAAATATTTCATTTGCAAGGTATTATCTAGGATGTTACAGTCTGAGTCATGTAATACTTGTTTGGATGTACTTCAGCACATCCAAAGAAAAGAGGTGGATGGAACAGTGGCCCTGCATATACAGGAGCAGTTGTACCTATGGATGCAGTGCCCCTGAACAATTAGTGCTCCTGTTTGCCAGTCGTGCTCAGCGCACACACCTGGACATTACCAACAGCACCACGTACAAGTTTTCAGGTTGGGAAAACGAGAGTAGAGTCCTTTTTGGTTAAGTTCCTCCTTCAGAAGGTGGTAGTAGTTCTGAAAGGGAGATTTTTGTGGATAAGGATTGAATAGCTTGATACCTTAATTACTTGCTTTTCCTGGTCATAACAGTGGCTTACACAATCTAAAGTGTGTAGTGAAGTGTATGAGTGACAATTTAAATTCCTGAATCAGGGAATTACCTGAGTTAACATTACTGTGCTTTCTACAGAAATGACGGGGTGATTAACATTATAGGAAATTGTGATGCCTGGGGTGTCTAAAGCATGCACAAACAAGATTACTCCTTAGCTGTCTTTTAACAGCAGCAGCACAAACATCAGGCAGATCTTTCATTGAGCTGCTGGATTGTACTGTTTCACTGTCAAGTTTATGCATTCTTTTTGTTTTATAAAAGCACTGCACAAAATTAGACTCCATATTCATGCAAATGCTGTATTTCTAGACTACGCAGGAGAGATAAAAAAAAATTTAAAGACATTTCCTGCTTTGAGAGTGTATGTGTCTTCAAAATGAATGTTGCAGATACTGATGTCAGAGGGAAAAGTAAATTCATCATTTCTCTGTAATTTCTGGAATTTTGAACTGCATAAAATGTAGATCATATGAGAAGCATTTTGTTGCAGAGGCAACAACACTATCTGTGCCTGTGTGGTCTGTGCAGTGTGTTGTTGGTATGTGGAATGCAGTGGAAATCAAATGCAGCCTGTTCATATACCTGCATCTCTTTGTGGAGTATAAATACAGAGGAATAACATGGTGATTTGGTTGTGTTTATCTTTGTGAATTTAATCTATAATTGAAACTTCAGAAAGTGTAAACATATCAAAAGGTATCTTAGAAAACAAAAGTGAGCTGCTGCATCCCCACTGTAGATGGTTTTACTTTTCTCTGGGTGTATGTATTGTGTCTCAGACCAGCTCTCAGTTTCTGGCAAGCAGGGAATATATATGTCAAATACCCATAATGTTTAGCCTGTGTTTTATGAAAGTTGATTGGTACCATAGTGCTACATCTGGTGGGAATAGGCAACCTGAGCTTCAGAGTGAGACCTTGAGATACAGCTGTGAGCACAAATCTTCACCCGGCTTTCCACAAGGACAGCTAATGGATTCCTGAGATTTGAGCCTGTGTATTTTAAGTTTTTGTGCCACGTAGCTGTATTTAAAAAAAAAAAAAAATCTATCACAGCCATGTCTTGCATTTTTGCTTTCAGTATGACCAAGTGGCCTAATCTTTTCAAATTAAAAAAAAGTCTTAAAAGCAATGTGTGGGCCTTCTATAAAACTGCTGTCATACCCCGAAAGTAAAGCAAAAGGCATTTCTCACTAGATGCAGGAACACAATACAAAACTCAGAACAGATTTTTGCCTGCTTTTCTTCTATTTTATGTATTATTCCTTAAGGTCTATCCCTGAATCTAGGACATTTTTATATACCTGTAGGTAACATTTAAAATTAATGGCAGGCTTTCAGTCGAGTTTAATGGGATCTGCTGCATTTTATCGGATCTCAATTTTATCAGATCTCAGTTTATCAGATCTCCACTCATCCCTGGACGAGTTGCTCAGCAGATAATCTGCTGCTGCCAGCAGACTGCTACTTCCCTTCCCATCATAGAGGGGCAGAGGCATCCAGCATAGAGAGAGATAATTGATCAGACCAAGATTACAGTGTTTGTCACTAAAATTAGCATCTATCTACACTTGTCACACTGTTGTATTTTATATAAGGAAGCTATTTCCTCTGTATGTTTTACTCCAGTCTTGCACAGAGATGCTTCTGTAGCATTTTTTTCAGTATTTTCCTTTTGATGAGTTCAGATGGCTAAAAATACAATTCCTTATGAGTCCAGAAAAACTGGGATTTTTTTTTTTAAATACCTGTGTCCAATTTCCACCTTAATTAACCTTCCTTCCTTGGCCAGCTTTCTTATTTGGGCCACAACACAGCTGTGCTCATGTAGACTGCTGCCTTTCAGTAGAGCACTGTTGCCTTCAAAAGGACTCTGGGAGCCGAGTTAGCTGTTTATGTGCACTGTTTTGTGGGCACATAGATTAAGCTCTTTGGGACAGGGTTTGGCTTCATGTTGTGTCTTGCACAGCACCGAGCAAAAGTTGTGAGCTGTGTGACAGCTGTAGGTGAAAAGTTCACCATCTGATCCCCTGCAACTGCCGGCTACTTCTGTATCTGTTTTGCTCCCATGGTGATTGCAGCTTTAGAGTCTGCTTCCTCCACACCCCTTAGATCAAACCAGACTTTTTTCTTGAGTTTTAAGGTATTCCGTAAGGCATGTGTATTGGATGTAGGTTTTGAATAGAAAGACATAATGAACACTGGCCAGTTTGAGAAAATTATTTTGAAGATTTATGGGTGAATTAGTCATATGCTGACAGACTTTGGTACTTCTCTAATGTTGCCTTTATATTGGGCAGGTAAGTGATTCAGAGGTGTATTAGGGTACTCCTGTGGTCCACTTTAGTTTAGCAAAGGGAGTGGCAAGATCCAGTTGTCAGTTGGTAGTTTCATGAGCTGCTGGAGTTCCTGCAGTTTGTTGCTGTGAAGGAGAGAGGGTCTGGAAGGGCAGACACCAGGTTTCCTCCCCCATCATTCAACGTGGCACAGGTGGGGTGTGCAGAAGGTGGCTGTGTGGCCCCTGGGTTCTGAGGCCTGTGAGAACTGCTGGAGTCCTCCCCTCCAGCTGTGCTTGGACTGTCCCTGTGGTGTCTATAGAGGCGGTCAAGGTTTTAGGACGGGTAACAAAAATAAGGTATGGGAACAGAAGAATATGATGATATTTAATTGTTGCTAAATTTGGAAATACATGACTACTGCTCATCTGCATTTCCAAATAGGTTTGAAATTGTTGTTTCACGTTTCTCTGATTGGTATTTTGTGTACTACATACAGATGATCATGCACATACATATACAATCTACGAATCTATTGATTATCCTCTATGATTCTCATCTAAAGTTTTTCTTTTGCTGTCAGACAGATGTGCACATATATCAGGTAGGTGCACATGTCATCTACCAGATTGTGGTGGTAGTATCTTGTTTCTGAAGGTCAGCACATTTACATATACATCTGATGGTATGGCAATAAGGTTTGCTTAATGGTATTAATGAACAAACTACATGCTAAAGATCCTTATCATTTCCTTTCTAAGTGGTGTTGCAATAACTGAAAACGTGCATTACTAGGGTCTTAGAATTTGATTACAAAACCTGTAATTTTTGCTAGATTTGCTAGATTCTTCTATGCTAATGTCAAGGAGGTGCTGCCGAGTTATAAATGGAGAAAATACTGACCTATAAATACTCTAATATTCAGCAACAGTTCAGTTGCTTCTGTATCCTGCAGACAGGCAGCCTCATTTGGTGAGATTTGGAATGTAACATGCAGATTATCAGGCCAAACCTCCACTTTTCATCAGAAAAATCCTAGTTTTATATAGTAGGGATTAGCACAGTAAAATTGTATTTTGAAATGCTTGTTCCAGCCCCCTATCTGATGAGGGCTGGTTTGCTGGTTTAGGGGATTTTACTTTGTCTCCATGACTTGTTCTCACTCATCTGAGTGTATTTGCTTTACTTCTTGTGGCTGGCTAGAAACAGCAGTATAGAGGTTGTTACACTTCCTACTCTGTTGATATGGAGGACTGGACAAGAACATAACAAACCAGTATTCCTTCAACTCCCTGTCTCCAAGGTACAGCTAATCAGCTTTTATTGAAAACAGCCATCGGGGATCGCTTTATCTCTCTGACTTTTTTTTTAACTTGTTGGTGCCAGATGCTTCAGTGGATGCAGTGCCAGGAAAAGACTTGTGCTCGCTGGATTAGCGGTGTCACTTCCGCACAAAGACGTTTCAATATTGTTTTTCCCTGATCCAGTAAGGAGGCTGACATAGTAGTTAGGACTCCAAACATCATGCTTTCTATGTCTAGGCTGGGGTTTAACATATTTTGTGCATCTTTCCCATATTGTGACAGTTTTTCACATTTCATTGTTAAAGAACATTAGGTGTCTTTTCTGATTCAAATCCTGTGCCTTAATTACT
The DNA here is from genome assembly GCA_035041135.1 of Platyrinchus mystaceus. Classification (NCBI taxonomy): domain Eukaryota; kingdom Metazoa; phylum Chordata; class Aves; order Passeriformes; family Tyrannidae; genus Platyrinchus; species Platyrinchus mystaceus. The sequence continues at coordinate 9,502,835 of JAWWLV010000088.1, forward strand.
TCTTCCTTTAGCTGGTGTCCTTCTATCTGAAAAGAAACAAGATAGGAGTAAAAGCTTGGGGGGAGAGGGCATTTTTCTAACAGCAGTTCTACTCTTTGAAGTAAAAACATTCTCCTACATGTGTGTGCTTTCCTATGAAAGCTGATAACATTTTATTTTAAAAATGGAAAACATAGCCCCTGTGGATCTGCAGACTGCACAGTCTGAACATTGACTAAAGTATTCTTCAAAAAGCCACTGGGGATTTATTACTCACAATTTACAGCTGGAGAAAATGAGGAGATAGTTTCGTTGGTGGCAGTACTCTGGTTGAGAACATAGATTGGATTTGAGAAATGTGCGATTCTGAGCCCTGTGCTCTTTTTCACTAGTGCACACCCTGCCACTGGAAATAGACAGATTAAACCTCTTAGCTGATTAGGGTTGGTTTAAGGTTTTTTGATTTCTGTCATATATCTGTTCTGTTCAGAAATGTGACAGAAATCACAGAACCTGTATCTTACATTTAAGAATTTTGTTGGACAGTGTTTGTGTTACTGGGGATGATGCAATGCAGAATACATGGTTTCTTCAGCAGGACGCACTAAGGCTTATGGCTCTGGGTTAATATTGGATTTCTGTCCTCAGACTTGTAGCAGCCCACCGTGTCACTGTAGGGATGTCACCTCCTTGCTCCGTGTCTGATTTGTTCTCTCAGTAAAATGTGAAGAATTTTCTGTATTTTGAGACCTATTAAGGACTTGAAGAAATTGCAGACAACATGAATGCTGTGGCCCCTTTAGGGAGGTTGTTAGTACAGAGTTAAAAATGGAAATCTAATGAAAAAACAGTAACATTAGCAAATGCTGGCAAAGAAAATTTGCACTTAAAAAAGCTCATTGTGTTTGCATAAATATGTGTGTGTGTGCACATACATGAAATATGTCATACTAGTTGTAACACTAGTTGTATTCATGCAGTTTTAAAGCTGCAGCACTTTATACTTTCACAAACTAGTGGTGTTCACTTGCACTCTGTTTGAAAGTGAATTAAATGGATTTGAGTCTCTGCCTGTTTAAGACCTTGGAATTTGGAGAACTTGGAAAACTCATTTGTGGTGTTTAATATCACTTGAAACAGTTCTCATGGTGGGTTTTGATTTCTGCAGCATCAGAGAAGGATGAGATTGGGCATATGAGCATCCACCTGGTGTGGTACAGAACAGAAGTGCCTTATCATCTTTTTGCTATCCAGCATCAGATTCATCCATATTAGCTTGGATCACAAACTTGCACAGAATTTTTTTCTTTCTATATTAATTGTATTTCTTATTTCTTATTATGTAGTGGTAGATTGCACAAACCAACCAGACTTGGACCATGTTGTGGTAGACATTGTAAAATATAGTAAAAACCAGCATCTGCCTCTAAGAGATTTTATCCTCAAAGAAACACCCCCCAAGATCCTGCAAACATGCTGCTTTTTTGTAATTGCCTCTGATACCAAGCAGAAATTTTCAAATGTCCTGTGCTGATCTTATTTTATAATTTGCTCCACAAATATATACTTCTGCTCAATCACAAATCTACTGTATGATTATACGCATGTAGTTTCCTATAGAGCAAACCAAAAAGATTAGATTACTGTAAACCGGTTCCAGCAAAAGAGTTAGCTCTGCAAGTGTAAGAGATCTATAACTAGGAAAAATATGTCCACAAAATATTTGGTTCCAAATCAGTTCACTTATTGCATGTGATTCCAGCTCTCTTTGCTTCTCTATGTGCATTAAGTCATGGATATGTTCTTGGAATTCTGCTAAAAAATCCTAAGTGTAATGAACTTAAAGCAGGGAGGTCATCTTTATTTTGAGTGATGTTTTTTGTTGGTTACTCCAAGTTAATATTTCGTGCTGGCCTAGAAGTAAATTATAGATTAAAGGTCAATATTGCACAGTTGAAACTCATGTATATACACAGTTTAGGCTGCATATGTTTTGTTCTCACCAAGGCAGTTCATCACAGTGTGATCATTGTGGTTTTCTCAAGAAAAGGAGAAAAACCACTCAGTACAGTAACTCTAACTGTTGGATTTTCGTATGTGATATGTAAATTTCACATTTTTTATAAGTATGTTGTACACAGAGGCATCACTAAGATTCATTGGTAGCTCTCCAGACTCATTCTGTAGTTTATATGCCATAGGAAGTACTAGAGAAATGCAAGTTTCAGTTAATTTAAAGGGCACAAATGGATGTGGCAGAGACAAGCCCAAGCAGTGTGAGTGTTAATTTTGGGAGTGTTTGGTAGAAGATTACTGTGCTACTACTTGTCTAAGTGTGCACATGACTGCAAGGGGAAGATGATTTGAAATAAAGGGGGAAATTTTATTAATTTTGAGTTTTTAAAAACAATCTAAAGCTTGGACTGTGTATTATTTTAAATAATTTGAAAAGTTGAAAAATCATTTGTATATTTTGCTGACATGTTTTATAATTTAATCCTAAGACTTAAAGACTCTTGTGCTTTGTGTGCAGGTATATGTCTAGAGTCCATGGTATGCATCCAAAAGAAACCACACGTCAGCTGAGTTTAGCAGTCAAGGATGGTCTTATTGTGGAAACCCTGACGGTGGGGTGTAAAGGGTCAAAAGCTGGTATTGAACAAGAAGGATATTGGTTGCCAGGAGATGAGATTGTGAGTATAAAGTCTTTGAGAAAATAAATCACAATTTTTGATATCTTATCACGAAACTTGTTTTAATTTATATTTAAAGTTATTTATAGATTCTTTGTTGGTGCTTGTGAACGGGGAAGTAATGCACTCTTGAACTTTTATAACCTTTTCTATTCCACAGAAGCTCTTTCTTCTTGCATTCTGAGTTTTCTGCTATGAAACACTGGCAAAGCCCTTGCTGGTTATCCCTCACTTTTACATAGTCTTCTCTTTCACAGCTGTACAAGAAGACAGTAAATATTATTGGTATTACTTGAAATCCTCAGACCTTCTCAAATGCCAAAGATGGTGTATTTAAAATAAAATAAAAAAAAAGAAGGCTGCAAGAATTTTTGATTTATCTTGCTTTATTCTGAATCTGAGGAACAAACATGGTTTTCAAAAAGAGCAACGTGAAATTGTACAGTTATATACAAACACACATGAAAAGATGTGTTTTAAAGATATTTGTGATCACCAGGGAATTCAATTAGGATGGATTTTCTTAGGAAATTTAGCTACAGGCATCCAGACATTGTTCCACTGGATATGTCACATAAATATTGAAATGGAGTTAAACCGGTTGAAAGGAAGTGAAGGGAAGAGTGTGAAGGGAAGAAAAGCATGTTTTTCAGTATCCCTGCATAGCTGAGGTGGAATGCACTCACAAAGTGAGAATAGTCTCACAGACTAGGAAAAAGCTTCCACAATTGCTTTGCTTTGTTCAGAAGCCTGATCTCTGTATTTACAGGACCACATTTTCCTTATTAAAAAAAAAAAAAAGTTAATTCAACAAAGCTTTAAAATACTTTAACTAGAAACTCTTGCCTTAGAATATAGTTGCATTAAATATGGATAAAATGGATGGCATTGTCTCAGGCATAGCTAATAACTTAAATTTTGAGGAAACTCAGAAAAACTCTAAAAAACCACTGTGCCACTCATTGCATTATTGCAGTCATCAATAAGATCCTGAAAGTGAAACAGTGTATTATTTTTTATTTTGGGAAACAAGCAGTATCCATAAACATTCTGGTCAAAATTATCCCAGATACACTAATTCAAAGTATTGAAATATGTATTTAATGTACATTATGTCACTGTTAAGGTGATCATTCTAATTTAATTAGAAACCCTCAAGGGAGCCTTTAAAGGGTATGTTATTATTCTCCCTGAAAGTAAACATTTCAGGATTCCAGCTTTGCTCTTCTAGGTATTTCTTACATCAGTTTTATCTGTTTAGATGTGATATTAACTGTGTAGATTCAACAAGGCATAAAGCCTGAGATCTGTAGTTATCTCAAGTATTCTGTATGTTTGTTTCCTCTATTGCTAAGAGAAATTAAAAAAAAAGAAAAAAATAAGCAAAATGCCTCAAAATGGTCATTCAAATAACGTTCCTCCTGCTTATTAAGCAACATTTGTTTAACGAAACTTGAAAGATAACCAGACTGTAAATTCCCAGTGAGTCATTAGAATTGTGTAATTATTTTATCTCTGAGTGAAAAGCGTTGCCTTTGTCTTGACCAAAGATTCTGTTTAAGCCAAATTACTCTTTAGTTAGTAGCATTGACTGTATTTTCAGTCTGACTGCTACTCACTGATACACTGTGCTGTGACCATATGTCTGACGACCAACTCGGTTGTTCAGAGCACTGGTGAGCTCTTAACAGTTTTATGCAAAAGCAAGAATCTGCTTCTGATCCAGGACGTGTTTCAAGAGTACCCAACCTCAAACTTCTTGATCCTAATGCTGAATCAAAATGCTGCAGACAGATGAAACAAAACACGTTGGCTTGGTATAAAGTCGTTCTCTTTGTTCCTTTATTCAGAAAGTTTTAATGAGTAACAAAGTGTCATTGTCATCACTCGACATCAGATCAAGTATTTTCCGTTCTCCGACAATTGGTGCAAAACCATGACGTTTGGTATGTTCTCTACTTTGGACACACTGGATAGTTTTACAGATGTTTTGTCTGCACTTGATCAAGAGGCAGCTTGTAGTTCTTTGTGATTCAGCACTGCTCAAATCTGGTACTAATGACTGTTGAACCATGAGCTCAAGTTACATTTCAGTGAGGACAAACACACAGAATTCTTTTTGGAGATTCGCTTGGAGGAGATAGGACTCTATGAACGAGGTTTATTAATGTTGGATCAGGGATTTCAGGCCCATCAAACTTTAGCCTTGACCTAATTGTGAAACTTGGTTTGACTGGTACTCCTGGAACCTGGAAAGCTCATAATGTGAAAGAGAAAGACTTAAGAACCAATCCACCATCTATTGACATCAGTATAAGAATGCTTTTGGATTTTAGCTTGTTTCCTGGCACCACAGTGGAAGTCAGGAAATACAGGCTGTTCCAAGGAGATAGCAAAGGGACACGTTTTGTCATCCCTCCCACCATTTTTTGAGTATTGCTTGGTGGTTTTTTATTCTTTTGAGGATCTAAATTTTAGCCAGTAAATAAATTACTGGCCCGGGCCACAGAACTGCTGAGCACTTTATTTGTTACTAATGTAGGTGCTCAACCAGAGGCTGCCACAGGGCTTGAAAGTACTGGTTTTAATTATGACTCTGGACTGATGGGTAAACAGTGACAAAAATTGAAAGTATACAGATTATGAAAACACAGCTCTATTTGGAAAAGATTCATTTGATAATCTGTAGTGCTTACCTGGATGTTTCCAAACATTTTCCCTATCCAATAGGATGAAATAATGATAGATCTACGCAGTGAGGACATGATCTCTGATAGGGTTACTCTTAGCCTTCAGAGGAATGTGTTAAAAAATTTTACTACTTTTGCTCTTGTTGTTCTATTAGTATGTTGAAGCTGTGGTAAAAAAATTTAAGCAAAATCTCATATTTAGAGATGTCATACAAAAGAGCTGAGGTGCAAAGTCAAAACATACAAGCTGAGATGCAAAGACAAAGAAGTTTGAGGGCATCAGGAGGCCCTGCCAAAAGGGACAGCTCATGAAAATTAATATTCTGAAAAATTGGGGAAAAAATATCAGATTTAAGACTATAAAATTGTTCTTTTTCTGCCAGGTGTATGTGGGAGAAATATTTTTATATAAGTTACTAAATTTAAAATATGGAGTCAGTAGCAAAATGTACTGTATTCCAACTGATATTTAAGGGTTGGTACCTATACAAGAACTTTGCTGCAAATATTATACCTTCAGGGCTTGTGCAGGTATTAATTTTGTCTGCTCATTTGCTGTGTCTCCAGATGTTTTGCACATTTTCAAAATGTGTTCTCATCTTATAGGCTTTCTTTTCTTGCAGATGATTAACGCATTTGACACAAAATAAATGAGAGAATAATTTATTTCCCATTTTTATTCAGGATTTAGTTAGGAATTTTGCATTTTGCTATTTGTTGATGCCATTATTATACGATCGAACAAAATCTCTTCAGCTTCTTGCCTGGCAAGGGAAATGTCAGTCCTGAAGTCTAGTAGTGGAAGTTTACTTTTTTCTTTCTAAAGGCTTTATTTCTATTTATCACAGAACTTGTGGAATTTGGAAGTGTTATTTATTATCAGTATAAAAAATTATCTCCTTACTCTTTGGGTTTAGAAAAAATTTTGCAAATCAGTGTTGTTAACTATGTTTTCAATGCAGTTGATAAAACAGAAGTGAAATGTAGTTCTTTAAGAAAATAATAATTAATCTTCTTACCCTTTCATTACTATTTTCTGTTATGCCATGATTTTTATGTACTTTAATCTGTACAAAATAGTGCTCAGTCTAATCCCAATGAAAGAAATTGAATTTAAGTACCAATGTCCAGTAGCTTTAGGGGGGAGTTAGGTTCAGTTCTTAGCGTTAGTTTGTCTTACTCATTTACATTTTTCTGCAGACAGTGTGTACTGAGCTATTTTGAGCATTTAATTTAATTCTTCTCACAATTAAAGTCATAAAACTGCTCTGACCCAGAGAGAGGCATTATGAATGTATAATTTCAATTTTCATGTGTTCATAAAGCCAAACAATATTGTGCTCTTTTAAAATGGAGATGTGTTCATAACATGGGTTCATTGTTTGCATCTGAATGCAACATATCCCATAGCACTGCTGTGGTTTAAAGCTGGTTCATAGTGGCCAAATTCTCTAATGAGATGTGAAAAGTGAGGCTTCACACTTAGTTAAGGCACTATGAGCTATTTCTTCAATGAAGAATACATACAAGGTGATTATATTTTCAAGAAATTACTCTTTTTCAGAATTCTATTTTCTGATCACTTCATTGATTGCTTATAGAAAGAGCCAGCAATTCTTCTGGCTAGTTAAGGCTGACTTTGGAGGTTAGTTACAGTCATTTTCCCGTGCATTTTGTCCTCTCCGTATCTAAATTATTGCCTCTCCAATTCTTCCCTCTGAAGATTTTTTAGTTTAGTGGAGAGCATACTGTTTTGAGGGGCAGTTTCCTTGCTTTCCTGTTTTCAGAAAACACTAGAAATAGAACACACTTTTTCCCAACACACTCATGTATTCTTAATGTGCTAACTCATTACTGGGGATTTTCTGGTATTTTATATTGAGGAAGTACTAGTGCTTGCTTAAAGTGACCCCAGATACTTTCAAGTCACAAGGCTGCCTAAGTAATCCATCTCTTCACTCTGCCCATGTTCCCATTATTTTAACCTTTGTTGTAACCCACTGCCAGCACTGAGTCTTGAAGGTGATTTCGTTGACCCCGGTGACCTTGGGCACGCACCCACTGATTATTGTGATTTGATGTGTTGCAGGTTCAATTTTGCTAGAATCAATCTATGAGAAAGGAGTATTTTGGCTGTTATGTTTGTGTTAATCTAAATTACTTTAGGTTGAGCAAAGGCTGGATTCCTTTCTTGCCATGCTTAATTGCTTTTGTAATTATATTGATTTTTCCATGCTAGGTCAGTATTAGTAGCCAGAAGCTGTTTTTTGAACTGACTGTGTCATCTTGAGTCTCCATAAATATGAAGATAATTGCAAAAAGTTTATGAACAGTCCCTGTGAGCGTTTGAAGTGTTTGAATATTTTCTATACATAAAATCATTTTAAATAAAAAAAAACCCAACCCAGATAAAACCAGATCACAAACCAAAACCAACCTAAATCCTACCATTTACTGCTAGCAAGCTAGGGTCTTCTAAATAGTTAGGCTGAAGAATGGTTTTAATGTGCATCCCATTCATTTCAGTTAGGAGCAGAAGGATAATATGAAACAGAATAGTGACAGCCAGTGCCTTCATCATGAAAGCTCTTGCAACTGGAGAGCACAAAGAGGAAGAACACGTCACAGCAAATGAAGAAAAATCTCCTTCAGTGTTTAAAAAAATTCTCCATTTTTCTTATCCATCTGTACTGCCTTTAATCTGAAGTCCTGTGTGAATTCACTGATCCAAACCATGATGGTTAATATTTCTCACATATTGTAACAAATTGAGAATTTTCCAGGCTGGAATGTTCCAGGTAGATTCCTAATTACTGTGAAAGTACCAGTGTTCTTTACAGTTGGTGATTTGCTGATGCAAAGAGTTAATGATTGAACCCATGAGAGAAAAAAAAAATTCAAACTGGCTTCCATCTCATATTCCACACCTCAGGGAGAGTATGAGGAGGCTTCGAGGTCAGGCCAGATAACAGTTTGGTCACACAGCAGCACTCAAGGAAGATGACCTTCTGAAATTCTTTGAAACTTCTTTTCTGTCTGACTTTCCATCCTCTATGGTCCCATCATTCTGAGCTTTTTTTTCCAAAAGACTGCCATGAAATAAATCCACCATGTGCTAAATGCAGTGATTTTCCTGCACATTATTATCACAAAGTGCAGTAGTGATTCTGCTCATTAGCGAACCAAAAATAAGTGGATTTGTGAAAGTTCAGAAAAGCAAATATTTTCAAATCACCAAATGAAAGCATGGAGTATTTTGTCCTTGAGAAGCAAATTACAGTTTGGAATTCCCAACTCATGGATGAGAAATTCAGTCTGCATTAAAGCCAAGGCTCTCCTCTGTCTTTGTACTTAGGCTATTAGCATGCAGCTCATGAGAATGGCCTCGCTGCTGTTCCAGTGGATCTCCCTGTCTCCAGATGGGTTAAAAATATTGGACAATTCTCTGCATTTCTTTTCTAGTCTTGTTCTTCTCTTCCCATCTGTTCAGAAGTATTTCTTTCCTCTCCCCTGCTCATCCTTATTTTTTATTCCCTGGAAAGGGAGTTCACACTGTTTGGAGGATCTTCATATTTCTGAAGGTGACACTAGTTGAGTCCATCTTATTGCATGCTTGAGAGATGCTGCTTCTTTTAAACTGGTAAAACAACTTCATCAGCATCTTCACTTGTCTCTCTCAGCTTGGCCAACTTTTAAATATTCAGTCAATGAAACGCTGTATTCTTCTTCAAGGCTTTCACTCACAGTTCTGGAGTTGAGATACTGATGATGATGTTCACCGATTTCACAAACTATTTTTTTTTTGATTAAGAGGGTGTTTTGAAGAATGTGAATTTACTTACAGGTTTGAAGTAAACTAGTCAAGACTAGTCTGTACAAAGCTTCTATCACGGGACTTAAATTATGCTAATAGAATATATGACATAGATCAGTCTATCTTGATTTTGTTCTGAAAATATGCTTCCTTTGTTTTTTTCTACCTCTTTTGTGGCAATCCTGACCTAGTAGTGTTGGTTTTATTAACTCTGTTTGTTCAAAATGATGTGTATCTCTGGCAACTGATTTGAATCTTTTATTATTATGTCATGCTGGTCACTGAATGAGACTTCATTGAAGCTGATCAGCTTATTAATATTCATACTTTGTTCAGAAGAAATTCAGGCCTCGTGCCTTTCTATCACTGACAGCTGAAACAACACCAGCCACACCTCCAGCACAGGGCACATGACAAGAGATTTGAGGAAACTGTGTAGTAGGTTCTGCTCTTGGTTCAGGTAAAATGTTTCTCTATGTGCTGAAACATCAACTTAGAAAAGCACTACAAAAATCCATGGAGAAAAAAAGACCAGAGAAACAATGCAAACATATTTTAAGAAAGAAAAGGGAGGAAGACGTCTTCACTTTTGGGTGCAGCTCTTCCTGATAGGAGACTTGGAACTACAAGTAGAGATTTTTTTTTTCTGGTCTGAATTCACTGTCTTTCTAGAGGAACAAAACTTTCACACACATAATGTGGAAATAAAAGACATTGCACCTAATAAATACTTCACTCCATCACTGATTTATCTCCATAATGAAAATAGCCTACAAACCTCCTCTTGGCTCAACCTAAGTCAAAAATGTGGCATTAATAGTGGAGTGAATCCAGTTTCTGAGGAGATCAGTTGAAAGTTTCTATTAACCTTGAACTCACTTGGAACATGAAGAAAGAAAAAAAATATTTTTGTTTGAAATGGTCTTCTATTTCTAATATCCTGGAGGAGAATACTTGTATTGTCTCAACTCAAATAATGTAAACCACTGCTACCCAAACATAATCTTCTTGGGAGGGAAATTAAGATTTATTCATTACTTCAGAAACACAGCTCATAGGCTGAGGAGATAAGCATGACAGGGGTTTCAGCAGCCCATTTGGTCACTGACATCCTACTACACTTCTTGAAAAATCTCACTTTTTGTTTAGCAGTGGGAGCTAGAGACTGGCTCTATGCTTTGAAGCCTTTCCCCCTGAATTGTCCAGAACATAGCTACAAGGTAGGAGAGGGAATAGAAACCTACCTGCCTTGGCAAGAATCCAGAGAAGACTTCAGTGGTTTCTGCAAGAAACAGAAGACTTCTAAGACAAACTGGCAATAAATTAATTAGACAAACTAAATAGACTTGCAGATTAAATTCAAGGAAAGAAAGCCAAAAGAGTTCTGAGGGGCTGTGAAATTCACTGCAGAACCTGAATCTTCCTGTGTCAGTGCATCACAAGAGGACAGAGTTATCAGTGAAAAAATGGAAATGGATTGCTATGAGCCTATAAATATGTCTGTGTTTAATATGCACTATGGAGAAGAGATTTTGGTTTCTCCCCTGTCTGATGGTTCTTTTTAGAATAAAAAGGATTTCTAAAAGGAGAGAATTTAAGAATAATGTAAAACAAGAAATCCCAGTTAATTGCTGAGACGCTGAAAATCTTGGTCAAATAAATAAATAAACAAACATATAAATGTGCTTAAAATTAAACAAGATGCCTAGGTAGTTGCGAGGATATATAAATTTATAATTGCTTGGGGGTTTTTTAATTGATAAAATATGAAAAATGAAGACCTACAAAGTGTCCTGCAGAGTCAGTTTATGGATATCCATTTTAAAGATAAAGCCCAGGTCATCAAAGGAATAGATCTATAAAGGCAACTGATCTGCAATGGATAAATTATCCTGTCTGTAAAAGCACACATCATTGGAGCTACCTGCTGTGGCAGTTTCTAGAAAAAGAAGGAGAAGATAAAGTGATACAATTTTCATAAAGGGATTCTAGCTGCTGAAGTCTTTTTGGCTTTGAAGGAGCGATGGATGCTTGTTTATTTGGTGAGCACTTTTGATGAGCAAAAGCAGTAGGGAAAAAAAATGCATGCAAAACAGGAAGAAATGTATCTGGTAAACACATAGATGTGGGGAAACGGCAGGGGAGAAAATAAGCTTATTTTGATGCTGAATTTACTCTAATGCAGTACTCCAGCATTAAATGTAAAACATATGATGATCTAAGAAATTTTTATCGTTGGGAAGCAATCGTCCTGATCAAGTGTGGGTTCTTTACAGCTATGATGAAAGGGAAGTACCTTATTAAACAGCTAACTCACCATTTACCTGCTGCAAAGATGGAGTATGTCCTCTGAGCCATCAAGGAATTAATCACACCTTCCTCAGTTTGGAACCTAACCTTTTCATCATCGTTTTGATGAAGAGATAAAAGCAGATTCAGTAGGCTGCTGAAAGCAAGTTTACAGGAGGATTCATGCTTGCCAAGGAATAGATGGAGCCAGGGATGTGGCCTGAAGAAAAGTCTGACCCAAAGGGCAGTAGGAAGACTGCCCTCACAGCAGGCCGTGGCCTCTGGCGAATAACATACACAGTGTCCCACTGCGTTTGAAAAGATCCTGGGAATGGGGTTCCCTGACACACTGTATTTCTTCGACCCAGGTAGTATTTGGTGCATGCTGATGTCTGAGTGAAAACCAGCACATCTGCCAGAGATCCCTGATAAGCTGGAGATTTCTTCCTATCTACTGTACCCAACAAGAGGCCAGTGTGCATGTACCACATGCACATGAGTTCTCTGAAAAGAAGTAATGCTCAAATCTATGCAGCTCTACAGATAATCAGCCGCATTTTGTGAAACTCTGCTTATTACAGAGCAGGTACTCGTAAGTTGAACAGTATTGCAAGAATTGCAACAGTATTGCAGGATAAATGAGCAAGGGGAGACCTTTCAAAGCTGAGCGTGGTTTAGAGTTTCCATAGTTCTTAAGGGCTGTTGTCAGCTGCTCTTGTCTGAGCCTGTTTCAGTCTGCCTTTTGTATGGGGCGCAGAACAGACAAGTGAAGTGGGCAGCAGCTATTTACAGCAAATGAACAAGTAAGAAGCATTTCCTTCAGGTTTTGTACTGGAGTCCTATAGGTAATGCATCCCCACAGTGGTTTGTTAAATTTGTGAGTCATAAAGAGTGCAAAATGCACTGCAAGGTTTTCACAATTACCTTTAGTATAGCTTATGTCTAATTGAGAAAGCTTTGATGGGAGCAGATGCTGCCTGAAAAAGACAAGAAAGGAACTGACTGATTAAGAATGGAGAATGTGTTTAGACAGAAATAGATGCTGCTTTGTTTAATGTGAGTGGGGACATAGGTTCCTGCAGCATACTCTGAGACCTCTTAAGGAGAGGACACAGGTATCAAAGAGTAATGATGTGGTAGAAACATCCATGCTAGAATGCAGTACCACCACTTGTTATTATTATAAAGGCTTTAAATTTACAGCAGAAAGTTTGAAATATGAAGGATTAAGTAGAGAAGATAGTAATTACTCCCCAACAGCAGATGATGATGGATTCATGTTGTAAAACCTAAAGCAAAATCAAAGATATGAAAAAAAGTAATGAATAATTTTTGTGAGGCAATTATTTCAGTGTATTGTCTACTTGATATGGACTAGTAGTCAACTTTGTTGGGTTCCAGTGAAGAGTTTCTGAAAGCCAACCAAGAAACCTTAATGGCAGAACTCAAGATTTTAAATGCTTATTTCTTAGCTGAAGATAAGAAAATATGAAGGACTCTGATGTAAAAGCTGATAGAGGTGAGGAGAGGAGAAGGAAGTGTTCCTTATGACTGTTCCCAAATCCTAAAATACCAGAATCCAGAACATTTGCCTCAGAAGTTATATCTTTAAACTGGGCGTAGCCTATCTCGTTAGATATTAAAGAAATGGGAATCTGAGAAATAGTATGAACTCATTTATTGACATTCTTTTCTGTTTTCTAAAGGATTATGGAATAGTCAGGAAAAGATTACACTAAAGTTTTGGGCTGGTGATTTGAAAATGTCTTGAAATAAATGTAGCATGCAAATACTACTATTTTAAAATAATTTATATCTTGTAAATGACTACTTTCTGCTGGCATGGACCTTGTTGCCATTCTAGATTCCACCACTGTGACAGTGTTGTTACGGTGTGAAGTGGGTGAAATCTACCGTAATGTGCTAATACTCTCCCTTTAGACTAAATGTGAAAAACTGTTCTAAACTCTTTATCCACTGGGCAGTTGGAGCTCTAGGGACTGTTAAAGCATAGACACTATGCAGGGCTGACCATGAGTTTGTGCACAGGTGGGTCTGAATGAAAGTCCAGGGACCTGGGAGGAGCTGTGTGTGCATGAGTGTAGGTGAGAGGTGTAGAGAAACACCACAGCAGCAAAGAAACTCTGGAGAAGCACTTGAAGCAGAACACCTGGGAAGAAAAAACCCAAAATGTGCTATGGGACAAGTGCCACACAGGAATTGCTGGGAACCATGAGCTCCATGGAAAATGCTTCCCTTCTTTTGCGTCATATTGAATTTAGGACAACAGAAGAGTATGTATACTATTCATAAATAAACATGATGCACCAAAAAGATAACTGACTTATAACTGTTTTTCCCATCTATGTGACCCTTTTCTTTTTTTAGCCATCTGGTTGGGTCCAAAGGATATCCATAGTTTGGATTGTTTGGGAAATTTAGTTCAACAGTGTGAAACCAGCAAATCCCCAGAAAGGGGAGTTTCATGAATAGAGTTTTGCTTTTTTCCCCCCTCCCTTTTCCTCTCTCCACCTGATAGTAGAGTGACTTAATACCGAGTATCTGGGCTACCATTAAGGGACTTGGAGAAAACAGATTAACAGGTAAGAAATGAGCTATGTTAATGAAATATTCATTATAAAAAGGCAAACTGGTCCTTTTAGACAAAGCCTAAGAAAAAAGGTTATGCTGTTTTCATCTGCAATGCCTACATATAATTTATATGAAAATAAAAATTTATTACTTGTTTTTACTTTTTTTTTTTTTTTACAATAATTATTGGCTTGCTAAGGTATGGAAGTGACCTAATAGTTACAATTTTGACCTCTGAGTTATTGTTAATTTTACTGTCAGTATGTGCTTCACATCTCCTACTTAATGGTATGCTAATTGTGCAGCAGGATGTCACATTCTCCAACATACAGATTCCCTATTTCAATTACAGCTAAGTAAATCTCCATTACTAATGAGTAAGCATTTCTTTTCCATGTACATTTGCATTATAATGGACATTTTCTTTGTGCACTAAAATTATTCTTTCCTTGACAACAACTATATATTTTATTTTACAGTAAAGGCTACGACATGATGATTCATTCCTTTCTGTTGAGTTTATCTGTATTTAAATTGTCAAATGTTCTGGATAGCCTGACATTTTCTGTCCCATGTTATTTTTCTGTACTTCCAGAATAAATGTATGTATTTGCTTTAAGACAACCTACTTAAGACAAATCACAAAAAAGTAAGCTTATGTGCTGCTCATAAATTAAGCTGTATTTTTGAAATTGTTGCAGTGTTTCACTTATGTTGCTGAGAAATCTCAGCTATTTATGTCAGTGCAAAGTGACCTCTGTGATACAATGTTTAATTTTTTTGAATATAAAGAACAAGTGACCACATGTGGCCCATATCACTGCAAGATCCCACTCTGCTTAACAGAGCAGAGATAGCTCTTTGGTTATTAAATACAGCCCCCCAAACCAACATTTGCTGCCCTGCTGGTGCATAGATCTACAGATGCAGCAGGCAGCTGAGTAAAAGGAAGGGGGAAGGCCTCCTGTTGGATCTGAGCTGTGCAGCTTTGCTGCCAAACCCGCTGCCTCTTGAGGGTTGTGGCCAGACACTGGGTGCCGCTGAACTGCTGAACTTGGGCAGCCAGTGCTGCCGGCGGAGGATTCCCTTCATCTGCCAGCACAGTGACCCAGGAGGCTTTCCCTGCCCTGCATCAGGATAGAAGGATATTGGCAAACTGAGTCCCTGTGGCGGAGATCCTTCCTTCAGTCTGCATGGCCCTGGGAAAATGTATCACCTTTTATACACAAATAAGGACTGTGAGTTTTATTGATAAATTGATAACATTTGACAATACGCAGCAGAGAAGGTGTTGCTGTGATTTTGGCGGGGCCACTCCCTATGCAGTAAATTATCTTAGAAGGATCTTTTTTAGATGCACAGGGAAGGTTTAAGTATCAAAGAGAGTGCATTAATTAACAATCATTAATATTCCTGAAGATTTTTAAGTTGGCCTGGTGGTGGGTATATATATGGGGAAAATGATGGGTGTTGGGTTCTTTTAATGATATGAGTACATGAAATATTTTAAAGACGTAAAATGTGGTGAAAGTATTAGGTAGCATTTCAGAAATGCAGGAGGAAATGTATGCAACCAGAAGTTAGAACTAACAGATTGATTTCCTGGTCACTGTGCATGAATTCTTTCTAGCCTTATGTATATCCTGATAATCAGATGGCTTACAGTATAGATACAAAGTTTGTTTTGTTTTTATTTTGAAAGGCCTACGGTATGCAGCCTTTTTCCCAGACAGCAGCAAAAAACAAGGTGAACAATTTTTGCACTATGTGGTTTTGAATTCTGTCATATTTTCTATTACGTTTTCTGTCTTCCATTAGGGTAGCTTAGTTTACTATATTAGCCACCACCATCATCCATGTCACTCCCAACTCCGAGTTTAGTGTACATCCTTTATGTATGTAGCTGGATGGCTCTCCCGGGGCTGGCAGTGGTCGCTCACATGTCACAATTCCCTGTCACCACGGTCGCCCTTGGATCGGTGGTTTTTGGGAGCGGCCGGTGACACCTGGTGGTGGGTGCGGCAATTGCACACTTATTAACCGTGTCTGCAGCTGGCGGAGTTTTGACCTGTCGTACCCCAAACACTGACAGTCAGAGCTTGGTATATTTAAATAAATCCATTTCCCGCATGAAAAAAAACAAACCAAAACAAATGTATTGGGAGCACATTCCCCTCCTTTATGCAAACCGAGAGAAGCAATAGCCAACATTTGTTGTTGGAGGAAAATTAATGCCTCTGACCTTGCTATTGAAGTCAATAGGGCAGTTGTCCACAGGGGTTATGTACCTTTTATTATTGTTTTTTATTAGCGTTTTCACATATATTACACAAATGAATGTTTTATATATACTTATGCACTAAATATACTGCATTAAACTAAAAATCTTTTCTGTGAAAAACCTTGGTGTTTGTATTTAGAAATAATGATGTTTTCAAAACTTTACAGTGTGAATACTGAAGGAAGCTTCTTCTGGTGTTTTATTTAACGTCATGGTTTCTGGCTTGAGTGTATGATTTTTCTTGCCAGCAAGTATATTTCCGTATGTTTATGAAATTCCACACCTCTTTGCCAGCATATTTCTTAACAATGGAATATCTGGGAGATACGAATATGTAACTAGTACAAATAAAAATTAAGAATCCTGGAATGTGATTCTGTGGTGAAACTCCAGGAACTCTTGAGGTCTTCTCAGTTTGATTTTTATCTGAATAGATCTTTAAACAAAACTGATTCTTTTTCTTGCTTAATTGGCCCTTTACTGTCACCTGATTTTTTTTCTTGTTTCATAAAAAAGATATGTATTACAGTGAATACGAAAAAAAATACAAAGCAATACTTTATCCTGATTTTTCTCAGTCTGCAGGCAAATCAAGTGTACCAACAATGCAGTATCTTTAGTTGTTTCTAAAATACCCTAAAGAAAGGGCTCCCAAAGTGCACTGCCACTGGAATTTGGAAGGGGAAAGATTTGGTAAACCAAGAATGTGATCTTTATAGCCAAATGTGGTGGTATTATTATGCCAGCCTGAGATACACAGAATTGGCCAAATAAAATTAAATGGGGAGACTGCATTAAATGAGAAGAAATGATAAAAAGTCAAGTTACACTGTTAATCTACACAACAAAGGAGAGCAAAGTTCTGAGTTCAAAAATCACTGGTTAAAGGTTGCTAGGGTTTTTTTTTTTCCACCCTTAACTTGCTGCCCCTGCAATTCAACATTCATGGTATATAAAATTCAGTGTAGGCAGTCTGGGTTGGGCTGTCCCTAAATCTCTTCTGTTCATGGGGTCTCTGGTCAGATGGATTAGATACACAACACGGCTGTTCTTCAGTGCAAGGGACTGCAAGTGCCACTTCTGTGTAGCACTTCTTGTGCTGCTCCGCTGGAGGAGACCTTTCACACGAGGACTGAAATGAAATGACTGTAATTCCCCGGCACAGAAAAATGAGAACCAAACAAATGCCAGTTCCAGCAGTCAGTGGGAATTGCTAACTCCACCTTTACAACATGACATTAAAAATAGCTTGATCAGATTTTTATCAAGATAATTTATTGCAGAATAGGCTGATTTTTTTCAGAGATCTGAACCCATTGAAAAGTGACATTTGACATGAAAAGGCATTGGGAGTTTTATCTGAGATATGACAGCTATTTTGTTTTCTAAGTGTAGAGAAAGTGTGGCATTTCAGATAACAAACATTTAACAGTGGCCACTGGCAATTCTGCTTGGTTTTAGAACGATAGATTCCTAGAGCAAAATTCTGCCTCCAAATTATATGCATGTTGCTCTCATTTATTTCAGCAAAGCTTGTGCACATGTTTCAAAGGTCAGAATTTGGCCGTTGGGGGTGAATTTTCAAGGAAGAATATATTAAAGACATCTGTGCATCAGCAGAACCATATCCTTTGTCTTCTGTAGAGCATTTCAGGAATGAGCCTCGTGCTATTGAGCACAGCAAGTGAAACATTTTCTATTTTTTGAATTGCATTGGGATTGCTTAGCAGAAACATTTCTTGCAGTAATTGGTTCATGATTTCATTTATTTCTTGTAACTCAACACTTTGATGCTGAAAAGTTGACAGTTTTAAGATAATAAAGACTGGAAGGGACTGCCCTTCAGAAAATTACAGTTGAAAATATACTGTAACAATCAAACAAGGAAAGTAGTCCAAGGAAATAGGTATGGTCTGTTGAGGTGCACAAACTTTTGTTTGCATTCTAATACGGAGAGGTCAACAAGTGTTTTACACAAAGGTAGAAAACAAACCCACTTTTCATTGTGGACAGAGCTCATATTTGAAATTGCTACTAATCAGACACTTGAAAAAAACTAAAACTTGGCATTCATATTCTATTGGAGTTAGTGTGTATTAAATTGATGAAGATCTTTAAGCATATAGGTTTTCCCCTGTTTTTTAAACATTATACACTTCTTAAAATGTTTATAATGTCTAATTGCTGCTGGATTTCAAGACATATCAATTTTGTTCTTAGTTCCTGCAGATTTTGACAGAATGTCATACCAAAATATTTTGTATTTTTTGTAGGACTGGGAAACAGAAAATCATGACTGGTATTGTTTTGAATGCCATTTGCCTGGAGAGGTGTTGATATGTGACCTGTGTTTTCGTGTGTATCATTCCAAGTGTTTGTCTGATGAGTTCAGGCTTAGAGACAGCAGTAGTCACTGGCAGTGCCCAGTTTGCAGGGTGAGTACCTCTGAGATTTCATGTGCTGATTAGAGGATTGATATTCATTAATAGATTCATTAAGGTGTCCAGATGGTCTGGCCAGGTTAATGGATAAAGAACTGAATATTGAAATGATGGTACCTACCTAGAGCATCTATACAGAGATACCAGAATGTGGTCTGTGTAGCAGATGGTCATATTTGAAGACTCCAGCAAGTTTTACTTATGCATTTGAACACGCACAGTTTACTGTGTGGGAATGTGTACATACTTCTGCCACACATGAATGCAGTGGAAATCTTCAACATGACTAAACAAATTGCTGTATAAGATGCTACTGTTATTACTTAACGTCATTTTAATGAATCGTGATGTAATTTTTTTTTGCATTTTGATGACTGCATTCTGAATATTTTATTGGAATAATATTTTACCTTATAAAGCCACAGTCATGTTGCTGATGAGGGCAGTGTCAAAAGATACAGAGTGAAATCCTGCTTCTCATTTAATAATATGGATTCTGTTGGTGCAAAAAGGGCAATCTGGATTTCACTCAGAGCATCCATATCTATTTGCTTTTTCTTTAAAAATGCTGTTCTTATGAGTATGGTAGGGAGACAGCAAAAAGTATTTTTTATATACTTTTCAAGAATGGGCAGATATGTTGTCTACATGTCATTAGAAGACTAAACGTTCTAGTCAGGATGGTGCTTACTGATACCTGGCCATGAACCAACCAGACACTTCTTGCTGTTGTCATCTCTGTGTCACCTCCCCCCATGGAGCATATTACTTGGCTTCCTACAGAGCTAGGCTTCCTTCCTGTGGAGGGAATAATGCATATGAATGTTTAAGATAAAATTCTTGCTAGAGAAAAGCATAAAGCTGCCAGTTCCACTCTGCCTAGGATTGCTGGAGGGAGAGGCAATCGCCTTGCTAAAAGCTTAGATCCAGTGTAGAGCAGCAGACTCACCTTCAGATGATCTGTGGTGCAAGGAATGTAAGGGTTCGGGTACTTCATAGTGTGGAGAAGCTGAAAACACGTGCATTGTTTTGTCTCAAAAGAGCACTTTTTAACAGGTGTTACCTCAGAACCAGTGGTAAAAAAACTGTTGCCTGTTGCCTCAGATTGAGAGCTCTCAGGGTTTAGGGAAATAGCAAGAAAATCAAGCCTGCCTCAAGAAAGTTGAAAGGAATGAAAAAGAAGTAGTGGCAGGAAAAAACAGTTAAGAATAGAGACACATACTGTATCTCTCCATATTTAGTTGCTAGCCTTTAATTTAGCTAACAATATTCCCTCTGTTAAAAAAAAAATGGCCGTATATCGTTGAATGACCTTAAAATTTTTAAATAAATCTCTTTAATAATTGTTGGTTCTCATAAAACATATTGATAATTCTTATAAATAGATAAAATTAGGTAAACTGGATCCAGTCACCACTCTAGTTTGCCAGTAATTTTAGATCACACCTGGTGAGAATAGGGAATGTAAATGGTTTATGCCACCTTGTATATGAGGTAGCTTTTATAACATTTATCTTGTAACATGGATGTCATCAGAGTGGAAATGCTGAATCATTGCATGAAATATGCGCTGATACGTCAGTGTTAAGAACAGTTTGATTTTCATCTTGAAGCCTTGAAGTCCTCTATGGCACTGATATTAAATAAATGTTTACCTTGAAAAGAATCCTGTGAAACTCAGACCATGTGCTCTGTGTCTGACTTTCTACCCTTTTCATTGTACAAAGTCTAACAAGAGGTTTTGGGGACTCTTAAATACTTCCTGCCCCAGAGGTCTTTGGCTTGCTTAGTGCCTCAGGTGATGATTAATCTATGTTTGTGAATATTGCCATTATGAATGCCGTGGCATCCTTTCCCCCCCTGTGCCAGCAGCTCTTGTTTTTCTTGTAGTTAATTCAAATCACTTCAAGCCCTAATTCTGCAAACTTGGACTAAGGAGGCTTGCACAGTCCCTGTAAGCGTGGGAGTCAGCATCCTTGTGTCAGGCCTCAGTATTTTTTTGCTACTTTCTCCCCACCCTCCTAGGAAATGACTGCTCTAATTTCATGTTAAAAGCAGGAGAGCGGCCTATATTCAAAAAACTGGTAATGTGGAGAGCCTGGCTGATGTCCAGAGCAGCTTAACTATCTTGCATGAGGGCAATAAAATTTACTTTGCATTATCAGCAGTAAATATGTACATTCAAGAAAAGTGATAGCTGGGACAAAGAGATACATATCTTTTCATACCTAATTCTCATACCTGGACATAGCGCTTTTCACTTGGGGATTTCAAAGCTCTTTACAACGGTGAGGTAAAAGTATGTTTAAAACTTAATATATTGGGAGAAATAATCTAAGAACACTTCATTCTTATGTAAATATTGCTTCTGTAATGCTGCCAAGGTCAGCAAGCCTCTGGATTATTCGTTTCACAAATGCTGGTTGTATTAGTTTGATCAACCTGTGCAGCTTTATCTTGCCCACTTGAATACTCAGAATCATTTTATAAAGGACATTGCCAAGGATTTGTTCATAACTTTAAAATATTTTTTCTCCCATAACATTTTTAACACTCCCTTGCAAATCTTGTTCTGAACTCTGTTTCCTTGCTGGTGGTTTTTCTTCACTGCATCCATAAACAACAATGTCCAGTTCCTTGCTACTTTTTTTATTTTTTTTTTAACTTGGCAGTACCGTTCTGAATATTTTTGTACCCTGTGTAAGTCTCAGCAAAGGTCAAAAGTCAAAAAAGTTCAATTTAAACCACATTACAGTGATTGAAATTTTTCCCTGACTGTTGACTAATTATTGTCTTAAGTGAAATAAATTGGTATTATCAGCAAAATTCCTGGTAGACAGGTCACAAGAGAAACTCTTAATATTGAATGATCTTAGAGATTACATTTTCCAGTACTGGAGTGGTCCATTCAAGACAGGGTTAGTCAACTCAGTCTCTGAAGCATGTAGGAGACTTACACATTTATTGCTGCTCTTAGATGAGATGAGATGAAAGAAGGAAATTAATTTTCTTCAGCTGTTAATTTAGCACCTAAAAGCTACAGAAAGTACTGCAAAAATACTAATGGTTTTTTGGAAGGGGAAATAGATATATACAAAATTCTGAATAGAAGAATATTAACACATTGGTGTAACTGACTATTATTATTTATTTTCTAAAAATTCAAATTTTAAAATAATGTTATAGGAAGGCAATATTAAGCCTTGATAATGTTGATATATAGTTTGTCCCAGAAAAAAAGATTTTGATTTGTGAAACAAAAATAAATATTCATATGGTTTCACTTGACTCTTGAATTTTTTACAATCATCTGATCAGAGATTAGTCTTCCATGCCTGTGCTTTGCAAGGACTTATAATCAATATACCTATCGTAGTGGGTGTTTCAATATTGCTGGGGTTTATACATATGAGACTAAAGTAATCTGTAGAGCTTAAGATCTTAAATAAGATGTTAATAAGCTGTGCTGATAAGTATTCTATAAATAGGCTATTTCCGAGTTCTGGTACTGTACTAGCATTTCATAGAGTACATAAAAATACACCATTATGCAGTTGACAATCAACTTCAGACAAAATCTGACAAGTGAGAATGACAAACAGTAGGAAGTTGGAAGCACAGAAAGATAGAGGTCACTTATGTGAGGTAACTCAAGTGCTTGGATAGGGGGTGTTTGGTAGTGGCTGTCAGTCAAGGTGGTTACTGCAAAATACAAGGAAGGAAGAAAGGATATAACTTACTTTATGGGGTGTTATGGTAGGAGTTTGTTAGATAACTGTGTGATGAAACAATCCTGGAACAAGATTTGGCGTGATCACTCAAATAATAGTCATGGATTGATGGGTAAAGGGAAGTTCTAGAGTAGGACCAATATTAACACCGTGTGTTTCAGTGCACAGAGCCCACACCTGAGGAGATGTTAGTCCTCAGCAGGTCCCTTCCAGCAGGCTCCCCGAGTAGTTCAGGGAACTGGCACAACTGGGCACTGCATCGGATGCACTTAGTAAAGTACAAAGGAATTTGTCCACAGCAGTGAGAAAACTGGGAAACCTCCACTTAGAGTCTCCTACCACCTTCTTTGTGCACATAAAGGCATATTTAATTAATGTGATGCCTCATATTCAGAAAGAGCTTAATGCACCATACAAGTAGAAATCAATTTGTGGATTCAGCTGTAACATTTCCAAAAGCACCTGATGCTTTGAATATTCTAATTTAACTCCTTATGATCTTGAAAGAGGCAAGTCTTAGGCCATATTTTGCTCATGCAGAAGCTTTTCTGTGCATTACTTCGAGCACAGGGCACATTGGTTGTGCTGAGACCCATTCCATGTGCCTGCATACCTTTCTTAATGGTACAGGAAACCTGAGGACCTGAGGGTTGGAAGTTTGAGAGGGTGGTAGAGCAGTAAAGCTTTCCATATGTAGCACCAAATTCCTCTGGAAATTTAAGCCCTAAAAAATCCAAGGACCAGTGTGTAAAGTAAGGAGTTTCTAAAGAGCAGTGGTGAATATATGTTAGACTCATGCACATAGTTCCCCTCTGCAGATAGTCCCCCTGGAAATGTGAATTGCTTCTGAAAATGAAACTGGTACCTTAGAAACATGTATCTGTCATTGAGCAGCCTTCACATAATCCATCAGTGAACTGAAATGCAGCTCTTTGATGTGTGTATACACAGGACAGGTGAGAGAGGAAGGGAAATAATATTCATTAATGGGAGATTATAAGGAAACGGAAACCTCTTTCCATGGAGAAAATGTAATTTGAATGCTTATAGCTAGACAGAATGCTGGCACTGACACCTTGGATTTCCCAGAGGTTTTCTGTTTTTTCTCTTCAAGAGAAAGATTGCAGCAGCTACAGCATCGTGACCATTGTCACCCTGGGAGTTGAGAGCTGCGGGGTAACACAGGGTGCAGGGGTTCCTCCCTTCCATCATCATTGGTGCTACTGCAGCATGGGGTGTTTCTTGGCAGTGCCCCTAGCTGCTGCTAACCTTGTGTGGTTTGTAAAGTCTTCCAGTGAATTCCTGCACTATAAGCATGACAGAATTGCTAAATAAGTCACACCTGCCTAGTGCAATATATTGCTACCCTCTTTAACAGCTAGGTACTATTATTAATCTGGAATATTAAATATAAAGAGCAATGTCAATCCAACCCTCAGGTACCAGCTTCTAAGAAAAGATGTCCTGCAGAGAATAGGGCATATATAAGACATTTCCTGCACCCACAAGCAAAGAGTTATATTGCAGCCTTGGCCTTTCACCTACCAGATTTCATTAATCTTCTACATGAGGTTTCCTATTGTGAAGGTTATTACTTCACTCCTACATCCCTTATGTAAACATGTATGCCTGACCAGCCTTTCAGTTTGCCTTGATTCAAAGCAGAAGATTTGCAGATTTCTCAAAAAAATTGGTGTGACTTGGGAATTGTCCATGTTGTGGGTTAACCCCAATAGGCAGCTAAGCACTTGTGTCTCCCCAACTCCCAGTGGGACAGAGAAAGAGGAAAGGAAGAAAACTTAAATAAGTGAAGAAATGGGAGAAAAGAGAGAAATAAAACAAAAGTAATGCAAAAAAAATCACTCCCCACCTCCAAGGATAGACTGATACCCAGCCAGTTCCTGAGCTAAAGGTGGCTAAACCCCTCCTGTCCCTTTCTGTTGCTGAGCACAACATTATTTGGCATGGAATGTCTCTTTGGTTAGTTCAGGTTATCTGCCTGGTTGTGTCTTCTCCCAGCTTCTTGTGTACCCCCCAGTCTATCCACTGTGGGGGCAGAGTGAGAAACTGCTGAGGCCTTGACACTGTTCAAACACTGTTCAGCAAGAGCCAAAACACCCATGTGTTATCCACACTGTTTTGGTCACAAATCTAAATTACAACATCATATGAGATGCTGTGAAGACAATTAACTTCATCCCAGCCAGACCCAGCACATTCCAATATTAAGATAATATATCCCAAAAATAGGCTATCTACAAGTTTAAGAGTCCTGATAATATTTTGGGGGGCTGGATTGAATCTCAGCAATATCTCCTTGAAAGAAACTTGAACTTGAACAAGGTTTGCAGTAGCGTATCTTAGTTGATCTGACTGTGGGAGAAGATACACAGTGGATCTTGCCACTTTTAGAGATTCACAAGCCACTATCATTGTTTTTGTTTCCTGAACAGAGGAAATTAGAAGACCTAATTTTCAGTTATACTTGCTTATATATCACTCTGAATAAAGGGACTTTATTGTATTTAAGGGTATATTGTCTTGTGTCAGAGCAATGTAAGTTGATTTTATGCAAAATATAGTCTCCATATAGTATTATCTATTTTCTTGTTTTAAGTGGCTCTAGGTTGACTTCTCTGAGAACTCTGCAAGTCTTCAAAGTACAAAGAAGAAGTTTTTTAGTTTTTGTTTTTTTTTTAAATTACACCTTTTACATTATAACTTCCAAAGAATGTGTGAATGGTTCCTCCTAAATGGCTAATCTTTGTTGCAAAGTGAATTAAGGGGTTGGAATATAACTTGCTTTCTACAAAGGGTGAGCAACCTTGCCATAAAAAGATGTTTTACTGGCTCATAGGCTCCAATTCCCTTAATTTATTACCTTTCAAAATTTAGTACAGAAACATGGAGATCAAATTTTTCTTAAAATAAATCAGGGTAGGGAATTGAAGGAAAAGTGGAGAAATTCAAGTTTGCCTGAATTGACAAGTTAATTATATCATTTTCATTGATGCTTAAGATGATATTAATTGCTGACATCAATAATGATACAAAGTCAGCTCTCTATCTTTTCTTATGATCTGAAGGATAAGACTGTAAACCATCTATCTCAACACAGTCTCTTACAAACTGTCTTGCCCAGCAGGGCATGAAAAATGGTTCACATGAATTCAAAGGATGATAAATTCAGAACCATGTCAGAAAAAGAGGCATAGAAGGACTAGGCAGTGCAAGTGAGTTTTATTGTGTTCTTATAAGTTTCAGTCTCTTAAAATGCTGTGTCATTAGCAAGCATACAGCACTCTGGTGCCTGAAATGACAAAATGACAGCAGCATTTCATAATGCAGATAATTTAATGCACATTTTGGTTTTCATTTGCAGTAACAATGTTGGTCTATGAGAAACTGAATAGGTGATTTGAATTCCAGCAGAATGCATGTTCTTATGACAGTCAGAATAAAACATGAATATTACAGAAGGTGATTCAGATATATGGGGCTGGATAAAATTATGTCTCAGTCCAGAGTTTGAAAGGAAGGTCAGGCAACCATTAATATTATGAAAATAATGTTTAAAGGAACTGTAGGTATTAGAAATATCTAGGGCTGGCCCTTTCCACAACACTGAGTTTTACCCAGCAGTGGTAGTTGGGAGAAAGCTCTAGTGTTGTTATGCATATTGTAGTATGTAAGTAGGTTCATGACTGAACTGGTATTTCAGCACAGTTTGTAATGATTCTAATTGCTGTTAGTTAGATAAACATCTTCTCAGGTAGTGCTGGGCACAATTTTGTTTTAAGAAAGAGGCAGTCAGTACAATCCTGAGATGCATAGGTTGCATCTTTGAAACCACAAGACATGGCCAGTGATTTTCAGTGTCTTCAGTGTCTTGCAGAAGTAATATAAACAGAGGAGACACAGCCAAATCCTATCAATTTTTTTTTTTTTGCATTAATGTGTAATTTTTACTCTTGCCAAGTAAATATATAAAAGTAGTTGCTCTGTACTAAATGTGTGTGCTCCCTCTATATGTTCAGAGTCATATATAAGTAATTCAATGAAAAATAGCACAACTCTAGCGATTGATAATTCTTAAGCCTCATACCTCTTTTAGTTACCTATTAGAACATGGATTCAGTTTTTTCATTTGTTTGCCAAGCAACAGTCATCTGCACAGTTAGGTGGGTCTTGCTAAAGACCATCAGATTTTGAGGATGCATATGTAACTGAGCCAGTTTAGTCTACACAGTTTACATGCAGGTGGTGATGTGAGGCATGAGAAGGGGAGAGCACAGCTTGGCACTCTGTGCATAAGGAGGTGTGAGGAGGAGTAAATGCCTTGCAAGAGGTATGAGCAGTTAGAAACACTTCAAGTTAATAAACCTGGAACCCATACTGTTTTTTCACTGTAATTTTGTTTTGGAGAGTACTGTAGGTGAAAGCAAGGAGGAGATAGCACAATGTCAGCCAGCTGTTGTAAGGCCATGCAGAACTGTGCACAGCTGCTGTGATCTGGAATTGGAAAGGCTGGTTTGTAAGAGCACATTAGGCATTTGCAGAGAGCCACCTTCTCTTAAGTAGCACATTTGCTGTATACAGGGCTTCCCACTAGCCTGGGTGGACTTTATGGACTTTGAAGGGTAGTGATTAATCTCTATACTAGACTGAGAGGGAAAAAACTCTGGATCCTGAACTGCTAAAAAGTAGTGATCTGTGTTCCAGAATCTGGATTAGATTTTGTGAAGCAAGAACCACAAAAATCCACAACTCCTATGTTTCTTGAGCAGTAAAAAGTGCTCTGAGTTTCTACTGGCTAGAAACAATTTGACTTCCTTCCAGATGGTGTCGTTTTGCTTAGTAAGCACATAATTTGTAGATGGTACAGGATATTATTTTTTAAATTATTTCTTATTTTACTGAAAGTATTTATGCCTTGGTAATAAAAAGACCATTAAATAAATTTTAAGCTGCTCCCTAAAATGCCTTTCTTATTGCTTTATTCTAATTAGACACTTTTTTTACGAGAGGTTTTGACAAACTATAATGGATACAAGTGGAAATAAAACTTGTAATTCTTCTGTAGCCGAAGTCCTCAGCCCAGACATAATTCAAAGCAACATATATAGTTGTCAGTGACATGTCAGTGTTACTAATTTCCCAGAAAAGATTTTCCCTCAAAAGTTGTGTGTTACGTGATTCAAAGTTACCTTTTCAAATTATGTGTTAATGCAGAGAAAATTTTTATCATATGAGTTTTGAAGTCAAGTTTAAAATAATAATATGATCCTGTTTTTCTTTGGCAGAGTATCAAGAAGAAAAACACAAGTAAACAGGAGATGAGCACATACCTGCGATTCATAGTCTCTCGTATGAAGGAGCGGGTGAGTCTGAAACAGGGAATTTTATTCAGTGTTGTGTTGCACTGGAGAGGATGCATTATGGTTACCCATGGGTGACTATGCAGGGAGGAGGGCTACAAGAAAGAGTTTTTTATTTCCCTTCTCATAAGTGATGTGTGTATTTCAACATACGCTTGTCAGGCCTTATTGCTCAGATTAGTATCATTTTGGCAGGAGCAGGTTATGCCTTGGGCCTGTGGCTCCTGTGAAATGGACATTTTTCAGGTTTGAGACACACGTGATCTGCCACAGTGGGGATCCCCAGTTTGGCCTTGTGTAGTCCCCACCTGAAACAGTCCAAACTGTGGCATTTTCTTATCTTTTTTATGTTTTAAGCATATTCTAAATGCAATAACATACCCTGTCTCATGGTCCTTTCAGGCTATAGATCTAAACAAGAAAGGGAAAGACAACAAACACCCAATGTACCGAAGGCTGGTGCACTCAGCTGTTGATGTTCCTACTATACAGGAGGTAGAGTGACTTGCTTTCTAACTTCCACGCTGCTTATGGTGTCTTTTAACAGTGAAGGACTAAAAATTCCTTCATGACTAAAGTACTAATCCTGTTTAATTCTCTTTATGATCAGTATTTCAGTATTGAATCCAGCATTGGACATGGGAGCTTAGCATTTCAAGCTTTTCCTCATAAATAGGTAACTGAGCAAAACCATTTTGAGTGGTGCCTATTTTTCAGACGTAGAGTATCCTCAAGTCCTTTTGTCCTAAGGTTTTATTAGGAGCTCTAGGTAGCTAAAATCTTTAGACAAAGTACCTTTAGCTAAATGACTGAATATGGACTGAAGTGCCTATGTTTGCATATCTGGCCCAATGTTTTTGACCATATTCCAGTTTCAGTCATTGTGCCCTTGTGTAGGTGTCAAATTAATATGCATCTAAATGATTCATAAAGAACCAATCATTTTGTTGATCATGAAAAAACAAGACTCACTCAAAACATCTGTTTTGCATTAATTGTTCCAAAAATAAAGTACTAGTAAATGTGTTGTCCCTTTTGTCTGGAACAAAGGTCTGATCATGACTCATATAAATCAACTGCACATGACCAAAATGAACAGCATATTCATCTTTACTCATTGCTGTAACTGGATTACTGTGCAGTACTGGGGTATATCTCACCCCTTACAACCAGAGATGTGAAAAGCCTTTGTTTTATTATAGAAACACATGAATAAACAATAGCTTCACTGACAGTCTTGGAGACCAGCACTACTGCCTGGCTTGAAGTACTGGCAACACTGGTTGAGCCTGAAAATAGGTCAGGCTTTCCTTTCACTCTGTCACCTTCTCCTGCTTCCACAGAAGGTCCTTTGGCCTTGATAACATCCTATAAACTGATGATGTTTTGCTTTACGATTAGAATTCTCATAGGTGTTCTTGACAGAGCACAACTGAAAATGCTGCATCCCGTATCAGACAAAAGACCAAACTAGGAAAATGAATTGCATGGCTCCGTGTAGGCATGTGTTATGAGTTTGGAAGACTAGGAGAATCAGCTTTCATCAGAAAAACTGTCTGTCAAGTGAAGATCCTGGAAGTTTAAAGGCAGTCAACACTGATTTGAAACTAGCTGGTATTTTAAGGTACAAAGTGTTCTCTTCAGGGAATATATTTTAATTTGAACAAATGTTCTGGGCCATACCTTATGCTGAAGCTACTCCAGATTCACCCTGTTATAACCAAGAAAATATTTTTTAAACTTGGTCAAGTGTTGAAGAATCTATTTTACTTCTGGGCATTGCATAAAGGGACCAATGCAGCCAATGCTCAGGTACTAGCAAACCATGTCAAAGAGTTGTAAGTATTCCTTCTGTATGCAGGAAAGGCAGTGTCTGATTTGTGTTGCATAATGCAGATTTCTGTGAAAGCTTCTCTGCATTTACAGTTTTTTCACAGTTCTGTGTTTTCTTTTGTGTAGAAAGTAAATGAAGGAAAGTACAGGAGTTATGAGGAGTTCAAAGCAGATGCTCAATTGCTTCTACACAACACAGTGATTTTCTATGGAGGTAAAATACTACTGCTTGCTTTGTTTCATTTGTCTTTATTTGTAGGAAACTCACAAGTTCAGAATGGAATTTGGTATTAGATAGTCATTTGAGAACCCTTAAAAAACAAAGGAAGCTGCAAGAGGACCTTGCAGGGTCTTTTCTGGCCCACCTACTACAGAACTATTTTCCTTCTCTCTAGCTAAACCTTTCAATGGCAATTTGCACCTTTGCCGTCCTGTTTCTTATTCAGCCTAAGTCAGTCTATACTGTGGATTTTTGTCAATATACATCTGTTGTCCTAGCATAGAAAGAGATCTGATTTCTAATGTGGTGTTATCGGCAAGAATATGTATATAGACACATGGTTCTTTTGGGCAATGTCTGCCTTATTGTGACAGCAGATATAGCTACATCCACACTAGAAGTGTGCTGCTGGTGCAATGTGTGGAGGTACAGCCATCAAATAGGAAAAACACCACCACTGTGTTCAGAAACTATAGCCAGGTCCTGTAAAAAGGTTCTCCAGACCCATCTCAGGAAGGATGTGGTTCCCCCCTGCAGACATGGCCCCCATCAGGGAAGCTGTGGGAGGAGGGTGGGACCAGTCTGTTTGCAGCACCAGGAGATTCACACTGTGATTGGTAGGGAAAGATGTGAATATGGTAATAGAGGAATGCACAGGGGTAAAGGGAATCACATAGTGTGATAAACAGTCTGTGAAGCATTACTCAGAGCAGAGGTACTTATGTGACTGTACCTGTGTTCCCATCGAGTGGTGATAGCAGAGAGCCATGTTTGAGGACAACTGCAGTGTGTCATTAAGACACTAGCAGAGAACGAATCTGGATCCATATTAAGAGCAACTGTGTCTCCCTGCTGCTGCTGTTCAGATGTGTGCTTGTATTTTTCTGTGTAAAAGCAGTATTTTTTGCATATAAATATGAAACAGAAAAAACAAATATTGAACTGTTAGAAAATTTTAAATGAAAGGGCTGTCCAAGTGATTAAATTATGTTTTGTGTTCTCAAGCACGACAATTATAGTGAAAGTCACAACAATGACAGCTGCAAATCTTTGTGAGCACTGTGATCACACTGTGATTGTTCATACCATCTATTTTTAATTTATAGCGGACAGTGAACAAGCTGATATAGCAAGGATGCTTTACAAAGACACATGTCATGAAGTAAGTACTACCAAGTAACCAAGATGTAGTCAAGGTGCTTGATGTTCATTTCAGAATCTAAGGAAATAATTCTTCATATTATAAAATTAAAAAGGGTGTGAAATTTGTTACAATTATTCTCCAAACTGTCTAATAGCTGATTCAGAATTCCTCTTTGTTTTGAGTTTTTTTTCTGGGCAATTTTAAAAATACTTATACTCAGATTTTAGTTTTGAAAATAAATGAAT
Source organism: Platyrinchus mystaceus (assembly GCA_035041135.1). Classification (NCBI taxonomy): domain Eukaryota; kingdom Metazoa; phylum Chordata; class Aves; order Passeriformes; family Tyrannidae; genus Platyrinchus; species Platyrinchus mystaceus. The sequence continues at coordinate 9,534,165 of JAWWLV010000088.1, forward strand.
AATACATAATTTGACTAGAAATAATTGTACTTGATAATATAAATTGAATCTGAGGTAAGATTTCTACTAAATTTGTAATGGGCACTTTCTCAATATTCAGAGGAGACCAAAAAATAAAGCTAGGGGAGCTGGCACACTTTCTCCTTTTGTACGGTTGAATTAATGCTTTCGCAATGTACTTTAAATATTTGATGAATTTTAAGAACTGTTCTTTGCATTTCATCTATAATGAAATGCATTAGTGTGTCAATTAGTCTCCTCCCTCTGCCTGGGTTTTCTGAAACATGAGTAATGTTTCTGCAACTTCTCTCATCCTATCACAGCCCACCGTAGTTTCACACCTCTAGTTTGCATGAACAGAAGTAGCTCCACCAAATTAGCAGGCAGGGCTGAAAAAATTTACTGCTTAAGAGAGAGGGATACTACTGAATTCATATAAATAGGACTTTTTTGGCTTATTTACCTTTCTTTTTTTCTTTTCCAGCTGGATGAACTGCAGCTTTGCAAGAACTGTTTCTATTTGTCAAATGCGCGACCTGACAATTGGTTCTGCTATCCTTGTGTATGTTGCTGACACAGATTTTTATTTGTTTGCTCTTCTGTATAAAAGCCTGCAGTTTTGGTGTCATTAACGCTCTGAATATTCCATTTCAGTAGGCTTGTCTCAAAAACATGGTTAAGACTCTGTAAGCCTAGATATTTTACACAAGTGAAGTGTTGATTGAAGTTCAAAGCTGTAACAATATAGGTTATAAAACTTGGATATCAGCCAGTTACAACAGTTTCACAAGAAAATAAGGAGCTTACAGAAATAAAACTTTGCTCCTGAATGAATCTGTAAAGACAAGTTTAATTTTTAGGCTGCTTAAGATCTCTGTTTTCAGTAGATGGTTATACCCTTTTTAGACTTCAATTTTTTAATTTTTTTTTAAGCAACATATCTAACAGGGAAATATGTATTGTAAGAAGATGAAAATGAAAATAGCACTAAACGTATGCAGCAAAAATATTCTTAAGATACTAGGATAGTATTACAGAAAAATATTTGTGGGTGATATCAATATAATGTTTCATATCCAATAATAAATACAACATTTTTTCCAGATACCTAATCATGAGTTGGTCTGGGCCAAAATGAAAGGCTTCGGGTTTTGGCCAGCCAAAGTCATGCAGAAAGAGGACAATCAAGTTGATGTTCGCTTTTTTGGCCATCACCACCAAAGGTAATTTATTAATTACATGTGCTGCTTTTTACAAACAATACTTAAAAGAATTTATCTCATCGGTCATGTTGTAAATCCTGGCTTAGCTAGTTGCCAACATTAGAAAGGCTGAATACTTGCCATAATTGTTTCAGAAAATTTAAATTTCAGTCTAACACATCCAGAGTGTCCAAATGGCTCAGAGATTCCCTTTCCACAGTTGCCATAGGGATGTTACTTAATGCCATTTTAATTAAAGACAGCAAGTGAACTTCAACTGTTTCTTCAAATCAGTAGCAGCCCGCTAATCCAGGCCAAGATGAAAATTGGACAGAAATGTACTCTTACTACCAGCAGTATTGACTTTGTGCAATTTCTCATCCGAGCAGATGATACACTGCAATTCTGTGTTTCAGTAACATAATATACATCACAAATGTTTGTGTCTCACTGTTAGAACATTGACAGAGCTCCTGCTGTGAGCCAGTTTGCAATTTCAGTCACTCTTTACATTGGAAATGTCAGTCTTAGAGATCAGCTTTTACTTCCATCTTGAAGTCATTTGTTCAGCATTTGGAGCGGGTTATAGTAGAGTTACTACAGTGGATATACTAATTTTTTTTTCTGTTTTATTTATATGTCTATAATGTGAAGAAAGGAGACATTTGCAATGTAATTCATGGAAGGTGGTGCATTCCCAAAGGGTGCCTTCCCAAAGGGCCTAGACAATTCAGTAACAGTGTTTTATGAGACTGTTTATTTAAATTGCTTTTAGTGCAACTTGCACAGTATATAATATTTTCACTTGTTAGATGAACTACTAAGACTTTCTCATAGTCAAAAAAAGTGGGTAAGGAATCTTTATTTATTCGTTCTCAATCACAGGATGATTTACCTTGTATCTGTTTGCAAATACAGTTTATCTCATGGTAATTTTGGCTTGAAGTTCAGACTGTTTAAAACTACTTAATACAGTAACCTGACACCTCTGGGATGAGGTACTTGCAACTTCTTAAATGTGTTCTGATACAAAAGGCAAAGTACATTTATCTAGAGTGCCATTGCTTAGTTACTGGGCTGGACTAGGGCAAAAGGATGAATTTCTGGCCGATGTAAGTTGGCATTGTTTCTTTGAGTTCACTGAAATAAAATTTATGTTGCAAGAATTAAGAATCTGTCCACAAACATTTAATTTGTTACCATATTTGCTCTATTAGGCAGATATGCATGGCAATGACTCTTTAATGTCCAATGTTGCTGGGTGCTTGGTATAACCTTTCAAAATGTCAAGAGCTGCCCATCTAACTCTATGAGGACTCTGAAGATATTTTAGAGGACAAAGTAACTTTGGAACCAAGTCACTGGCATGAATTCAGTCCAAAAGAGCATGACAGTCCCCACAAAAGTTCAGTCCTGATAGTCTGGGGCCCAAACTACAAAATGTCTCTATTTAAGGTGACAAGTTGGTACGTTCCTTGACAATTTTAGCAAAGAGGTCAAGAGATAAATTGAATTAGGATATAAACCTCCAGTAAAGATGTTTCTGTCTGACTCAGGGTGTTTAGCAAGAGAGCAGGTACGAGATTTTACTGCTGTTGGTGCTGGGCTCATAAAAAATGAGAGAGACTTTCACCCATAGCACCCACAGCTAACGAGTATTTATAATAACAAAAATATCTGTCAGTACACATTTTGTTATTAAGCAGTCCTGTTGTATTTTTTTTCAAATGTGTTGAATAAAAAAACCCTGTCTGAGTAAAAAGGAATTGTCAGTGATCGGCCACTGTGGAAAACTGCTTTTGAAGTCAGTTTCTCGGGTCAAGAGCCTTCCTCTGTATTAAATGTTTTTGAACCTGTTCATAATGTGAATTCAAAAGGGCCTGGATCCCCTCTGAAAACATTCAAGATATCACAGTTAACATCCATCGGCTGCACGTGAAACGCAGTATGGGGTGGAAGAAGGCCTGTGATGAGCTGGAACTGCACCAGCGTTTTCTTCGTGAGGGGAGATTCTGGAAATCAAAGAATGAGGATAAAGGGGAAGAGGAGGCAGAATCAAGTATCTCTTCCACCAGCAATGAGCAGGTAAGTGCTGCTATAACATTAGCAATCAATGCAATTTATTGATGGGTACAAAGATGGAATATTTTTGATTAATCTAGTAATAAATTAGTCTTGTACTCTGTCCATGGGTTTGTGAGGGCAATTCTCCCTGTGTTTTGTAGCTCAGTAATAGCAAGAATATAGATTTTCCTCTTTCCTCAGTTTCTTGGATGACCTCTCAGAAGTTTCAAAATATTTGTCACAGCACCTTGATGAGACAGATCAAGATTTCTAAAGTTAAATAGGAATGTTCAAGTTAAATGTCATGGATATCAGATAGACTGAAACACTGCCTTCTTGGAGTCCTGTCAAGGGACAGCCCTGTAGCTGTTCAGCCTTTTCACGAGTATGTTCACTTCATATGGTATTCTCCATTCAGATCCCTGAATAACACCAACCACGACATTTTCAGCAAGTCCAACTGAAGTTAGGTGCAAACGTTGCACTTGAGGACCATGTGACCAGCAACTGATTAAAGTAATTAAAAACAATTCTGCAGAACAAGAAAAACTACATTGCTTTTAACAAAGGCAAAGAGAAAAAACGGTCAAGATACAAAACTTTGCATTTCCATGTGGAAATTCCCTTATCACAGCTGAACCTCACTAGTCATTCATTGTTCAAGAGGGTGTTATATATTCACTATTACTGACTTGGCAGTAAGATTTTCATGGCTTGCAGGATGCTTCTCTGTATTTTTGGCAGCCTAGCAACATCTTTCCTTATTTAGAACCACTATCCTCTCTTTAAGTCTGTATTTTAAAAAAATCAGCATGTTTTGACCCTATTCCTTTGTCCTTTTTGTCAAAGAGGTCTTTCAACCAATTTGGAGCTGAAAACTTAAGGTTTATAAAACTATAGTTGTTTAAGGGGATGCTCCTTATCAAAGTGGGTTTAGGGTTTTTTAGCCTGGCTTGCTTAGCTAACCCTTTATAGCCCTTTTATTTAATGTTTTGTATGCAGTCCTCCAACTGTGTGTGATGAAACAGGAAAATGGTAACACATAAAAGATAAAAGGCATTTTTCCTTTTTTTTTTTTAAGTGTCTGTCACAGGGTCTGTGTCCATTTACATATTATCTGTTCCATCTCAACTTTTACTTCCATCCATCTTTTACTTGATTAATGCTTATACCTGTTTTGCTGTTTTCCTGGATACAGGAGCATTTATTCTAAAGCATGAAGTTCTGTATCCCTCCAGTTATAATCAAGTCTGGATAGTCTTACCATATTTACATATTTACATTCTCTTTATAATCATTGCTGTTTTCTGGCATCTGACAAGATCGGATGTCTAATTATAGGTCACCGATATCAGAATATTTCAGAAAACAAGTGTTTGAACTTGTGTGTTACATGAAAAAAGGAACGGTTAAGAGTATTTTAGCAAATGCATATTGAATGTTAGAACTTGTTCATGAATTTTGTTCCTTCATGTAATCAGTCATCAGTGATAATGTGGAAAGTTTATTGTGTGCACTTCTCATTTAAGAACAGTATTCAACTTTCTATCAGATGTGTTACATAATTGCAAATAACCACAAACAAAAGGCACACTGGTCGTGTTACAGTGAATGCCACTTACATGAACTGGTTTTTGGATTGCTTCAATATGCTTTTCTTAATGTTCACAGCTGAAGGTTACTCAGGAACCAAGAGCAAAGAAAGGACGACGTAACCAGAGTATGGAACTCAAGAAAGAAGTAAGTAACCTCAATTAAGATGTTTGTAGAGATAGCAAAGTACAAAAAATACTATAAAAATTTTAATAAACACTCCTCCAATTTCAGTCACCTTTTACTGGTTTTACAGTATAAAGTTCCAGCCCCATAGCTTGGTCCTCCTTGCTAACAAACATAATTGTGCCTTCCACATGCAAGCCACTTGTGTCATCATATATATTCTGTATCATGAATAAATCAAGTCAGCTTACAGCATTTCTTTCTTTAATGACAAACTCAGGCTACTAAGTAAGTCTATAGACAGCAAAGAATTAGACTGTTAAGTTTATGAAATATCATATCCTCCTTTGTCTGTGGAACTTCCTTGTTTTATCCCACGTGCACAGGGAAGGATCCGGTAACCAAGGGCTGCATTATTGCACATGTACACAAGGGGGCAGTTACGGAGAGAGCCATAAATCTCCTGCTTCGGAACTGCCAAGGACTTTTTTCCTGGCCCTGTTCCAGCTGCATGTTGAACACTAAGAAAAATTTGCACTTATGCCCCAGTCCTTGCAAGAGGACTCAGAATGCCATTACAGAGGAGGGTTCGGGTATTTTAGCAGCAGAGTTCTGTGGGATGGCGCTGGTGGCTGAAATACAGGCATGGCCGTCCCTAATGCCTGGGCGAGTGGCACACAGTTTGTGCTGTTCCCTGCAGCAAACAGTTTAGGATGTCTTGTCATGTTTATTGTTTTCTGACAAGCAAATGCTGTAATTTTCTTTTATTTATTGTCTTAACATTTGCCTTCTTAGCTCTGCTCATATTTGGTCAGTGATCCACAAGTCAATCACAGTTACCTCTTAGAGAGTAATTGATTGCAAAAGGGGATACACAGTCAGTCTTTTGATTGGTGTGAGCAGTGCCCCATCACACAGACAGGCACAAAATCCAGTTCTGAACAAGGCTGGTGTTACAAGGACTGTGTGCTTTCTCTCTACACTGTTAAATGAGCCTTAAAACAGCTAAGTTAAAAAATAAAAAATTATCGTTTGTGTCTTCAGACACTTCAAATATCAATAAGAGTTTTCAGGAATATTACTTTGATCTGTTCTAAAGAGCAGGAGCGATTGGTGTTCCAGTGTAATAACACAGGCAGCTAAATTCAGTACAGTACATAAACTACGACTTTTTTCTTGATAATTGTGTAATTATATAAAGCTTCTGTGGTCATCCAAGTCTAGTTCTATATTATTGGAAGCAAGACACAGACGCTCATTAGCCTTTCATCTTCAAAGCACCTTTGAAGTACTAATCAATCTTTGCAGCAGTTCTATGGAATCAGTGGAATATTACAGACTCCAGTGGAGCCTGTAGGGCCAGAGTAAGCGCAGAGTTTGCCAAAACAATTCAGGCACCTTGGCCATGCAGCTACAGTCTCTTCAGGCAGAATGGTAGGGGGAAAAATATCTATAGCAAACTTATTAACCCCGAGGGATCTGCAGTGATTCAACGTACTCTCTGAGGCTTGTTGTACTTTTCGGGAAGTGAAGCTTGTGAGTTTGGCATAATGATGCCATTTGTGTGCTTCCTTTAGGAGAGCCTGACAAAAGAGCCTACCCATTGTCATGCTGGTTTTCCTTAGGGATCCCACATCCCATTAGCACTTAACAGACACCTTTCACATTAATTGCTCTGGCATTAATCATGAGACATTTTGTCCCAGGGGGAACTGTATGGTTAACAAGTTGACTTGTTCTATTTCAATATCTGGATTTACAAGTTTGTTCTTCCTCTGTAGGAGCCAGAACCTGAAACTGAAGCAGTAAGTTCAAGCCAGGAAATTCCCACAATGCCTCAGCCCATTGAAAAAGTTTCAGTCTCAACTCAGACTAAGAAGTTAAGTGCCTCTTCTCCAAAAATGCTGCATCGGAGCACCCAGACCAGTAATGATGGAGTGTGTCAGAACATGTGCCATGACAAATACACCAAAATCTTTAATGATTTCAAGGACAGGATGAAAGCTGATCACAAAAGAGAAACTGAGAGAGTTGTGCGAGAGGCAGTGGAAAAGGTAACACTTGTCAAACACCACCTACACTGGTTTGAGGAGAGCAGAAGTGTAGATATTTTTCACATTCTTTTCTATTTTTGTAACAAACAGCCGTAAGAAGATGAATAAAAAGCCTTTTCCAAAGAGACTACATAAAAATAGTCTCCATTATTACTTTTTAGACCATTTCTATGCCAACAGACCTACTTTGAACAGAAAACTCCTGCTTTTTTTTATTCTTTTCCAGTGAAATCAGTTTGTAATCCAAAACTGAAGCTAATTGTCCATTCACAAGTATCTGTTTCCAAAGCCTTTGTCTCCATTGTCAAGTGTGATTCTAAACAATGGCATTGTTTAACTGTTATTCATAAATAATTCTTCTTTGGTCAGTCTTCTAACCTAAGGATTGAATATGGTCACTGAAATTTGTTTGCATTTTCTTAGCTAATAATAACCTTTTTAAAATTCAGTGTCTAAGCCCGACCTGATCACCTTTGGTTGGAGAGAGCAGGACGATTTAGAAGATGATTTGTCTGACCTCTCTTAGGTACCTGTCTTACGACAAGATGAGTTTCCTTCTGGATGAAGGAGTGTGGAATGAACCTAGGAAGTTTAAGGGTTTATCCTGTAGAATTAAGATACTGTAGAATTTAGATACCTGAGCAAGGGCAAAGGAACATCATTAACAATGAATACTAAAAGGTACCTCTTACAGAACTCATGGATGTTCTATTTTGTGTTTTCCATTGTGCCCTTGCTGTAGATTTACATGCAGTTGTAGATTTGGAAAAGACAAAATCTTTTTCTAAGACAAATCGATAAACTTGTAAACTGATCATTGACAAAATGTACATAGAACCCATTTAGCTGGTTTTTTAGATGCCTAGCAGAATAGAAATACAGTGACATTTTTATTTTGAACCTTTCTTCTTTTGTTATAACTCTTAAAATAGCACTTCTTGTTTTCTAATTAGAATAAATCCCCTATTATCTGATCTCTACCCACATCAGTAATAGAGGTTTAAAGAGCAGAGGTTTAAAGAAGATACTTTTCTTCCAGTAGCTGTCCCTTGACTTGTTTTGCTGACTTTCTTATGGCAGCTGCGTACAGAGATGGAAGAAGAGAAAAGGCAAGCTGTAAATAAAGCTGTGGCCAACGCACAAGGAGAGATGGACAGAAAATGTAAGCAGGTAAAGGAGAAGTGCAAAGAAGAATTTTTAGAAGAAATTAAGAAACTAGCAGGCCAGCACAAGCAACTGATTTCCCAGACCAAGAAGAAGCAGTGGGTAAGTGTCAAAAATTCATCACAAGATAATAAGTGGAAATGTATAAAGCATACTGCAGGCCAGTTGAAGGTGGTTTCTCCCTTACTTTTAACTGCACTGCTCTTTCACTGGTCTTTCAGCTGTCAGGCCCTCTCCTTCATTTTATTATATTCAAATTTTCTCCGAATTTCAACCTGATGTAATTTGGTAGCATTAACAGCACCGTCTTCTCAAGCCCAATCAGATGTTAGTATCAAAATATTTTTTTCTAAATGCAGTTTTACTCCATGTAAGACATGTTTTGCTTTATGTTCACACTCCTTTGATCTCGAGACCCCAGAGGGTACAATATCTGGCTGCATCAGTTTGGATTCCCCTGCTAATAAGGCTGGTTGTGATATCCTTTTGGCTTTTTCCTCTCCTCGCTTTTTCTGCAGCTCTTTTATGTTCTTTTGTATTTAAAACATGACGTTCTGAAATATATTTCCCTTCCTTGTTCAGTGGTTAAGCTAAATCTGCAGCGTCAACTACAAAAAACCATGTTTGTACACCCTTTAGGAAAGTGAAAATAGACATCCAACTTACCAATTTATTACATGCCACAAACTTTTCTCTGGTTTTGTTTGGATTGTGTCTCGTGGGTTTTTTTTCAAGCCAGAAGTGTGTTCTTCCTATAATACTGTGCTGCCAGCCAGGAGCAGGGTGCAGGTGGAAATCACTATGCTGAGGAGCTGGGAGCCTGGCACAGACAGACTTTGCTGTTTCTTTTCTAATTTTCAGAGAAAAAGGGAAAGAAATCCATTGTTCAGGAAGTCACACTGCACTGTGACAGCTGTCTATAACACACAGAGGGGTGGGCACAAGATTGGAGTGCTGCCTTGGCCAGGTGGGGCTGGGAAGGAGCAGGAGCCTCCACGAGGTGGCACATTGAGCTGAGGCACAGCCTGGTTTGCCTTCTGCTGTAAAAGGGCTGTTTGCTGCTTCTCAGCCTCATTAGTTCCTGTGCTTACACATGAAACCATGGTCCCTGCAGGGAAAACTCTGCTCTGGAGAAGAGTGGAATAAATACTCAGGCGAGACAGTGGGTCGCTGACTATCACAGTTACAAGTTTGGTTTTTGGAAAGAGAACAATTACTTCAAATGCCAGAGCTCCCGTAGAGTCTTTATTTCTGTTCCTCCTATCTCTGTTCCAGTAGACTTTACTGTGGGTGTTATGATGCTGCAGTGCTTGGGTCTCTGTCAATGAGAAATTTCCTCCCTGTCTACTTGTCTCTGTGGACCAGAGAAGTTATTTATGTCTCCATCTTGAACAAGTTACTGTGTTCAGTGTGTCACAAGCTGCTGTTTGCATGTGTGTGCTTGCCTGTGGCTCTAGAGAGGGAAACTGAATTGCCTTTGCCCACTGTAGAATACATCAAATTAGCTCTCTTTTGTCAGAAGTCAAGAGCCCACATGTGAACTGTTGCCACCATGCAGTGACTGGGGCACAGTAACTTGTTTGCGAGTCTGGACTCCTAGCTCTCTCTGCTTTTTGGTATTTTTGAAGGCAAAATTTTCAGAAGAGACTGATTAGACTTACTTTCATCTGCTCCAACGTCCTTTACCATATCCTTCAGCCTCATCAGAGAGTGCCCTGGTACCACATCACTGCATTTTATTATCATGTGCATAAAGCCTCTTACCAAGCAAGACAATCAAAGATATAAATAGCATTTGACAGCCTTGCCCATTTCTGTGGCCTCAAACTATCTGTCAATCACCACCTTAAATGAAGGCATCATACAGGCAGCTGGTTTACATGTGACAGGAGAGGGAGGGTAAGGATAAAGACCTTTGCATTCAAGCTGATGGATTTGCCTGCCAACACACAGCCTTAGGCGGCTGGAGTTGGTCCAATTACACAACTCCCCAGTGACTTTTCCTTCGGTGGTACTAATGACAGTCCCTGGTGTGTAGTACTGCACTTGTATGCTGCTATTATAATGATACCTCCTTACCAGAATCTCATGTAATTAACACACATACTAAATGAGTTTTGGTGGCTTTGCTTTTTAATTAGAAGCAGAGACCTCTGGTTTTGTGTGATGCAGATGTCTAGGCTTGGGAATACAGCTGCTATTATTCACATTGTATTTGTCCTTTTCTCATATCTAAAAAAAAAATCCAGATGGGATGAAGGGATCATTTTGCTTGTAGTACACGGGAACATGAGAAGATGCGTTCACAGCCCTCAGGAGACTAATGAATAGTTAAAGAACAACACTTCCTGTTGCTCTAACTGGTCACAATCCCCTTGGCTTAGCCCAACTTAATTTTTATACCTCCAGAAAATCTGGGTTTAAAATATAGATACCTCAAGTTAATAGCAAACAAAAGGAAGAAATTTAAATGAAGAGATAACAGTCATGAGATTATGCAGCTTGATGGCCTCCAGAATACAGGCTGGAGTGCTGGTCTTGACAATGTTTCTGTTTTAGTTTCTCCCAGTTCTTTTATTTGTGTTTAATCCTCATTTAAACTGGTGCGTAATTCATTTCTATGGATAGCTTTTAACTTTGTTTCTTTCAAATTTATTTATACACATATTTATTCTAAATTGCAACAGGTGGTTTTTAAGTGAATGAGCATTGTCTGTGATGTGCACTGTCTGAAAGAAAACCCCAAGTGATTGATAACATTTAGAAAGAGGAAAATACAAAGGAAAGAGGAGGCCTGAGGCCAGCTGGCATTTTGCCTCCTGTGCCACATGTGCTGGTACCAGCACAGATGACACTATTTTCCTTTTGTAAGTGGAGATTTACATCCCCCACTTATGGCCAGCATATGTAAAGGGAAGTGCAGAACCCACAGATCAGTTGTCCTCTCCTGTCTTAGCTTTTTTTTGATCTCTCCAAGCAAGCAGATGTGAAGCTGGTCTCTGGGCTGAGACCCATGCTGTACATAATGGAGAGACACAGCTGTTCCCTGCATCTTTCCAGCAGATGATCCTAATGGCTCCCAGAGGCTTGTGGGCAGCCAGCAACATGAAAAACCAGGAAAACAGCTCTTGAGAGGACACTTGTTTGCAGACATTTCTACAAATAAACTTCCCAGGAGCTAAATTATAAAAGGAAAATGGAGTGGTTCCCTTCTCATGCAGCTATGGCAGTCCCTTTATTGCTGATGTAAATAAATGGCTATCAGTTTAGCCAATGTAAATGTTGGCTTTCTTGGATCTGTATTTCGGTAGTGTGGGTTGTTGTATCTTTTTGTTTTGCTTTAAGGCAGTTTGGTTTGTTTTCTTTGTAATTCTCTGTTTTATTAACAGTGCTATAGCTAGGCAGGACATAAAAAGTAAATTGTGTGTTATTCTGTGGTTTAACAACAGTCTGTGCAGACTGTATGATATCTCTCCCTCTGTTCCCCGTCATGCAATAAGCATTTCAGACTGGATTCCTAAGGATACTCTGATTTTGAGCAGACCAGTGTCAGAAAGACAAATCTGAGGTCACTAGAACCTGACTCTCAAGGATGCAGAGTACGGATGAATGCCACCCTACTTTATAGAATTTTGTCAGAACATTTAATGCCTTTGCAGCACTCTCCTAAGGGGTATAAAACCACCTGAACACAGGGCACATTGCCTGTGGGGTGCTGTACCTCCTTGATGACCACCCATAGTGTTGACCAGCATGTTGTGTTCGCGTTTTTAGTTCCTCAGAAGTTACGGGGTTATTTTCCAAGTCACTCTTCCAGCTTCCTCAGAATACTGAGGGTGTTCTGTGTGTTCTAAGGTAGAAACCCTCTTTGCTGCAGCACTCCCCAGACCCAAGTAATTCTGCATAAACCATGGGCTGTGCAATGTCTTTCAGGAGTCTTGTGCTGTCCTGGCAGGCATGACAAGGGGCAAGAGCCCAGGTAGCCATCCTGTGTCCAACAGGCCTCCCTGGTTTCTGGAAGACTTGGAGGAAAAGGCACTTTCTTGATCTTCTCAGTAGCACTGACGTAGCACAAGGTTTTCTTTTCAGGAGATTGCAGTGCTGTCTGGCAGTCAGCAAACCCCAGTGACAGTGACCTCCTTGCAGACCTAACCTACCCTAAATGGGCTGTAACAAACCACTCAGTAACAAATTATTCTTGTCTCCTGGGATGTTATTCTTGTGACTTTTGAGATTTTCCTAGTCAAAAAGGATCTTCCCGGGCAACCTCTGGACAGGTCAGGCTTGTAAAGAAACCTCACAAACACCAATTTTCAAGCTTGCACAGAACTGTTCATGCCAGAAGTGCCTGTTGATTTATTGTAGCTTTTAAGACATAGATCAGGGTCCTATTACACAAATGTAAGGTAAAAGATGGTTCCCGCACTGGGTGGCTGAAAAATGTCAGTCCATCATCCTGGGAGATGAGTTTTCTTAAATGAGAGATGATTTTTTTGACAAGCAATAATCCAGACTCTGTTAAACATGAAAGCATTGTGCAGATTTGCTAAAGATTGCTGCTTCACTCAGCACGTGTGAAAAACGCCCTCCTGCCTCTGGATGGCCCAAGCACAAATAAAAGAGAGGCCCTGCTCTGCCTGTACCGGTGCATCCATGGATGGGGGAGAATGGTGGTGAGGATGGATCCTGCCAGGCTGGTAATCCTGTCTCTTTTGTTCTCTCCAGTGCTACAACTGTGAAGAGGAGGCCATGTACCACTGCTGCTGGAACACTTCCTACTGCTCCATCAAGTGTCAGCAGGAGCACTGGCATGCTGAACACAAACGTACCTGCCGCAGAAAAAGATGAAAGAGTTATTCCTCCCCCAGAACACCACCCCGATGATTGCTATTCTCAGACACAGCGGTTTTTGTTTCCAAGAAGCCAAAATTGTTTAGAATTTGCTTCCCATTTTGCACCAGCCTTTAAACACTTTTCGTAAAAGAAATTTTGCACAAGTAATTTCAGTCTTCTGTTCAGTGCTCCTCCAAAATTTTGTCGGCGAAATAAATTTAACATCTGTGGGAGCAGGTTACTTAAAATAATTTTAAACTAGAGGATTTGTTGCATTTTCAGCAAATTTTAAAACATTTTTAGGTTTTACAGAGATTTTAATCTTTAAAAACAGCAGATCTATAAACAGAAAAATGATGCAAGTTTAACAAATGGAACATGTAAAAACTAGATCTGAATGTAAGAAGGACAGAACTGTTTCAGAAAAACGAAGCATACTACCTTGATGTAACATTTATTTCTTAACCTTGTTGAGCTGGTTTTGTTCAGCTTAATTTTACTGTTTAAAGGCATTATCTATTGGTTATACCAGTGGGTACATGATTGAATTTAGGGAACAGGGTTGACACAGCAGGTGCTAGTCCTGCATATTTTTTCTTAAATATTTCCCAACTGTGTTTTATTTTCATTATTTCTTTTCAATATATAACTTTTATAACAAAATATTAGCTTTGATCTTGTAGTTTAAAATCACAGGGAACTGGGGTAATCTTTTACTGAGCTGGATCTTAGAGAAAAATGAATATTTAAATTTTGAAGTTTGCACATTTCATCTTTGTCCTAACATGAGTGCTTGTAACAAGAATAAGATAAGCCAAAAAAAAAACAACAAAAAAACCCAACTACCTTTATTCATACTCGGAATTATGAGGCATAGAAATTACTTTATTGCTCCCCCCTTCAGCCTCCCCAATCCAATGCCATTTGACCACCTATGATCTGGTGTCACCTGGTCCATTGTAACTTGATGATAAAAGGAGAAAAAGCACTTAAGTTTCACAGAAGCCGTTATGTTTGTAGTAATGGGTCATTGCCTAATAATGAGCTCCATCACTGTACTCAGAATGAAGAATAATGCATGTTAATTTTCTTGTATTAAAGATGCCGTGATTTGTAAAAAGTCTGTATTTTGCGGAATGTCTGGATTAAGAAGCATTACCAATAGGAATGGATCGATAGTTGAAAAATGATTTTCTTTTTGTTTGTTTTATATATAGATATATGAATTGCATCCATGTTCAGAGACAATTTTTTAAATAGATGTAAAGCTTACTTAAATAGCTTTTCTTTTAAAGTGTCTCCACATTTTAGTTTCTTTCAAAGATTGGTCTTAGACTGAGTCATATGCCCATTAATCATCCAGCTATTTTTTGAGAAGTTAGAGGAATAATTTGTAAATATTTATTTAGATCTTTGATATTTATTGAAAGCAATTACATGATGGAACGATGGAAGCTGAAAAATCAGGAGGAAAGCCTTTTAAAAAGTTTTCTCTAGGATTTGTCAGGGTCATTTTAAAGACAAAAATATTACTAAGACTTCTGTGAACTACCACTGAAATCCTGACCTTTTTTACTTACAGTGGTGATATAAGTTAATTGACTAGATACCGCCAAATAATGCCCAATATGTTGCATAAATTAAGTGGTAAGTTGATTGGAAAAAATAGTAAGTAGATGGTAACTTGTATTACCACAGCTACATTATTGCCTGATAAATGTGTAATTAACTTTTGTCGCCTCTGTGTTGTGACTGTAAAACACTTCACAACTAAAAATCAATCTTGTTCAATTACTTTACAAGTTCCAAAACTTCGATCCACCCCTATGAAAGCAAGTTATTGTGGAAATATTTTTGGTGTAAAATCATTCCAGAATATGTAATATTTAACTGATAGCTGCATGAAAGTAAGATTCGTGTTACTTTGGCTTTTTTGTCTCTGTTGACACGGTTGCACATTTCCAAGTTACTACAGCGTGAAAACTGTGTGTTTTAAAGAAAAAAACAAAACAAAAAAAAAAGATTGTGGCCTGGTTTTGTATAAGTTTTAGGTAAAATTACAATTGATTGTTTTAGGAATCATGATTTAAAAATAATTTTTCTGCAAATCATAAAGCTATATTAAAGTGTTGAGCTTAGCCACTATGCACATTGTAATTATTCATTGTGGCTGTCCAGTTTATGATGCATTCTGGCATTTTGTAAGCTGCTCTGACTAGCAATATATAGAGTCATTTAATGTGTTAACATTGGTTAATAAATGTATTTAAAAAAAAACCCTCACTGAAAGTGTCTTTGTTGATTTTGGCCAGTTATCATCATGCCCCTGGGTGGCCATGGGTGAGGCTGCTATTTTTACTTCTCCTCACCTAGAGAGGCCTGGGCTATGGGCAAGGGAGCTTGTGCCTGAACACCCAGAAACCTTGCTCCAGGGGAGCTGGCAGGGCCATGGGAGGGCTTCAGCATTTAACATGGCTCTCGGCAGCCTCCGAGGGTTACATCCATCATGTTCTGGTTTTTATGCCAGATCCTGTGCTGCCAGAAGCCAGGCTGGGGCTTGAAAACCCCCCGAGTCTGTTATGTATTTCATTAATAAAGTAATTCCATCTGGAGGGACTGAGAGGTGAATCCAGCTTCACCTGAATGGCAGCAAGGTTTCTCTTGCCAAGGCAGGCCTGAGCAGCACAGTCTCTCTCTTATTTGCAAAGCCAGAACTTGGTGCCAGTGAGGTGCCCAAGGATGCTGAGGGCCCATCCTGGTGCTGCTGCCCCTAGGGCACGTCCCACAGCCACCCCAAGAGAAAGGGCCATCTCAGAACGAGTCACAGGCAGGGTGGCTCATCCTGGAGCCCCATTGGGACTTCAGGGCTGCAGGAGGGACACTGTGGGAGTTGTTTTCACTGTGGTAATATAAGAATTTCCCTATGGAAATGAAGACTTGGAAAGACCTATAAGTCCCAAGGATCCCTCAAAGTCTCTTTTATGATTTTACTATCCAAACTTTTCTGTTCTTACATGAGCCAGATTTTATTCATTGATCTTGATGAAACTCAATGAAATGCCAACAGCCAGCACTGGGAATCACATAAGCCAGCAAAGCAGGATCAGGAACAAGCAGTAACCCCCTTGAGCTCCCTTCCCAAACTGTCTCCCCTTTTTGATGACTGTGGTCACCCTCCAAGCATAACACTGCTTATCAGTACCCCAGTGACAAAAATCTTCAGTGGAAATGCTCCCCCACGTCCCTTCCCACATGCATTTGCCAGTTCAGGTGACACCAGTGGGGCCAGTATCGAGATCAAATAGGTTAAATGCTTTGGACATGCCAAGTTTCCCACCTTCACTGCGTAACATGGTTTATCTGTGACCTGCCATACTCCATCACATGTCCCATGCTGGGTCCTTTCTGTGCCAACTGGCGAAGCGTAGGAGGAGAATTGTCCTTGCACTGCCCCAAATCTGCAAATTTCCTTCCACCAGAAATCTCAGGCTGAGTGAGGGTTTCTCTGAGTTCCTGCAGCTTCACCTCTGCAGACAGTGCTCCTAGAGCATCAGTCTTAAAGGCTTAAACTCTTTATTGTTGGATTTTCCTATTATTATTATTTTAACTCTGGCTATTATTTTCATTTAATAAGGAGGAGCTGTGGTTTCTGCCTCTTGCTTCCTTTAGGTGGAGTGAGCTGCCCAGCTCATGGCTTGTTTGCCTTTCCAAATCTTAGATGGCCAAGTATGTGAAATATGTTTGGGATTTGTTACTGGTAGTTAGGGGCTACCCAGCCAATTTTAGCCTCCCTGAGTGAGAGTACATATGCGATCTGTGCATATGGCTTCCCAAATGCTTTCATAAATCAAATTGTGGGGATGTGTCAAAACTAGAAAAGCCCTTCTTGCATAGTTTCATGTTAAAGAAATGGAATTGCAAGTAGAAAGGTCTATTTATTTGTGAGAATAGTAGAGTATTTTTGGGTTGATTGGGCGATGTTTATAGGTAATGTAAAAGGAAAAAAACCCACAACTATCTTGGACCTTCCAAACCCCATATTTTATCTTATTAAAACCTATTTTCATATGTCAAAAGGCTCAAAAGTATGATAGACTCCAAGTAACGCTCCTTAAAAAAGAAATGTTGGTTGCTAAAGGTTCAAAACTGTGAAATCAGAAAAAGAAAGAGAACCGAGAAAAAATTGACTCTAAATTGTCCCTTCTGCTCCCCATGGCCATGCCTGCCCTGGGACCTCTCCAGACCCACGACCCTGGAGGCACTAGTGAAGTACAGAAAGATGCCTTTAGGAACGGTGAACAGCAGTGGAGAAGCTGAAATTAAGTACATCATCTGTTTTGTAGATAATTTGTACAGAGAAGGAGACTGATAATTGAAGATAATACAGAAGAAATGCCAAGGCAGAGCGATGTGTTTGTTTACAAGGCCACCGGCCAGTTACTGTTAACTCCCTTGAGTGAAAGCTAAGCTGGCGTGAAGCTTCAATGGAAATAGGATTTACCCTGGAGAGGTACCTAAAAATAAACTGAGTTCTGCATCATAATACACTGTGAATCTGGTCACACGAAATGCGTTACTAGTGTTTGGAAAAGGACTTCTGCAGCAGAAAACAATGTTTACTAATAAAGTCAAGCATTTTCATTTTTAACTACTTTTTTAATGGGAAAGGTATCATTTGCAGCCATCCACTGCAGGTGGCTTGGGGCCCTGCTTGTTGCCATGTGCCAGCTCTGCCTCTCCTCTGGTCATGCTTCCATGGGAAGAGTGTGTGGGAGCCAACTCTGTGCCGGGCTGGTGCTGAGCCACAATCCCACCATGCTTGGCCACAGCAATGTGTTTTGTCCCTTCCAGCAGAGCCTTCAACATGAAAAATGGCCTCATTAAAATCAGAAAAGGGAATCAGTTCCTTGCACACAGCAGCTCTTGAAGCCCCTGTCACCAGGAAAGAGGGGTTTGCCTGGCATGGGCCACCCTTCTGTGCCGACGGGGACAGCGCTCACTGTCGTCGTTGGGAGGTGTAAGAGCCGTGTGGGTCAGCTGGGCTCTGGGGAGGGAGTGGAATAAGGCATCCAAACCCCAGGGCATGGGCAGGGATGTCCTCTGCTGCCTGTCCTGCAGCTCAGCCCTGCCAGCAACACTGGCTCCTTCCCGAAGGAAAAGCACAGCCAGAAACTCTGCCATGCGTGGCTTATGTGCTGGAGAGAGAATTTCTTTGGCTGACACATCACTTGTCTGAGTGACAGAACCTTTCCCTGTCTTTTTGCAAGTCTGTAAAGACCACGAGTGCTGGAAAGCCTTTTAGTTTTCCCCCAAAGAAAGGCAAGATGTGCAAGTCAGTCATGCAATTGCTTGTTCTGTTTTCCCACTGACTCTGGAGCCAGCAGCATTTTAACCCTGGGCTCCCCAGTGCCAGTGGCTGCCATGGCAGTGAGCCAAGCTGCTCCATGCTGGCCAAGCTGTTGGGAGTCAGTGCTGGATGCTGAGCCAGAGCCCAGGACTGTTCAGGCCTTCCCACCAGCAGCATTCCCACTGTCTCTCTGTGCCCTATTTGGATGGGTGCAATGCTGCACTTGCAAGAAAGGCCCCCAAACCTTGGAGTTTCTTTCCCTCCGATCAGTGGGGTGGCATTGGGTTTTCAAGTCTGGGGTGGGGCAGAGGCAGCTCACACAGCTGGTCTCTGGTCAGGGACTGGATCAGTCCTGAAGTGCCACACCAATGCTGAGAAAGCTCTGAGCCACCTCAGGCTTGTCCTGGTGCAGGAGCCTCCCTTTGAAAGCTACAGACAATAATAAGCATCAATAATAAGCCACAGGAGGGGACTCTGCAGGGACAGGGCAGCTGGGAGCTCAAACATAAGACCCAGAGGCCTCCTGAGCTCCTCGGTAGCCTGACACAGCCCAGCCTGCTGTCCTTCTGCCCCTAGTATGACACCCATGCCCAGAGCCTTTCTTTTTAGCCCAAGGCTCCTGGACATACACTCTCTGTATTGAATCAGCTGAAGAGATAAAACCTATTTACAGGCTTGTTCAGAATTTTCTGTTTCTTCACCTAATCCTGATCATGCTCAGGACCTGCCTGGGCAAAGGGAGTGTTTCCATCTCTCCCAACTACTGCCATCACCATTTGGTGCACCAAAGGGGTGTCTGGAGTCCCCTGTCCCACAACAACCCTTGCTTAAAAAGAAAAAAAGGCTGAGCTTTTATTTAAAAACTTGTTCCCTGGGGTCTCAGCTTATGCGGGATGTGTAGGTCAGCTGTAGAGTTCGAGACACCCATCAGGACATTCCTGAGCCCCTTCTGCATGGGCCCACTCTGTAATTCCTATTAACATGATGTCACTAGGGCTGACTGGATAAAAAAGTGCAGAACTGGATTGAAAGGAGTAACTGTCATTGGGGGTAGGGGAGGTACTTTTTTTTCGCCTTGACTTTCTTTTATCTTCCACTATTTTTTTTTTTACTTAGCACCATTTTAATCCACAGTTCACTTGCTTGATCCTTTGTTCAGAGCAGGAATGCTTCTGTGCAAAGGCACTCAGAAAGGGTGGGGGAAGTTCTCTGAGGGCTTTTTTGGAGCAAACACTGCCCCAAAGGTAATTTTGGCCAAATTTCTTACCACTGACAGAAGTGAAGTTCATGACACAATCGCATCCCTCCAATCTCAAAGATCATGTGTGACCCCATTGGTGACACAAAGTGGGGCTCGTCACCTCACTCATCTCCCATGGGGCACACTGGGATCAGGTGCTCCTCCAGCCTCATTTACCCCGTGAACTGAGCAGGACTGATTGTGCTGAACTTCAGAAGCTGCTCCAAAATGCTTGTGTAATTCCTAATGGAAACCATACAGGCACACTGTGGAAGCCATGCAACTCCTGCTGCTCTTTAAGGACCATAATGAAAATGCTCTCCCTTTGATGCTCTATCCCTTTGACACAGAGTCAATCCATATCCAAAATCAAAGTCAAATGTGATCTCAGCGTTTTGTTTTAAGGGTATGACTTGAAGTGCAGCTCTATACTGAGCAAGTGTTCTCAACATATCCTCTAATTATTATTCTTTCTGTGGCTCAGCATTTCCAAATCAAAACTGGTTATGCAATGTCCCAGACCGATAGGTTGCATCCTGACTTTGTCTCTCTCCTGCAGATGCCCTGGATTTATTATGCTGGAGAAATAAGTGGTGCTGGTAGTTGGAAGTAAAGTGCAATGACAGTGCATGCAGGCACAGCAAAATGCAGTGGCACCATTTGGGCAGCGACGCTACTGCCCTGTTAGGTGATCCACTGGAAATGGGAGATTTTCAATGAAGGTTTTCATTAAGAAAATCTGGGTTTTGCTGGGAAATTTTCATAATTGAGGAATCTCTAATAGTCATTTTATTATGGCTTTAAAGAGCAGTTAAAAGACTCTCGTTCTGTTAAAAAGCTGTGCTACAAGATGAAAAAATACTTCCATCCTTTGAAGGAAAATAATTATACCTGAGACCACACTTCATTTGCTTTTTCCTTTCTCTTTGCTAACCAAAGAGCTGTAAGATGAGGGAAGGGAAGAATTTAAACACTCCCCATTCAGTCTTTGCTGGCTCTCCACCCTGGACTGGCAGGGTGGGCTGTGGGTTCCCATGAGGGATGCCCAGTGCCTGTCTCTGCAGCGCACAGGCATTATCAGGCTGTGCATCCCCATCCCTGCCCTGCTGAGCAGCCAACCTGGGCTGAGCTGCTGTGGCTGCAGCAGAGCCACACAGGATGTGCAGGGCAGTGACCCTGCAAATGCACTTGAGTGTGTATCCTCACCCCAGCCCACAGCAACATGCCATGGGGAGAGAGGAGGGCATGCAAAACAAATCCTCCTGTGGATTTCAGGAAAGTACCCAAATATTCGGGAGAGGCATCCTAGAAATGCTAATGAGCACTTGTGTCTGCAGTGGAAAGTTTAATTCCTTTTACCTCCTCAGCCACTAACATCGTTTGGGCAGTTGTTGGCTCAAATTCTTGTCTTCCTCTGCTCTGAGAATACTGCCTGTGCCACCCTCCCCTCCTGACCTGGATTCATGGAAACTTTTTTTTTCTCCTGCAGCTGTTTTTCTTACCCTCGTCTTCTCCCAGGACTTCCTTGTTTCAGTCCTGCCTTTTCCTGATACGGACCTGGTTGTTTTTTTTAGTTTCCTGAACCATTCAGATTGGGATAAACTCTGTTGTTGTGCACGTCTGTCCTCCTACCTTCATACATTTTGTATCTTGGGTCTTACCCTAAAGCCCTTGGCTGAATTCATCAAGGTAGTTCATCCAAGCCTCCAGACTGATTCTGGGGCTAAGAGAAGCAAGGCTGTGTGTCCCAGCATCTGGAGCTTCCAGATTGGAAATGCACTCACCTAGGTGAGAAAATTACAGTGTAGGCCCCTAAAATCGGGTGCCTGATGCCACGGGGTTAGATAGCCTCAACTGCTTGTCCCTTACCTCCACATGCAAAGTCTTCTCTTTCCTGCTCTTCCTGCCCTTCTATACCAACTGCTTTTCCTAAGCCTGCCCTCCACTGGTGTCTTTAGCCTGGTGGCTCATTACAGCTCTTTTTTCAGTGCCTCTTCTGACACCGCTGAACCTTTTCCACATGCTGCCAGTCACACTTGGAAGCCATTCCCTGTTGTAGAGCTTCCACCACCTTCATTCCCCTCCATGTGACTGAGCATTAATCTACCACAGCATGAAATTAAAACAAGATCAGCTTTGTGCCTCTAGGATTTGCCCATTAACTGGCCAGCACTGTAGAATATTTGATAATAATTTTTAAAAATTATTATTTAGATGTGTTGTGGGATCCCTGGGGAAAAGACTTTGGATTGTTTTTTCTTTTTCCCTTGTGGATCATAGAGAATATAGTAGTGTCTTGGCTTTGGGGAAATCTTGTTTATGTAGATGAGAAAGAAGAGCACTCCTGGTGCTGACTTTTAACTGGCATGATGCAGCACGACCTGCTTAGTGAACCTGTGGGTGATCTGAAGTGCCCAGAGTCGGGATACGTGCCAGAAGTTGCAGAGATGGGCTGCTGCTGGTCTGCTGCATAAGACAGTGGAGCTGCTGTTTCAAAGATGCTGACCTCAGTGACGTGCAGCACAAATGAGGCAAGGCTTGAGAGGGTTTTTGGACCCGTTTTAAGGTGATATCCCTCAAAAGAGAACAGAAAAGTTATGAAAGGAGAACCCTAATCATGGTAGGTTGAGTGAGAGCTTTTGGGAAGGTGGGCTGCAAATTAAGCAATCCAGATATCAAAAAATAACTCAGCTTTGAACTTTCACATTTTATCCCCAACCAAAATGATTTTTACTTTCAGAATGCAGGATATAGTTACCTTTTTCTCCTCAAATCTCAGTTTTAAGGGAAAAAGTTCCTCTAATAAAACAAAGAAGTAAAAAATCTCATATCAGGACTGGCTCTTACCCTGGGGACAGTGGGCTCCCTGTCCTTTGGGATGATTTTTTCAGGCTTTACCTGTCCCCACACTGCCCATCCAGTTGTGGCCCATGTCAGTGCCCAGCCCAGACCCCCAAACCACCTGCAGCCCACACAGCAGCCACAGCTGGGATTTGCATCTCCAAGGGTACAGAGAGGGTTCTGTGGCCGAGTGGGCTGACTGAGAGATGTGTTGGAGAAAGTTCAAAGCTCCCCCAAACTCAGCTCTCCTGTGCCTTTACCCATAAGGTGACTGGTGAGAATTTGTTGCTGATCCCTGTGCATGACCCTCCCTCTCTGCCCTGACAATAATGGTGCATAAAGCAAATTTTTGTGTTGAAAAACAGAAAAGGAAAGCTGTATGGTCTTTTATCAAGCTTGCTTTTTTTTTCCAGCTCTTACCTTATAAGGAATAAATTATACTGTTCTTATTGTGCATGATTCTTGTAACCCTTCAATTTTTTTTTTTTTGAGATTCCCCACCAGCTTTTCAGTGTTACAGCCACCATTTGCCAAAAGTATTTTGAAAATGTGGACTTGAAATATTTTGACCTTTTAAAAACCCTAATCCCATTGACATAAAACATCAAAACCCTTTTTTTTTAAAAGAAATTATTAGTAAAATTGAATCAGGAACTACTTGCTGTTCTGCCATCCTCTTCATTCTGCCATCCCTAATTTGCTCTCTCTTTCCCATAGTTTTTGGGTTGCAGTCTCTGCTCAGGGAAATTGTGGGTCCACAAACCTGCACCTGCCTCTTTTGTGATGAGCAACCTGAAATCTGAGCCACCAGAAATGGGATTTTATACCCTGAAATTCTCAGACAGGCCTCCAAATACACGAGGACTCAGAATTGCACCCTTTGAAACAACATTTGAAAAATCAGAGCTGGGGCCAAACCTCTTCTCTGGGAGCCAGCTCTGAAACCAAGGTATTTTTGGAAAAGGCCAATGGAAAGAGGCAGATCACATTTCCAAGAGGTATCATCAGGTGGCCCAAGGCTTCTGTATGGGTAGGGAGGTTCTAGCCCCACATGTGTGAGTGACCAAGCAGTAACCCATGTATTTCCACTGGCAGAAAGCTCCAGCAGAGCTGTAACACCTGGATCAGTAACTTACTTAGGCACCTGATTAGCAGCACGTCAGTAGAAAGACCTTGCAACAAAAGTGATAAGTGACAAATTTGAGGAGTTTTACAGTACTAATGCTTGTTATTGCTTCTCACAAAATGTTACCAAGCTTACAATAATCTTTACACTTTCAGCAAAAATGTGAACAGTATATTTGAATATATTAAAAAGAATTAAAAAAACATTTCACAAAAAACATTTGTTGCCATATGAAAGTCTTTCAGCAATAAATGCCCACACCAGTATTTAAACATTGTTAAAAGTATAATGATTTGTACTAATAAATTATGCAACAAGAGAGGTAAACAAAATAAAATTACAGTATAGCTCTCCATGTTCCTCCACTGAGCATCCGCAGCTCTCGGAAGCTCCATTTTAGGTGACTAATTAAGAAACTGATATTTTCAGAGCAACAAAAATAAAAGCTTTTATTTGTTCATTTGAATATAAAACAGGCGTTATCACAGATGTACAAAGCGTACTGGTGGTTTAACATACAAGAAGGTTGCTGTCCTTTGCACATAAAAATTTTTGTTTGAATCTGTGATTGGCTGAGTTACATGAATTTCTCTAACCAGTCACCACACTCTATGAAATAACGCTGCTAACATTCAACTGATAAAAGGGACAGTCTTCCCTTGGGTAAAGTGTCAAGCAGGATTAAATATATATAATAAACAAGCACCATGAGGAATCTGCTCCTGTTTGATTAGTTTTGTGTTTAAATGTTCATTGTGTACCCTCTCTTTTTGTGCATGTGCATCGAGTTGATTACATGGTTTTGTCTGACTCCAAAAGCACAAGGTCACAAGACAAACATTTTATACATTCTCATGAATGGTTTATCTACAGTACAGTTTCTAATACAGAACAATCCTTCTTTATTGCTCAGTCTGATGGTGCTTAAATGTTTCCTTCCTTTTGCTTGCACAACAAAACCAGAAACTCAGTTTATCATTTCTCTTAACTCAGGATTTAACAACCACAGATGACAGGTTGCAGAAGAGAGCTGTTATTAACTGCGTTTCACAACTGCATTGCAGTTCTTTTATTCTCTACAAATGCAAAGTTGACTTCGTGAAGGTTAAAGTGATGCTTTGAACAACAGCGAGATTTGTTTTGCAGTACTGAGATCAGCAATAGCAGGACTTCACAAGTTAGTTCACACACTGCAATTATGTTTGTAATCAATCAACATCTCGTCTGAAACCTTACAACAACTTGCCATTAAGAACAGATTTTATTCTTTTTAGGGAGCAGAAAATGAATTTGACAAAGTATGGGATTGGTCTGCAGAGCATGAATAGGGCTATTCACAGGACAGTGAGGGCGGAAAAGATGGTCTGAAAGAAAATGCGTCTGACGTGGCGAGATGCTCTGTACTGTACATGCAGACTAAAACGTCCCTACCTCTTAAAAAGATTTTTAACACCCAGCATTGAGACTCCCTTAAACGTGATATAAACATGATTACATTTGCCCTGCAACAATCTTAGTCATGCATATCCGGTAATGAGAGCCAGCACATGAACGTCATTTGGGACAATTAGAAAAGCATTCTTGGACTGCAGCTGGTAAATCCCACTCTTGATCACAAACAGGTCAATTCAGTTACAACCACATGAAGGAAGGGGAAGGTTTTAAAAAACGGGGCACGGGGCGCAGGGAAGACAACAGAACTGGGGAATCAAACCTCTCTTTTATCCAAAGGTAGTAAAATGAAGGCAGCTGTGATGCATGTTTTCCTACTCTTCTCCCGTGACGGCCTCGGGCTGGAGACCACGGGACTCCTCCGTTCTTTAAACAGGCAGATCGGTTCCTCTGATGTTTTAATGTGTTTAGGGACTAGTTAGCAGATGCACGATCCGTGCCAGGTCGGTTGTAGTGACTGTACGCTCCTCTCTGTTAAGGAATAAACTAAAGACCATCGAAACAATCGTTTCCTGTAAATGTAAACTGGATGCGTTGGCCACCGAGCTACGTGTCCTAGCTGAGAGGCAAATTGATAACTCTGTGCAAATAACCCCGAAACTTTTCCTTATAGCAATAGAAACATCAACTAAAACAATGAAAAAAATTGTGCAACAAAGTTCTGCAGCTAGACAACAGTGCTATTCCTCAACCTGCCTTTTCTAATTCTAACAAGTGTATGCACATGCCAGCACGAATATTTATTGTTGCCTCCATGGCAAAGAAAAGAAAATTATTGTAGTGCATTTTTAGTCTTAAATTCATTCACTGCCTTAAAGGCAGCAATAATTCCACTTGCTGGTATCTAGAGGATTCTTTTTGACAGGGATACTTAGCAATCCAGGATTGCTTTTTTTTTTTTTTCCAAAAAATTTGTGAGTAACATTTGATTATCTACAGTGGGAGACACCATGCAAGTGACAAGTACTGCATTTTAAACTTTAAAATCTTTTGTCATTAGTGAATTTATATTTCATATATATATATTTGATGTGATACTATCCACTCAAGATAATACAACACTTTGTTTTTATATTAGCAAACATTTCAAGAGTTTAATATTCTTGAATGTTTTTTCTCTTTTATACTTCTAAAGAGATCAAAATAAATTAAACGTTTTGTACATAATTACAGAAGAAGTAGTTAACTTATTTTATCTTTTTAGTTTAGTACAAAGATATTTGCAAGCTCATTGCCGAAATACACCTTATTTATAAATTTCTTCCATTCTAATGCTAACAGCAAAGGCTCTTTGGCCTTTGGGCTTTCAGCATCTCTGACAGAAAGCTGCAAGATTTCTAATTGAAAGGTGCTACTTTGGGTATTCTCCTCGTACCACTACATAGTTTCCTAAGATGTGGGATCTAAAATGGCTTCAGTTAGTAACAGATCTGTATTCATCAGCTTTTTATGACATAGTAAAACAAATGAAGGAAACAATTATTTGTATTAGTATGCAAATTGTTTTAAAAGAATCCATTTGGAGGGCAGAATAAAAAAAAAATCTACTTCAGCTTACTTAATGTAAAATACAAAGCCACATTTACTCAAAAAGCAGTATTGTCCAATAAGCAAAAAAAAAAAAAAAAGTTTAAAATGGGCTTTTCCAAAACACTGAAGGGCCTTACCCTATAGTCCTTCTTTTCTAAAATTTAGTGGTAAAAGAAAACATTTCACATTTTATTTCCTGCCAATCGTGACTGCTTTGAAAAGTCATAATAGAAACAGTTCCATTCTGATGAGTGTCAGCATCTTATCTGCACACTTTTTTAGTGGACACAAAAAAATTTTATACATCTATAGTAAAGTCCATGGAAGCTTTAAGGTACAAGACTACATGTTGTAGGCCACATAGATGGGATCTAGCTGGTCTGCCAAAAATCCATCTCGTAGGTGCATACGTTGTTTCTCTCCACGGGAGTTGATAGGAATTACACCAATGTCCACAACCACCACCACCCCTACAATCAGATAGTGTTCCTCCAGGACCACGTTGGTGACCAAAGGAACCAGGTCCAAAGCTTCTTGCTCTGATCCATCCAGCTCAACTACAACGACCAATAAATTCGTCCAGGTAAACACCGCACTAGAACGAAAGAATAAATAAGATTAGTGGTGGAGGCTTTTTTACCCATTTCATTTTTATGCTTTTCCTTGCACCTTGGTTACCTTTTGTTTGAATTTCTTGAGCTCCTCCTGTGGGCTCAGTACAAAGTATAAGCAGCAAGAGAGAACAGCCCCATGAGCTCTCGCTTTCATATTGCTTCAATATTAAGTTTTGGGCTTAACTTTACAGAAACTTGCTGGCCATGTAAGGAAATAGAAATGGAGATAGATAGAGACAGAACAGTGTGCAGTTCCCTCCGTAGCCAGACAACTGCCCCAGCTCTGCTTTGTTCACAGAGTGATGTGTGTTGGAGGTGTTTTCTCTGGGCTTTTTTGAACAGCAGCCCAGAAAAGCCAAGGAGATTAAAAGAGAAGGGACCAAAAAGAAGAGGAGAATAGTCTGAGCTGAAAGTTCTGTGGGATAAACCCTGCCTGGTGAAGAGGTGTGGAACCCTGGGAAGGTACATGGCATAATGCAGGCAGCACATGGGTCCTGGGTGGCCAGAGCAGGAGCATCCTCCTTGCACTGTCCTCAGCAAACACGGCTACGTGCCTTCTGGACGGGGCTGGCTGCTCTCCAGGCAGGTCAGAGCTCAGCACAGAAAAGCTGCAATTCTTCTGGACCAATTGGTTTCCACAGAAATAAGCTGTGTCTCCATCTGTTTTATTTTGGCTGTTTTATTTCTGTTAGGTTTAAGGGGACAGGAGCTTTTACATTCCTGATTAACAGTTGAGATGGTCAAGGGAACACCGCTATCACCAGTATCTCCTCTTTGCTAAAAGAACTTTGTAAGACTCCAAAGTTTTGGTGAAGCCTTTGAGCTGAAGCAGGTAAATTTTGGGTTCTGGTACCTGCCACCTTTTCTGGCTACAGATAATGCATTTATCCTTCCAAACGTGGAGGCTGGAAGGATATCAAAGTCTGGTAAATGCTTCCCTCCATCTTCCTCCCCACATCTCCAAGGTCTCCAAAGCCTCTGAAATCTCACAGGAGGTCAGCACAGATCAGCCACAAAGAGCAATCTCATTCTTCCTTGCAGGTGTTTCAGACACAGACAATGGTTATTTCTTTCTCTAACTTATTCCACAGAATAAATAATAACATTCTATACATGTAAGCCATACATCAAGTCCTGTACTTTACTCTCCTTTACCTTATAAAATCAGGGGATAACTTCCCAGAACTGTCTTGAGCATAAGCATCTGAAACTTAGAATATATTATGAATATATAAGCTATCTTCAAAAAGAGCTACTTGCCCTAAGGTCAATGCTTGATTGAGACAGAAGTGCATTGTTTTAGTCTACTAAGACAATTCTGAATATCCCTGTACTGTGGAAACATATCTTACTTTGCCCAAATGTTATCTATGAAAATATGCTCTATGTTGGTACTTGACCGAATGGATTTTAGGAGAAAATTACTTACTCTTAAAAAAAAAAAAAATTAATTTTCAGATCCTGCCAAAGTAGTATTTGATTGAATTCTTATGTGGTTATTGATCTGGAAAACTAATGAGCAGCCAAAGCAAAGCTGAACAGGGCTCTTTTGACTTACTAGAATGTCTGTGAAAACATAATTACAAATGAAAATTTATTTCACAGCAGTAATAAGTTTTGATTGATGCTGAATGTTAATAAAGCAAAGTATCAGTCTGCACAGGTGACCATCTACAGAGAGGTCCTGGAGTTTTTATGGATTGATGTACAAACAACTAAATTAGTACTATATATATTTTAATAAAAAACCCTGGGGAGGTTCTATTAAAATATAAGATAGCGTTTGGAACCATGACTTAGAAATACTGTTAGCTTGTTACTTGGGAAAGCAATTAATAGCAAGATTCAGAAGCAGGTCCCTAAAACATGGCTTAGAAGAAGTTAGTTTATCTGAATTCAGGAGACTGATTCCCAAAACCTTCATGAAGCTTCTATTAAGTCCCAGTGCCACTGACACTATCAAGAGGGTTTCAATTTAGTTTAAAACTCATTTTGTGTGTCATGTTTCTCAGTCACTGGTGACCACCATAAGTAAATGGAAATATTGCTTTTTATGTTCTCACCAGTAAAGATGAAGATATGTTGGCCAGCAAGCATCACTTATGAATATATTAACTTTCTAGCCCTGATGAATAAAGAAAAACCAAACCAAAAATCTAGGGACCCAGGAAGGCTGCCCTTCCTCAAGAAATTATGGAGTGACACCCAAAAGATGCAAAACAATGAACTGATCTGGGAATGGCCCCTCATGCTGCTTCCATGTCATCAAATGCTTCAGGAAAAACAAGGAAGTTGTCAAAACACCTCTAGAGAAAGAAGCTCCTAATTATTTCCTTCTCCAAACACCTTGTGCAGCTTGACCTATTTGTCATTACGCAGAGAGAGAAAACCACTTCTTAGCAAATTCCAGGAAGCTCTGTTTCATTTGTCTTTTGAGGCTTTGACGTTTAATTGAGTCAACAATGTGCCTTAATTAAAACACACCCATTATTTTTCAAGATATTTTGTGAAATTAAATGGACCCTGCCACTCTTCTGCTTGTTACATTTAGAGACACAGGAGGCCCAGAGTCAGAGACTGTTGATTTTGTGCTAAAACTTCTTAAGAGAGAAGAACAATTTTAAATGACCTTTCAGCTCTGATCCTCAATGACAGAAGTTGCCCAGCAGGATGACATGTCAGTCAACAAGTCACCACTTCCCTCAATAGTGTCAAATGTAACAAAATGAGCATGTGTTTCTTGGAGGCTGTTTTTACAGTCTATCAGCTGGACATACCCAGTACCCTCTGTTTGCAATAGGAATTGATGCAGTTTAATCCTTAATGGGTCATTGTAACCAAAACAACGATGACCTTCAACAAGAAGAGAGACTCAGTGCCCCTGTCCACAGAAAGGTATATACAAATTATATATAAAAAGAAAGATTTAGCTGGCTATTATTTTGTCAAGGGGTGTTTCACAAAGACAAGAGAAGGGTCTCTAAGAGAAGCTGAAAGAGAAGTTACATGAGAAAAGTCAAGGACAGTCAGGACAAGGACTGTGAATGAAAATTCCATGATGTTGGCTTGCGAGAGCTGTTAGGCAGAGTACTGGTTTGGAAGAGGCTGGGAACTGTGAGCAGACCAGAAGTTGTCACTCTGAACTATTGTGTGTCCCTTTTTGGCAGGGACCACATCAGAAACACATCTAACTCATCAGCAATCTCTCTTTATGAGGAAAAACAACCCTGAAAACTTGCTATAGGCTGAGGACGGAGTGGCTGGAGAGCTGCCAAGCAGAAAAGCAGAAAGGGACCTGGGAGTTTGGATGGACAGGAAGCTGAACATGAGCCAGCAGTGTGCCCAGGTGGCCAAGAAGGC
>JAWWLV010000088.1:9564810-9632619 GCA_035041135.1 Platyrinchus mystaceus
GCTGGATGTGGCACTGAGTGCCATGATCTAGTAATCACAGTGGGGTTGGATCAAGGGTTGGACTTGATGATCTCGGACGTCTCTTCCAACCCAGTTAATTCTATGATTCTATGATTTTATGATCTTTGTGCAAAGGGTAGCAATAATACAGAGCTCTTTCTGAATTCTCACTTATGTGCCTTTTACATTACCACTCTGCTACTGGGAAGAGTTAAGGCACTGAGAATTATCTGCATGTACTTCTACATTCTTGCAGAAATTCAGAGGCCTTTTCTCTGGTTGCTCCAGCTTACCCCCCGCCTTTTTTTACTTGCGACTAGCCCAGTCAGGATTTCTGTGATAGTGAAACAAAAAGGATCATGAAAGTGCTCTCACCAGCCATGAAAACAGGAACATAATTTAAGAATTTTTGGGTAATGAAACACATAATGACATTTCTGCAGTGTGATATGGCTACATTATTCACTGCCCATGAGCTCATAATTTGAAGGGATGCAAACCTCTGACAAATAAGTACCGTTGAACACATCAATTTATGAATCTGTGGCCATCTTATAATAAGGCAGTCCTTAAACAGCTTGATCTGAAAACTTTCCATCCACTGCTGATACTGATCTGATGCATTTTCAAGGGCAATTTAATGACATTCTTAAAAGTGTTCACTCTAGTCTAAATAAGGGCATGGAATCCAGCTCCCTGTGTAATGGGTGGCTGGCACACCGCTGTACCACCACTGATGATGCTCTAGGGAGGAGGCAATAAGGCAAAATCTCAGTTACAGTCAGCCAAGCAACTAACTGCATTAATTTTAACAGACCTTTAAGAAAAAAACAAAGTGTTTTATTAAAGAAACCAGTCCAGTTGCTGTGTTTCATTCATTATTAAGCTTCCTGCTCCAGGCCACACCTCTGCAGCCAGGATTGAAAAGAAAAATGGAGAGTCATGTCTTATATTCACTAAATTGCTGTGGCTTTTGCGACAGGTTCATTTTGGTTGAAAGGTGAATAACTGAGCTGAGGTTGTGTCAAAACAAAACAATTACCTGACTAAGTCTCCTGATGCAGGAAAAATGAAAAGCAATTTGTTCTCATGTTGGCCTCGAAAAATGATTACCTTCTGTGTACATCTGAGGATGATACATTGATTAAGATATCATTATTAACTCATTGATTTACTGCCTCAATTTCAATTGTGACCTTGATTTGATCACTGCTGCATTTATTAATAACCAATTCAAAAATAACAGTGTGTTAACTAATAAAGTTTATTAGTGTGTTCATTTATTTGAAATGTTCACTTGCTTACTCCTTTTAGTAACAACACTCCTAAGGTTTGAATTCTTATCAGTTTGCTTTTCCTGCTTGGAATCCATATCTCAAACTCCAAGAAACAACTACTGACCTACCTGAGATCTGTTTGTGTCTCTCCAATTAAAAGTTTAATCCTTCACTTGTATTTAAAACCACAAAAGAAAAAAAAAGAAACATACTGAATGACCTTAGCAGGAAACAGTCCTTTCTGATTAAATCTGTTTGTGAAAAGTTTCCATCCTAAGGACACATTTGCAGCTGGGTTATAAATCCTGTGACCATCCCGACAGGCCATTTCCCAGATAAATTGCAATATCCAAGGAAAAAACCCAGATGTTATAGATATTTCAGCTTTTTGTAAGGGCCTTGGTGTTATATAATCCTTACCATTCTGTGATGCTCTTGTGTGCTCTAATTACAGAGGTTTCAATATCGATTGGATGGTACCTCATCCCTCGTAATTCCATGGCTTCATCTAATGCACCCACAACATAAAGTGCATCATGGCGTTCTGGTTGTAAGGGAAAGAAAAGTTAATGATTCTATTCTCCAGGACATTAAATTATAAAAATGTTCACATTAAGAAATAAGTAAAACAAGTAGAACACAAGTTATCCTTGAATTTCTGAAACCCCAATGTGACTTCAGAACTAATGAGCATTTTCCATTACTGAGGTGCAATGGAGAGCAAAAAACAGAAGAAAGGAAGGAAGGCAGAAATAATATTCCCATTGGAAGAAGACAACGGTGGAAATTTTTATTCAAAGACAGTGGCATAAATTCCTGTTTTTCTCCCAGGTGGATGCAAAACAGACTCATTCTTTTTTTTAAGGTGCTCTAAATAGACAATAGGTTCCTTGTTTCTCTCTGTTTTTTGAAAAGAGAAAGGACAGATTTGATCCTAACAGTATGGCTAGAAACCCTACTTGGCCAACAGCCCCTCTGGCCAGCTCAGCCACCTCTGCTCATGGCTTGTGCTCCCCCAAAGTTATGGGAAAGTAACATTTTCCCAAGCGCAGACTTGGTGTGCCTGGCAGCACTGGTTCACTTACATGAGTACACAAGACAAGGAATCTCATTAAAACAAGTAAGAAAATCCTGAATCTGACAGAAACCCACACACCCCACAGCTTCTCCTGCAGGCTACTGCTTGTGTTACATTTCAGTAACCAGCCCTGCAGGTTTAAAGACAGGAAAATCTGAGAAATGGACAGGTTCTGTGAATAGGGTTATGACCGAGGAATTATTAGGGGAGGTGGTAGTCATAGGAGGGACAGGGCTCAGACTCCCACCAGGCTTTTTCTACCTGCACAAATGCATTCCTGCGGACACAACTGCCAGAGCAAATGATGGCAGTTTCAGCTGCATTTCATATTTTTCAAGCTGAAGCACTGGACACATTAACAGTGCCAAAATTTTACTGGTGGAAGGGATTTATAGCACCTGAGGGGGAGCAAAGGGAAAGCAACTGTTTCAGCAGGGAAATCTTGCCTTCTGTTTTATTTTCTGATTATTTTAACTAAGGCTTTTTTGCAGTTCTACAGGTTTCACAGATGGCACACATCAGGTACCGCAGGGCCAGAGATGTGGTGTCAGCCTCAAAATAATCCAGATTATTTGCACAGACCTGGATGATGGGAAGACTCTTACCTCCATTTGCATCTGTGAGTTCTGTTCTTCTCAGGAACCCCAGATAGCCAGTTCGAGCCCAGATAGTCTGTGTGTCTCCAAAGCTGAGTCTTGAATTAAAATGATCTGATTGCAAAGATTCATCTCCATAGATGGTAAAATACCCACTGGCATTGTGAGTGCTGTGAACCCATATCTAAGTTAAAAGCAATTATACTGGTATTAATTAAAGTAGCTTTCGAGAATGAAGCATTATTGAAAATTATTGAAAAAAGTATTGAAATACTTTTAGTTATAGCTAGAAAATACTGTAAATGCCAATAGACCACAGTGCTCCTTCTATAGTCTCCCCCCTCCTGGTTCAGTGTATTTACTCCAGCAGAGCATCCTCCAGGAACACTAGACAGGCAGATTATTTAAAGGGTGAAAGCCAGGGACTTATGGGGAAAGATTAATTTCATCCAACTCAAGGCATCATGGAAATTTTTACGATTTCAAGTTAATGAAATCTTAAAGAAACACTCAAATAGGATTGCAGTTTTAATTATGACTAAACACATTCTTAATTTTGTTAACTGGATTTTTAACTGCTTGAAAACAACATTTTTTCCTCACTCTAGAAAAATAAATTTGAAAAACATATAGCCTTGCTCAACTCAGTTAATGGGAGTACTTCAGTGCAATGAAGCACAATGATTATAGAGAATGGCACTAGAAAACCATCTAGCTGAAATGAGACTAATCAATAAACTTACTTTTCATGTAAGTTTCCATCAGAATTAGCGAAGCACCAAGTATAAAATACAGATAGCAAAACCAGATTTTTTTCATTTGTTTTTAAACTTGAGCTATTATTAGCATTTAGCAAGTATGTTATTAGCAATTTTAATAATGATACAAATATTATGCTCCACACTTTATATACTATAAAGATCAGTAGAATTCACTGTTTTCTTAACTGGACATTTGATAAGATGTATTACAGGAAATCATTAGCATGCATAACAATAGCTTTATCTCTGCAATTTAGATCAGAGCAGAGAAAGTTCAAGTTCTCACGACTCACCTCACCAAGATGAGAATCTCCTAAGGGTCCCTTTGTTTCTGGATTAGCAATAATGATACGTACTCCTGGGAGGATCTATTGAAAGAAAACATGAGGTAGTAAGAAAGCAGGTACTGGCTTATGCAATCGTATTCTGACTCTTTGTCCCCAAAGAACCTTCATTAAAAACTAGAAAAAAATCCTTAAAAAGTTGAAGTAGACTTATAATACGAAAAACTAAAATAGTCCATAGATACAATAAATTCTGAGATGTCTGGGAAATGTGACAAAACTTCTCTTTGTGAAAGTTCTCCATCAAATGTTCACCTACAATACAAAAATCCTACCAAATGGCCCCAGTCTCTCTGAGAGTACATACTAGGACAGAACCACCCCCCCAACGCTACCCACATGACACTTTGGCCTGAAACAAGAAGCCAGAGGCATCACACAATCTCTCCAGAACGATGACCTGCTAATGACCCCATGTAAGTGATGTTTAACCACTACAGAGATAGATGTTAAAACCTTAAAATAGAAAAGGAAGCATCCTCTGACTATGAATGTTTGCAGAGCTATGGATAGAAAGCTTTAGATGAGCATCCACAGCATCAAGAGCCATCGATGAGCAGGGTGCCTCAGGGGTTCAGAGCAGCACTGATGGCACCTTTTCCTCCTCCCAAAGGCAGAGTACATTAGCTGTAGATCTGTCACATTTGCTGGCTGTTTCAAGAGTGAGATGCAGGGGATGAAATACCTTCTTTTTGCATAAAAGAAGGAAATGATTTTTGCACAAAAGAGGAAGGTACACCTTCTGAGAGAGCAGTAACGCAGAAGTTACCACCACTGTGCTGTAACCTCAACAGTGAAGGAAGGACATCAATCTGCACAGCTGATAACACCTTCCCCAGCACTACTTTCATGTAAAAATGAACAGAAAAGGATATTTACTGAAAACATTTACCATGAAAGGTACATGTAAATCCTCTTTCAGTACTTACTTTTCCTGACTCCATGAGAGGCAAACTATGTGGAGATCCTCTTTCGACTAAACGAACTCTGTAAAATACATGTAAAATAATATGCATAATACATGGTTGTGTTTATTTGCTTTTCATTAACATTTATTTTTAAAGGGAATGGTTAATGGTTGCAGATTTTAATGTTATTTCTGGAAGAGATGAAGCTTATATCCTGTAGAACATAATCATACCCAATATTTTACATTAATCAAGACTTATGACTGGGAAAATAATGAAAAAAAGATGCATGTGAACGTTTTCTTAAATAATGAATTCTTCAAATGTAGTTGGTGCCTTTTATTTGGTTTTGATAGACTTCTGTAAATGGAATTCCATGCAAAAATTTATTCATGACAAGAGGGATCTAAAATATTGATTTCCCACTGGAACACCATAAAAGCCAGGGCACAAACACAAAACCATGTGAGCTGAGTGAGCAACCACATTCCACAAGTATCTAACAGTTAAAATAAAAATCATATCAAAATAACTCATAATCTGGCCTCGGCTTCAAATCTGCATTTGCAATCTTTTCATTATTTTCAATGGACAGTGGTTGATAAACATTTTAATATTAAGAAAAATAATTTAATGAAAAATGTTATTACTGCTGAGATCAGACCCTTTATCTGAGTGTGGCTTTCTGGTCCTCTCTCTTCCTTTCTTAGAGAAATTATTTTCCTACTAAAGCAACAGGAACAGCATCTCTCCTTCAGTGGTATGATGGTCTGAAAGGAAATATCTCATTTAACCTTAGAAAAGTATGCAGCAGGTCAGAATGGAAGAGACTTTCAGGTCCTAAAATAGCTGATGATCTCAGCCAGTAGATGGCAAAGAAAATCTGGTAACATCTATGCATTCCTGTATCCTAAGTGAGTAACTTAGAAGTTCTAACAACCATGAAAACCTTCCCACTCCTGAAAATTATTCATAATCCACTTAACCAAGCTAAATCTGGACTTGTGTCCAAAGAGCTGTTCTTACCTCTTTCCTCCCCTCAGTTCCTGATATTGGAAAGAAAAAGAAACAATACAAGATGCCTAAAAACCAACCCTGTAAAAGGTAAAGATGAAACATAGAAGATAAGAAGACATAGCTAGGAGCAGATGGGTGGAGACCTGGATCCAGTTAAGCTGATCATAAAATTGCAGTCTGTTAGGAGCAGTCACGATAGATCTTTTTTGGACTCTTTTGAGGTCTTTTTATAGCCAGAGTACCACAGTGCTCAGTTTGGGAAAGGAGGGATGAGACACAGAGAGACCTCAGCTTGAAGTCCCTTTGGAGAAGAACAAAGCTTTGTCAAGTTCAGACCCTCAACATAAAAGAGACAGAGAAAGATTTTTTTTTTTCACTATTTCTTTGCTCCAAGAGTCTTCTATAAAAGATGGGACTGTTGAGGTCAAGGCAGGAATAGTGAATAGTGTTTTATCTGCAGTTCTAGGAAGTCTCTCAACCTTGATGGATAGGGCAGGGCTAAGCCCTGAGACATTGCACATCAGTGTGAACAGCTCCTCACACTAACAGAAAGATACAACCCAAATACCCAGCAATTTCAGATGGCTTTTCCAACTCGTTTTGAGATGAAAAGGATGTACAGTGCCCTACAAGGGGCACTTCCCATAGCAGGCACAATTAGGCAGCTGCAGCCTGACCTGCAAGGTGTGTAACGGGATCCACCTTCCAACGTTTGTTCAACAGCCACAAAACTCCCAGACAGATCCTGAAACATCAATTGCCACTTCTGTGTGTTACTTAATGTTACACTGTCCTTGTTTTACACTGTCCTTATTTTACTCTCTGAAACCTCTGTTGTGTTACAGGTGTGCCTGTGTTTTCTACAACATTTTCTGCTGAGCCTCCCACCAGCTGAAGAGCAGTAGAGTCCCCACTGCATTCACGTCAAAAGCAGTGAAGCTACAACATCCATCTGTTCATCCAGGGGCACAGACAGAGAACAGCAGAAACCCAGCCCACAGGAGCTTCACTAGAAGGTGTGTGTGCAAGGCTAAATTAATGGTACTCTATAAAGGGAACATCGACATCAGCCACGCTTGTGTTGCCGTTCAAATGGCAGCCAAATCATAGGTATTTAGAAGTATTCAGCAAAGGTTGTAAAAATAACTCTCCGTATATTGAAATGAAATCACATATTTAAAAAAACAGTTGTTACTAATGCCTATATATTTTTGCCTTTGTATATATTTCTTTGTTCTGTAAAACCCATATTAGCGTAGAAGCAGAAAATACCTTGAACTGAGTTTTTCCAAACAACTGACATCTCCAATCTTGCAATAGATATTTGCAGACAGGTAGCTATTCTTGGAAGAACTAGTCATCATCTTATCCACTTGGTACCTCTTTTAACAGACAGTTATCTTACCTATTATTTATGAACATTTGTCAAATAAAGTTAATCGTAAAAAAAAGACAATTTAATAAACCTCAGCTATAAGCACTGTTAAGAAGGACGGTGTAACAAAGGTCAGGAAATACTTAATATAATTTAAGATACATTTAAAGACAATTCTATTTGGATAACAGCAGCAAAAAAACCTCTGGGGCGGGAAAACTGTACGTCAAAACTGTCCAGCTGCCCAGAGATACTGATGGCCTTTGTTCCCTTCCCAGCATTAAGACATGCCTCTGTGAAGTGTTGCTGAACTCCAGGCCTGGCAAAAATCACATATAATAAAGGCATACATTCAATAGTCAATGGAGTTGAGTACTGGAAATGAATCAAGAGTCATAAATCTGACAAGCTCCTCTTTGCTTTCAGCATCTGTACTTCTCATCTTGTTCTTATTATCACCATCGTATTCTTCTAGTTCCTTTCTCCACCTATTTCATTTAGCCTTGTTTGATTTTTTAGCACACGATGATCCAGAAGGTGCAATTCCTCAGCTTCCAGCTCTGTTAAACCTCTCACTCTTTGCTCACCACCTCACATCCCTACAGAGTTCTCACGGCAGTGCACTAAACATAGAAACTGCATTTCCTGGAGGTTTTCTGCAAGGGCCCTGTTAGCACTCAAACCATTGGATTCCTTTTTAAAAAGTTTCTGCTAAGCTCACAATCCACTTGGGAACATGTTGTTAAACCTCTAAAAAATCCAAAATAATAAAAGATATTTTGCCACAAAGAGATTTCAAAGAAATATGTTAGACATGACATTCTGATGCTACCAGCTCTTATCTGCACACTTAATTTTACGTCTGTAGTAGTCTTATTAAATCTACTGGGATTAGATACTGTGAATAAATTATGGGTATTAGGCAATAATTTTTAAAATTAGTTTTACTGTGCCTCAGCATAAAATAATTCAATTGTTCCCACCCTTTCCCAAGAGATTTCCACTTTTCCACTGACAAACACAGACAGTAGACACACTTGAGAACTTCTCTGTTTCCCTTCTAAGTGAACAGCATCACTATCAAGGCTGGTCTGGTAGGCAAACTAAAAATGCAGAACACAGGGCCTGTCAGACCCTTAATAACAACACCTCTGAGTTACAGCTCCTTACAGTCTCCTTAGGACAGTGTTAGGGAACCCTCTCCAAATTCACAAATAATCATAACATGCTCCCAGGAAGCAGAGATCCAGAAAGGGTAAGTCCTGTTTCTCTGCAGTGCTCCAGCCATTCTTTGTTGGGAGTGAAAACAACCTCTTACAAAGTGAGTACAAAGCCTTCCCACTGCTTTCTGCTGCCTTCAAGTCTTGCTGGGAAGGGCAGAGGAGAATGTGGCAGTAGAGCCAGACTGGGCAAAGAGCCTGAAAATCAAGTGGATGGGAGAAATCATGCTGCCCTTGGGCGTGAAAGCTACTTTTGCACCTTCTGGTGGTTTGCAGCCAAGCTGAGAGGATGAACATAAATGAGACCCAATCTAGGGCAGACACGGGGTTTCTCTCCCACCAAAATGTCTCACTGGAGGGGAGGGAGAGAAGATGATTAAGAATTGTTTCACTGTTGCAAAGCCATAAGCAATGATGATACGCAATTAATCTGTAATATTTACATAGAATAGTACAGAAGAGTATATTTTTCATAGTTTTTTCCACTGGTTCCTAAGAATTTTTTCTTAAAAAACTCCCTCACTGGAGCTGTACAGTTGAGAAAGCTGCCTATGTTTCAAAGTCTGGCTACCAGGTTTTAATAGGGAACACAGCTACACCACCAGTATGTGCCAAATTTCTTTTCTTGCTACAATTTAATATATTGAACAGATTTCATCTTTAAATCAAACACCTACTATAGAAAAGTAGGAATGAAATCTGACTTCAGAACAAAAGCTGGACAGCACTGTAATCACTGTGCAGCAATAGGGCTCTTGAAATAGAGTAACAATGTCTTTCTGCCCAACTATCTTATACGAAACTGCAAATTTTGTTTATGCTTCTTTTTAGATCTGGTACATTCAGTGATGAAAACTCTCCAAATATACTGCACAGCTTGTTAGTACTTCACACTAATCAGAGAATTTGTCAGCAGAGCTATTAAATATTGCTTTGGGAATCTGCAGGGGCTGGCGGGTGTGGAGTGGTACCAACCAACGCTACGATGCCAAAACTGGGCAATCCTTCAAAGCCGGCTGTGCTGTGGCTCTGAGAAACACTTTGAAATCTGTGATTCTAATAGAGATGGAAAGAAGCTATGAGGTCATCCAAGTCTTGCTCTCTGCCAAAAAAAGACTGCTCCCTGCAGTGCACTTTTGAGTGCTTTGTCTGCTCCTGTTACAGTATTTCAAATGATGGGGCTTCTTCCACTTCCCTTCAGAGCTTATTTCTCAGCTGAATTTATTTCCAATCCAGGAACCTTTTTAACTTTGCAATGCTTAGCATGAACCAGTCTTAGCTTCCTCTCGTTGCTTCCAACTACCTCTCCATGTCCAATTCAAAGGAGCCCTTCCCAGTGTGCCCTTTCTTTTAGCTCAGCTGAAGAGATTGACTTTTACCCTAACACTTGGCCAAACCCCACATCTTGAACTTTCTTCTTTCCTTTATAGCCATTCCCTCAAATCTGAGTTATGCTAACTGCTCTCCTTCTTGCCCATGTGCCAGCATCTTCTGTCCACTGGGCTTGGGCACTGGAGCACTTCCATCATCTCCAGCTCCTATTTCTCTGCCTACCCCACTGACCCTTCCTCCTATCTGGAGCAGTCTGTTTTCATAGCATGTCACTTTGCAGTCATGCTAACTTGGAAGTTCAACTTTTTGGTTTCTTTATTTTGCAATCTGATTTCTTTCAGTGGCTGTTTTGGAATGCTGCCACTCTTGAAAACCTTCAGCAACAAAGCCTAGAGGAAACCAGGTAGGGTGTGATGAACATATAACCTAATATATATGTATTGAAAATACAAAGTCCCCTCCCTGCCCATAGCCTTTCTGTGGCAGAAAGCAACAGCCAGTGGTCTCTGGTTTTATTCCAGGCCTATTTCTTAAGTTTTCCTGCTGATTGTCATCTTACATTAGAAGTTAAGCTTGTGGGGGAAAAGTGGATATTTTCTTATCCTGAAAGTAATTGATGGTTTGAAAATTTTTATGCATTAAACTGGAACAGAAGAAGTGAAATATACACAGAAGTTGTAAATGGAATTTGAAAAAAAATGTGGCAGGAAAAAGGTTATTTATGTTTAATGTTTCAGGTTTTTTGTTTTGCTTTGAAATTAAGTTAATTAACTCTTCAATCTGAAAATGATTTAGCCACCATCATGAACAAAACCTCAAAAGTTAAAGTAATGGGTTTTGATCACTCTGAGAATTCTAAATTTTCTTTAAGCTGAAAAAGATCTGTCAAAACTGACTCTTCTGAATTCAACACAACAGTCTTTCCTGGTGAAAAAAAAGACACCACCTAATTCACTAGAAATTGTAACCAAAATCTAATTGCAAGGCATTTAATGCCAGAGATCCTTTATGTTGCTATATCCACAGCACAGGGACTTCCCAGTTTTGAATCAAATGACTCAGTACTATTGCCATTAACAATACCTTTCAGATATATTTGCTTCCCAATGCTGAGATGGTGCCTGGGTAAGACTGATGGTGGGAATGGGCTGATGCAGCCTGTTCTCATTTTCTGTAGTTAGAAGGATGGGCACTGCAGGTAACACTGGGATCCTGGACTGGGGTCAGGGCTATTTGACTTTCAAGACTTTCAGTGCATTTTCTCTTTACTCAAATAACTAAATATTTTTACGTAAACTGTCCCAGAATTAAGTAAATCATCTCGTTGTACCAAAAAATGGAAATACGGATCAAAGAACATAAGTTCTGCCTTCCAAACTGACATACACAGTTCAAATAACCAGACCAGAAAAGTAGGAAAATTGCACAACTGAACACGTAGGCTGAAGGGAAAATCTAGATAATGAAGAAGTTTCCCTGCATCATCCTGATTTCCTCAGAGCAGTTTTCCTCACATCACATGATAAATTCGCATAACGGATAAATACAACTGAGACTGAAAAGGGACTTTCGGATTGAGGCAAAAATCAACCAACAAAATGAACAACCATTAAATCTTCTGTATGTCTAGGACATATTTTAATCCTGTTAATTTGATAATCAACAAGAATTAGCACTAAATCACTTCCTTTAATGTTAGGAATACTTCACTATAAACCTAAATTACACTTCACATGCCAAATTCCCTGAGGTCAAAAGCAAATAGCTTCCAATCCTTCAGATGACTGAACAAAGCAGCAGGAAAGGTTACACAACTATTTAAGATGGTTCAGAAAGCTGCAAAGGGATCAAAATGAGGCAGGAACTCTGGTTCAAGAAGGAAATACTCAAAGCTTCACAGATTAAAGAAGGCAATAGCAATTTTATCATAAAAGACTATAGAAATATGTAAAAAAAGTAAGTCGTGTTTATGTCTGTTTTCAGCCTTGAAGTACTTTAAAATGTTCAGCTTTCATCACACATTAAATTTGTTTAAATTAACTTTGCACATTGTGTAAAGCACAATACACAACTATTTCAAGAGAATGTAGTGTCTCTGAAGAATTTGGTCGCCTGGCTTGCACCTCCTGAGCCCCATAAGGCACAGCATCACCTTTCTCTGTGCTTCAGGTTCCCATTTGCAAAGTCAGGCATAATTGCTGCTCTAGATGTTATCTTTTTATTCAGATTACAAACCTCTCAGGACATGGTGTTTATCACTAATTGTTTTTGCAGCACTTTTCATAATCACAGTTGTGATCTGACAATTCTGTTTAATGCAATATGCTTTTTCTATTTCATAACCCTTTGTCTTCCCAGTTCTAATTGAGAGAAAGAGACTCCACATATAGGGAAAACTTTCATTATAACAAACTCGGGACATGACAATGCCCTCAACTAATGGAATTAGATTATTTGTTGCTAACAAGTTATGGAAATTATTTTAGCTTTGCCAATGAAATATTCACATTCTACACTCACACAATGTAATCAAAGGAGGAATTTCTGAAATCAAATAATTTTTCTTTAACCTGCCCCTTTATCTTGTACAACCTCCAAAACTCCTACCACCAGCTGTCTCACCCTGCATTTTGGGGGAAGAAGTTGCAAAAAGTGTTCCTTAAAAACAACCAGGGACATTTCCTGTGCGTGGAACACCAAAACATGGAGCTATTTTTCCAGCTGAATCAAAACTGCAGACGAGGACTCTGAAGAAAAGGTCAGCAGTGCCACGAGCAGCAGGGCCTTGTACACCTGCAGGCACTGAAAAGGGACTGTCCTGCCACAGGAGACTTGCTGGGACTGGCTGAGCTTCCCAAGATTCCTTGCCTAAGCAAACCATCCTCTGCAAGCAGACACTTCTAGTATATGCCACGTTTAAAAGGGTATGTGAGGCTTGAGGCAACATACTAAGGACTACTGAAGGGAGCCATTTAAGAGGATATTACATCTCTCACCAAGTTAGTGGCATATCCTTACATAAATAAGGGATACTTTTACTGTTCAGAGCTCTCCTTCCCAAGCCTAACCATTCAGTATTCCTTCAGTCAGAGACTTTTCTGACAGCAGGAGTCAAACGAGTGCCTGAGGCTAGCAAGCTGGAGTGGGTCCCAAAGGTGACAGAGCCCATTTCCCAGGGGTAACTGCCAGCACAGCACCCTCTGCTGAATTATTTGTCACAAAAAACTGACAGCATGTGGGATGGCAAAAGCCCTGTCCTCCTGCAAAGGCTGCCAAGAGAAGAGGGGAAAGGAAAGAGGAATGGAGAGCACCTAAGAAGCTCCATCTCTTACAGCACACTACAGTCTGTGTCTAGGTCTGCAGAAGCTACAAAGGCTTGCTCCAAATTTTACATGTATTCATTAAGTATTCTTCCTTCCAAAGCAGATGCCTTGTGAAATGCATTCTAAGGCAGCAGTATAGGAAAGCAGCACATTTTCCTCCACTATTGAAAAAGCAAATGTACCCTGTGCTGATCACTTTTTGGCCTTTTTAAAGAATCACTGTTTAGTGTTCCATTAGCAGTATATACCAAATTGAGGGAAAACAGATTATGTTTCAGAATACATTATCTGTAAAAAACAAATACATAATACATACTTTTTGTAAAGAAAATGGAAGAATGGAAATTCCATGTTATTAGGACACTCCTGTAGCTGTGAAGCTAGATTGGAAAATTCTTCTACTTTTTTTTTTAACGGTGTCAGACACTCTTAAGGAATAAATATGTTGGTGTATTTTAATGAGATGGAAATTTAATAA
The DNA here is from genome assembly GCA_035041135.1 of Platyrinchus mystaceus. Classification (NCBI taxonomy): domain Eukaryota; kingdom Metazoa; phylum Chordata; class Aves; order Passeriformes; family Tyrannidae; genus Platyrinchus; species Platyrinchus mystaceus. The sequence continues at coordinate 9,578,520 of JAWWLV010000088.1, forward strand.
GCAGTAAAATTCCTAATAATTTACTGAAATTTAATTATTTCAGTAAAGTTATTAGGAAGTTAAAAACTGATTTGTAAAAACAAAGAAAAATGGAAACATTTTCCATTTAGTTCTTTTACTCGAAGAATGACATGTAAATGGCACTTGCAGACAATAACACAAATGTTCAACTGCAGTTCACCTACTTTCCTGGAAAGCTGCAGCTTTTCGTTTTCCCTTTGTCTTTGTCTTACTTGGTACACACAACAGTATTCTCTTTCCCCTAAGCCCTCCAGGGAAATATAACTGGAATTTTTTGATTTCTAGTTAAAGTATGCTAAACCACATCCTCTCTCAAAAACCGTATTTAGAGCCAACTCTTATTGTCCTGTTCCACTAAAGTCATAATATACTTATCCCTTGAAGATGACTTTATCAAGGAAGAAATAGACCTGCTTCAAGGGAGGAAATACTTCAATAGCTAGTAATCTTGCCTTAGAAAGCAAACCAATTACTTTGTAGGGCTCCCACCCCCACAGTTATTGGATGTTTCTCCCTTTCTCCTGCCCTGCAACAGAAGTTGTGTTATGCCTAAAAAAATTAAGAATCTTTCAAAGCCTTTAAATAGGTATGTTTACAAATTTTGTTATAACTCTATTCTAACGTGGAAACAGTGCAATTTCTTAAAAAATATTTGCTCCTCTTCAGTTTCCCACGTCATCAGTTTTATTCCTAATCACTGACTATTCACCACACAGAGGCTGAACAAGTCTCTTGGTTTGCTCCCCAGTACACTCAGGAACAGCAAGAGAGAACCCTTCCTCCACTCTAGGCAGACCAGGACTTCTCCTATAAGTCAGAATTAGAAGTGTTTATACGATGCTTATCAGCCCAAATTAACTTTTCTTTCTGGGAGATTTGTTTTTCATAGATCCAAAACAGTGCCAAGGGGATTTTTGAGATAGCAGTGTTTGCACGGCAGAAAAAAACCTCAATGCTGCTAAAAGGCCAAGGCTATTATCTTCTCCTGAGCAAAAACATGAAGAGGGCTTTGCCAGTACCATGACAAACAGCCTAAACTCTCAAATGAGATTCAGCAAATTAATGGCAAAATGCCTAAAGGCCAGGCATTTCTACAGACTCCTCAAACCCAAACTGCATCATTTCTTATCATACTTATATCTTTGAGGGACTCAGGATTTATTTTAAAGACCTCAGGTCCTCCTCCTCTAACTGAGTTACCTCTATTGACTTCACAGGGGAGGAAGTCTTTTCCCTTTTTTATGAAAAAAACCTGGTTTTATGATAACAGAAAACCCCCAAACAGCTAAAGCAACAAACAATCATAAAAAAACCAAACATGAGTGATGTGTGAAACTTGGAATTGGAGCCACCCATATGAGAAGATCCTTGAGGCTCAGGATGTCCAGAATGGTGATGTTGGAGGTAGTACTTGACAATTCCATTTGCAAAATGAGCTTATTGCATTTTGAGACTGGTGACATGGGAGGTCTATGTTTTGAACAGTTTACCAGGTATGTAGCACTTTACACCTCAAAATACTCCATGCCCTTTCCCTCCCCAATTTCTCTGCAAGGGAAAAGGTGTCTGGGTGTCAAAAGAGTGTAATAATAGATTTTAACTAACCCTTTGGACCTCACACAGTGAATAATTGAGGACTGGGATTTTCTTTAAGTTGTAACTGGGCTCTGTACACTGGAAAGGAGCTGGAAAAGCCCTGCTCCTCAGCAGCAAGGGAGCAATCTTCAAAGTTCCTCTTTTGCAACCATTGGCTTTCAAGTGTGATTAGTCAATTATAGTTTCACAGAAGGTAACTATTTTACTGCCATTTCCATTAGCATGTCTCCTTCTGACACACCTCCCCCCCCATCTCTTTTCCCTACTGTGTGACTATAAAATGGTTCTGCTCCACACCGTGACTGTGCTACAGAGCACTGCTGCAGCTACAGCTTAGCCAACAATTTAGCTAAGTAGTTTTTTGTCTGGTAACCCTGTAATAAGAGTATTTTTCAAGGTAGATGGAGTAAAAGTGTTTGAGAATAAAGAAAAAAAGCTCCTGTGGCTTTGTTGGTTGGTATTACCCAAAACAGTGTATACACAACATGAAAGTTTCAGTAAAATACAGAGGAGAGGGATAAACAATTGACAGCCAGAATAAAAGGCTATTTTTCTGCTCCTGCATGAAGTCTGAAATGCTGGAATATATTAAAATGAAGCCAAAGCCTTAACTGATTCTTTTTGACAGAGCCTGGATTTGAGTCTGGGCTCAGTGTATAAGCTATCTATACAAATAAATCCTAAGTAACTGGTTTTTTCATATCTACAAGTGTTCCCTCTTTTCTTGGGGAATAAGATTCAGAATTTCCATCCTCTGAAATCACCTTTGTCAGGAAGACAATGAAGGACGTTCAGAGGTCTCTGAATACCCTCAAAATCCAAACCAAAATATTAGGCTTAGCACAATGAACAAATGACTTCCCAAGAAATCAAGTCTGCTAATGACTTCAGTATATACAAGGTCACTTTTTTTTAAGAGATACACTAATTTGCATCACTCCAAGAAGATGTCAGTGACCACATGAGAAGACACCTATTTGTGCAGCTCCACAGACTGCTTGTTTAATAAATACAGAGGGTGATGAGGTTAAAATAATTCTTCTAACGATGGAGTGGGAGTATTTAAATGAGACAATATGGATATCACAAGGCACACATTGAATAATAGCTAGACTCAAAAATTAATAACTTGAACACAAATACATCCCGGTACTTTTCCTGTCCTTTTAAAATAAACTCCAATAGATTTTTTCATTGCTCCATTTAGGGCAGAACAATGGTTTTGATATTCTTTTTTTTTTCTTCAGGGATAAGGTTTTGCTAAAGAGGACAATATTAGGATTCAAGGGGATGTTTATCTTTACAGGATTTGCATGGAATTTAAACTTTATGAGAAGATCAATGGTATCTCTCAGCCATCACCAAATGGATCCTTCAGCTCACTATTTAAAATTTCTGAGGAAATCCTCCATACATCATTTAAAATATGAAAGATACAGATACACAGGAAAAGAAAAACCTATGTCAAAAATTGGAGAAAAAATTCAAAACAGTCAAAATATTTCAATTATTTTCATGATATTTTATTCCTTATTCATACCAGTTTAGTTTCAAATGCAAGGTAATTTCAAAATCTAAATTAGCAGATTAAAACAGTAACATTTTGAATGATTCTAAAAAAAAAATATTATTTCGAATATTTGCAAATTTGTTGAAACACTTGAAAATCCAGTCTGACCTGCTGCAGAACAATTAAAATGTTTTTGCCTTGTGAAAGATAAAATTTTGGAATTACATGAGGTCTGTTCTCAGTTTGATGAATTGGTTTGTTTTGCCATTAAATAATTTTCCTACCAAGAACTAAACTGCTGTTCAGGATGAGGAGGCTATAAAATATTTATACTAATATCAGATATATATTTTTTGCTGCACATTTTTAATTTTATAAACATATGCACATATTGGTTTAGAACAACCTTGATAAGTGGGATGGATGGGCTTTAAATGTACATCTTTACTGGTACACAAGGTTGCAAATGTTAACAAAGCCAACAACTTTTAAGTATAGGGTGTTTAGGTATGATGAGAAAAGGCTTTTTCTCTCTCTCTCTTTTAATCTTCCAAGCACTTCTCAGCTTTTAGCGTATTTAGGTATCTTGCACTTAATCCCTTGAAAAGCTTTCTGAGGAGAACATGACTGGCCTAAAATGATGATGGAATGATCTGAAAACCAGCACTTTAGATAGCAGGACAAGAATATGTTTATATTCATTCTATTAACTTTTCTCTTTTGCAGGGGCATAGGAATTAAATTATTTTCCCAGAGGCAGAGAAATGCAGCAATGACCTGACAGGATGCTCGTGACTGGAGTTCTGCTGCCTCTGCCCTCCCTGCAGATGCCTGTGGGCTCATGTCTCGGGGTAAGGCAGGAACCAGGAGCTGCTGATGTGCTGGCGCTGCCCGGCACAAGGCCAGATCATGCTCCAGGAAGCATTAATCCACCTACTTTGCTTTTTGGACCTGAGTTAACCTCTCTACACTGCACTTCACTGCAGTGCAGAGGCATATCAGCCACTTGGTGGATAACTCAGGAGTCCTCTCTGTTTTTTATTAAAAGCCCACGTGGGACTTGCCTGTCTTTGCTCACTCCCTCTTGGTCATCCTGAGGACACTCTGACTTTTAGAAAATCAGTAAGATGCCAAGTACAACAATACTGATGACCTGCCACCAAGAGCAAGCCAGAGCTGTATATTCTTGCTTTTAGGATGCTACTCAATTTCCAAAAAAAGGTATCCTAATGCCATTTGAGACAGCACAGAGTGCCTGGGACATCTCATTAAAGCTAGCAAATACAATGTGAGCTCCATGGGAGACCCTGCTGAGGTAGCTGTAGCATCTGGAAATGCACTACATGCTCACAGTTAGGCAGTCATACTTTTTCCAGTATCAGAACCAATGCCAGCCACTGACCAAGTGGTTGCACCCCCTGGTACAAGTTTCCTGAACTTCCAGGTGAGCCCAGTACTATGGCCAGAGTCCCAGCAGCTAAACCAGTGGGCTGGTAGCTCAAAACCACACAGAGACACACAGAAAGGGGTTTGAAAAGCTCCACCCTCATCTAGGAAGCAAACCATGCAAACCCAGTGAGAGCTGGGAAGGAACCATCTCATTTAGTTGACCAACCACCCCTAGATCTCCACATAGGTACATAGCACAGGTATTTTGACTTAAACTCCTATAAAAAATTGACATTTTCCTAAGCGGTGAAGTGTGCAAACACATAGTTACTGGATGAGCTTGAAACAGTTGTATTCAAACTGATTATTATTTTTATAGATGTGAATAGGATTTGAATCATTTCAGAGATGAACTGCAGCTATTTTTTGAAGCAACTAGAAAGTGTTATCATGCCAAGAAAAAAAAAATTACATTCAGTCTTTTTAAACTTTGGAAAACCTGTTCTAAAATATAAATTATGAAAAACATTTTCCCACATTAAGTGTACAGTGTAAATTTTCATATTGTTGGGGGACTGACTGGCCTGCAAAGACTCAGTGGTTTGTTAGTACATGGTCTCACAGCATTGTACAGCAATGTTTCAGTTACTGTTTAGTACTAGGGACATTCAGTTCTACTAAAATGGTTAGAAGCAGCAAGTGTGAAGCAACTACATCAAATAAAGTTGTTTTCTTCCCTAATTTATGACCCGTGAATCTAATTCTAAATTCCACAGGATTGGGTAAATGAGGCACAGCTTTAATCCATCAAATTAAAATCTACATTACCACAATATGAGAACCAACTCTAAAGATCATCTTTTATGTTCTGTAGAACTAGTCACTAAATATAAATTAAGACACTGCAGAGTCTGATTTTGATAATGATGCCTCCTTCTCAATGACCTGCCAAGGCAGGGAAATACTATACCCATGGTTTATGCAACTTTATAAACAGGAAATCTTAACTTTTCTATATACACACTTATTTTTATTATTTATAATTTTTACTAACTGTGAATGTTGCTTTCTCTTTCTATAGAAAAGGCCTTTTTTTCCTTAGTTGAGTATGACCACGAACTGTGTCTCCACAGTATTGCAGTTGCTGCTCCAGGAACACCAAGTTTCTGGGGCTGGGTTATGCAGATAGTTGTAATTCCAAAGGACAGATCAAACATAAGTGTGTTTATTGGTAACACTGTGTGCAAAAGGAATAAAGAAACAGTGAGTCCTTTCTTCTACCTGCCAAACTCCATGTGCAACAAGAAAATATGTGTATGTGTATCTGACTTAACCACCCAAGGCCTGGAGTGCCCTGAGGTTTGCACTCTGAGAGCTGAGTGGGTCACTTTGATTTAGCCACAGTTGGTATTCACCTAAGGGGAGCAAATTCTCTAAGAAGGATGAAAGAAAAAGAACAGAAAAAAAGCCCTGTTTGGATAATGATTTTTTAAGGGAACTAGGACTGTTAATTAAATGTTCTCCCTTTCCAGAGTTCATAGAAAACTTTTTCTTTTGTTACAGTTTTAAAAAGAGACACCTGCTATCATTTTGACCAGAGTACTGGAAAACTGAAATATATGGGTATGGGTAGTTTTTAAAGTCACACCTGAAATCTCAAGTTTCCCTCCAATCGCTAAGTGGTAAATTTTATTTCTCACCTCTTGTGTACAGATCAAACACTAAAGATGAAACTGGAAAATACCCACAAATACAGAATGTGGTTGCTCACAGTGGCTGAAGCCAATAATCCATCCCCTCATAGTCCTACAGCATTAAGAATTGCAGCAAATCCCCCCGTGGTCTCCTCCCTGTCCAACAGCTGTCAACCCGGAGAAACACTTCTGTAAAGCTAAGAAGCTCAACAGAACTCCAATTCCTAGGGACTGCCTGGGGTCTACCACCTGAATATAAGTGTCATGAAATCCTGATGGCAATAAAGGCAGAGAATCCTATTAGTCATTGCAGTGATGTCATATGCTTCAGTTTTATCAATCGTAAAATTAATTAATCAACTAATATCAAATCCTAGAATTACAGAATGTCTGCTTGCTGGTAGGAGTTAGAACAAAATGAGAATTACAAAGGTTTCCAGGGTCCGTGAGGTGTGCTGTAAGTAGTTTTCGTGCTATAAAGTCTGTTAATTGTGAGCATTAGAGAAAAAGAAAAAGGTGGTTCCGACCTGTCATGCCTCAGTGCCCTCATATCAACATACACTGTGGTGGGATCTGGTCCAGATGTTCCCTGTAAACAACAACATCAGCTAATCAGAAACTGAAGGCTGGGAGGAGAAAAGAGTTTTACCCCCCCAAATAACCAAACATTAATTCCAGTGCTAATTATGCTAATCAAATGACAAGTTATATTTAAGCTATTCATCAGTCAAAGCTCAGCTTTACAGAATCAGAACAAGCACTGGAAAACATACCTACCGTCAGGCACATGTTACCCTGGGGGTTGGGAAAACATCAAGCAGTCAAACTACTTAACCAACACATGTCAAGAGAGGTTTTATTTGATACAAAAGGCCAAGTAATCAGCACATGGATACATACAAAACATGTTAAACACATTTTGCCATATAAAGGAAGGCGGAAATTGCTGAGGAGACACAGTTTAATGGCAGAAGCACATGGTCAGGAATGTGAAGCATGGTTTACTGAGAGTCTTCCATACATGCAACAGAGAATATACTTGAAGCTAAAGATAGTAAAGGTAGCACGCATGACATGAACCAATCTGGACTGAAGGTCTGTAAGCAATTATTCTGTTCCTTTCCAGTCTTCCACTGCATAATTTAAACCCTTGCTTTATGTCACAATATTTAGTTACTTGAAAAGCGACAGACTAATTTTAGTTTCCTTCCATGCAGAGATGATACAGTCTTTAGGCCTTTCCACCCACAGCTTTCCTGCAGTTTTGTAGCCTGCTATGATATGCCCTTATCCAAAACTTCAAACTCATCACCACTGAACATCATGTGAATTCTCAATGCTCCAGGCTAAGGCTCTTTTCTCTGCTGCAAACCTCATGCTACTGCTAAGCAGAAAGCTAGAAGAAAAGCACAACTCCATTTTGGAACACTGGAACTTTGGAAATTTTCTTTTCAGCAGAGGAATTCAGTTAACCCTGGTGAACTTCAAGTGCACAAACTCCATTATCAGTTATTTAGATGTTTACTACTTTAAATAGCAGGCAACATCAACTCCCCATGATTTCTGTCCCATTTGGGACATATTGTAGAGTATAAATCTTCACATTAGGAATCTCTAGGGCTAAATTTTACATTTCTGCAATGCTGGCTGATAGTTACACAATTTTTGAGCACCAAAAATCACAACAGACATCCACAAATGGCTAATTTTTGTATCTAAAGGGGAAAAAAGTTACTACTACCAATTGATACTTACTGTACAGATACTGATTATGACTCACCACCAGAGGAGAACAAGAGTAATAGAGCTGCACATGCATGTTAGCCTCTTTAGCTTGTTATACACAATACAAGATACAATATCCTCTCTAGCTATTAACGACACGATTTTCAGTCTACTAGTAAACTCAGCAGTGTAACAGACTAGTGCTGAGTGGAGAGCTTAATTGAAATATATGCAATGTTAAAAAGAAAAAAACAAAACCAAGGAAAAGTTGGTTATCTTTAAAAGTAAAACTAAACCTGAATTGATTTGTAAAATAATGGAAACGGTCAAGTTTGAAAATCAAAGACAATCACTATGTTATTTATTATTTTCAGTGTGAATGAAATAGTTACAATGGACAGATAATATTTGATGAAACCTGCATCCAGATAAAGCTGTACTGGACTTATTTATAATTTCATAAAAGGATCTGAAAATCCCCAAATCTCCAGACTCAATTTCTAGTCTGTCCCACTGTTGGAAGCTGATAGGTGGGTATTGAGGGAACATGAAAATCCCCTACCTGCTCGGCCAGCTTCCCCAGCCTGTGAGGCTATAGCAGCAGGAATAGCAGGGATGAGGGAGAGAAGGAAAGAAGGTAACACAAGACGAAAATAATAATAAAAAATTGGAATGAAGGGTGGGAGAAAATAAAAAGAGGAGAATGCAAAAAGCAGGGAGTAAAATAAAAAGAAAAACAATGTCAAATACAGGAATTTTACAAATTAACCATTATACCATTAAAGGTTAAAAAAAGTAAAAAATGAGGTGTCAACATTTTAGTAGAGCAACAGAAGAGACAGCTGTAGACTGCTAACCTTGGACAAACAGACTTAAATGGTTTTAGGACACTACAGACAATGTTGTTAGTGGAAAACATGTCTAACATACTGGGTTTTTTGTTGTTTTTGGTTTTGAAGTCATTAAATGTTGTGGCCCTGCTATTTTAATGCACATACATTGAGACTGAGTTCCAGGTCTGCCATTTCACTACTAACAGAAGTTTGTAAGCGATGTCCTCTGGAAATCAAAGGTAAGCTTTCTTTTTGGAAAAAAATAAAATTAGTATACAATGGAGAAAGATACTTACACCTTCTTGCATACAGATTAACCTGATCCTATAGTGAAATGAAATCAAGGCTTCGTGCACAATCTAACTACAAGACTATAAATAAATGGAGTCACTTTATAGCCCAATAATTCTTTGTTCTTAATTTATTTGCTATGGTAAACAGTGTAACACGTATAAAGAACAGTAACATTAAAAGCTGATAAAAACCCATTAGTACTCCACCACAAATGATAGTGCAGCAAAGGGACAACAAAAAACTCTGTGGTGACTAGTCCTAAGCCACTACTATCATGTGGAGCATCTAATACCAGACGGCTGCAGTAGGACTTGCCCTACGACTTGTGAAAACAAAGAGCTCTGAAAACACTGGCATCCCACACCCTTCTTATTAACTTCTGAATGCCAGCAGAGTTAAAAACTGCAGCATCATCTGCAGCATCTTAAAATAGGTTTATTTTGGTTGCAGAGGAAGATGAAGCACTTAAAAAAATAGGACAAATCTGCTTATTACATTGATGCCCCAAAATAGTATTGCTAATAATTCAGGTTGAACACTGAAGTGTAACTGCAAGAATGCAGAACTGCTGAAATCCAGCAGTTACATAATTCATTGCATGTGACTACACTGCAGGTTCAGAAAGGACTTTGAGAGTACCAGAGTCTTATATGGCTCTTAACTATGGAATGGCTTGAGAAACAGCAGTTGAAGTATCAGCCATGTCCTTCTGCAGCCAGCTGCATCTGGGATACTCTGAAAGTGTTTCAAAAGAATCAGAGTCTTAGCCAAGACCAGAGTGACTGACTCAATTTGTCTGTGCACATTTATTTTACGAGACAGAGATGGAAAGCATCTGTAACGCTGGTAACAAGAAAAAAACAACACAACTTCTGGTGTTGTTTACCCAGGATATGCTGGGTAGTGTTCGAGGAAACAAAATGGGACAAACATCATTTTCTGTCTGAAAACAAGTATATCATAAGTCACATCTCTTGGACTAAATAAATCTGCCCATCCATAGGCTGCCACTGGTGAACCATCCGTGGGTCTGTGCAAACCACTTCAATATGCCAGGCTTTTATTCCTTTTATTCTCTGGGAAAACACTGCAGGTTTAACTGCCTGAAGAACTACCCCAACAAGTCAGCTGTAGGGCTGACCACGTGCCAGGACTCAGTACACAACTAATTTCCACTGAAGTCAAAGACCAAGCTGCATGCTCTCCCCTACTTCCCTCTCCAGAGTTAAAAATCAGGAACTAGGGCAATCAGAAGCCCTAAAAATTTAAAAATAACTGCTGTTTTGGGTTTTGTTTTGCTGTCTAAGGATGTGGCCTCAGTGTTTACTCTGAGTCTACTTCTGCTCCAGAGATGCTCAGAAAAGGAATTTTTGGTGTACACTTGACAATCTCACATACACAAGCACAACAGCGGGAGCTGTGAAAAGAACTTCAAGGCATGACTCATAGTAAAGGTGGGAAAACAGAATCTGAGGGAACTCATCCAGAGCTGTAGTACATGGCTAAATGTGAATCATAGCTCTGGCAAAGTGGATGCTCCCCTGCTGCACTCTTTGCAGACCTACCCTTTATTACTTTTAATATGGAAGATGCTCAAAAGGTGTAATCTATCACTAAATAAAAAGAAGTATTAACTCTAATCCTTAAACTGACTAATAAAGATTCCTTTCCTAGACAGTGAGTAAAGGGTTCACTTCATATAACTTCAGCCACCAAAGAAGAAAGCATGCAGTATAAGATAAGAAGTATCTCTTGATGGTGATGAATTGTACCCCAAGACGGGCACCTGAGACAGACTGAATGAAACTATCTATTGAAGTATTTCTGCAATTCTACTGACTACAGGTGGACATGGGATGACTCACTTAACCTTGCAGTCCCAGTTAGAGGAGGCATAAAAGAAGCAAGATGAATCCTTTTCTCCTGCCGTAGTTTGGACAGACTTGTTAGTACATTTTCAGGGTTAACTAAGGAAAATGAACAACTTCTAGAAGCTTTCCTTCAACTGAAATTGAGTAGCAGGTTGGATAAAATGAAAATATTTATTCGAAGTGTTTAAATGGAAATTAGCTAAAATCCTAGAGAACCATCTGTGCTGCTGTAAGAAACAGACTACTTTTCATATCTATTTTTCTCTCTCTCTCGAGAATGCTAAGATGCTGGTTAATGAGAATTAAAATATGCTGGATGCAATCTTTTCATCTCAGAAATCCCTAGACCATTATCTGTGACTATACAGCCATGAAAGGTCAGATATTAATGGTATTTAAGTGCCTAAAGATGGAGGGGATTATTTATTTTCAAAAGCACATCTCTAAAAATCTAGTCCAAAATGACTACCTCAAAGGAAACATACTACATTTGCTCTAAATTTGAAAGGAAATAAATACAAATGACAATGCATTAGTCTGTCAGTGATCTCAATCTGGAAATTAAGATAATTTGGTAGCCTAGGACTCTTCTGTACCAAAGAGATTATCACAATGATTTCCTTTTTAGGGTAATCTTTAATAAAACATTAAATTCTGCTATGAAGTCTTTACACATGCACACAGAGACACATACTTGTATATACACACTCTCCTCCTCTTCTTTTTGGAGAGGGGAACAGTAAAAAAGCAAAAGCTTTTTGGAAAAACCAAGATACCTTTCCCTTGAAACACTTGAGTCTTGAATTTGTCCGCAAAATTGGAAATGAAGAAGGTATCAAAGATAATATCCAAGTTGTGTTAGAGGCAGCCCATAGAGAAGAACCCTGGATAGGCTTTTTGCTGGTAAGGGTCAATAGCTGAACTTTGAGATATGTTTAATAATGTGATTAGTAGATAAGACAGGAAGACTGCAGAATAGGCTGGATCACAGTTATCCCTGTGGAAGATGGTGCTCCACGAACCACATGCTGATCTCATGGATGACACAATTTGGAAATAAAAAAGCAAAGGCAGATGCTGTTGACTCAAACATCTTGAGAAGTATTTTTATGCAGTGTGAAGAATCCAGAAATCATAATCCATTTCTGGAACATATTGGAGACAATGCTAATTTCAGGAACAGTGTTGATCAAGAATTAAAATTCATTCTGTTCCTCAGCTGAGAAAACAGAATAGCCCACAAGTTATTCTGGAATACCACTAGCCATAACCTTCCAGACAGTTTGGAAAGAGCATCCAGCCTAATTCAGTATCCCCTCTTTGGCACTGTCTACTGCCAGATGCTTTAAAGGATGCAATTTTCTATATTCTTCACCAAAATGACATGTTTTGTGGTGATGCTTGTAAGTAAAATCTTTAGTAATTTTTCAAACACCTTTAAAACTTGCCAAAAAAACCCTACTCTCAAATGCTTCAAAAACCATTCCACTTGGGAGGATGATGTTACTAAATATAGCCTGTCCTGAAATGGCTTTCCTTCATTCCAGCCATACCACTCCTTAGAAAAAATATTTGGCTTTTAGTTTGTCCTATGGACTGAGATGCCACATCTTAGTAAAACTCGGTAATGCCTGGCACTCATCTATATGATCAGCCAGGCTGTTTAACCATCTCACTCAAGGCTCTCATTCTGTGCTGTTCTCAAATTCATAATTAATTAATTAATAATCTTCCTTCAGAGATTTACCCACTTTAACAGTTTAATTCACTAACTCTTTCTGTAAAGAACCATCTAAGAAGCAAACTTCAGCTAAGGAGTTAACACAGTCACAAGGCACATATACACAGTCAAGCCAAAATCCAGCCTAACTCCATTCTAATTAAGACTTCCAGTTTCTCTGAGTGCAGTCAGCTTTCCTGCATGTTTGTAGTGGGCTGACCCAGTCAGCGGCTCAGTACCCACCTGGCTCCCAGTGGGACAGGGAGAGCATAGGAAGAGCAAAAGTCAGAAAACCCGTGGATCAAGGAGAAGAGTTTAATGAGTGAAGACAAAAACCCAAGTGATGGAAAAGCAATCACTCATCACAAGCAGAACAATGTCCAGCTAGTCTCTGAGCAGTGGCTACTTTGGATGACCAGTTGTCCTTTTTCTTTAATGCTAAGCATGACATCATGTGGTATGGGATATCCCAAGTCAGCCTGGGATAGCTTTCCTGACTGTGTCCCCTCCCAGCTTCTTTCTCCCCCAGCCTACTCACTGGAGCCAGTAGGGGTGTTGGTGCTGTGGGGAGAGGGAGAAACAGGGAAAGCCCTGATGCTGTGCAGCACTGTTCAGCAATAGCTCAGCCACTGGTGTGCTATCAACACTCAGTCACAAATCCAAAACACAGCTCCATATGGGCTGCTATGAAAAACATTAACTCCAACCCAAGCAGGCTGAGTATAATGCTACTTCCAACGAGCCATACTTTGGCACTGAACCTGGCTTACTGCTGCTTATTGTCATTCATTGATTTTATTATTTGTCCTGAATTAATGACCTATAAGTGAAGCAGCCACCGTGAGTAGTCCAGAGACTGGTACAAGCCTAAAATGGAGATTTCTACTAGTGGCAAGCAACCTTCTGCAGCTGTTTTGTCCTTGTAATCTACAGCATCTTTCATGTCTGGTCCCTCCATAGACCAGAAACTAGAGAAGTTGATTTGCCTTTCAGAAGTAGCTCCACCACAGCTGAAGGGGAGAGCTGACAGCCCCCCCTCCCATCCTGATCTGTTTGCCATGAGGGTGGGTCATCACTTCCTTCCTCGGCTTCCTCTCTAAAACTTCTTTACTCCTGGAGAATATTTATGGTAGCAATTACAGAATGACAAACTAAACAACTCTACCTCTGGGCCACAGAATGACTTTTAACCCTGCTCAGCTTTGCCTTGTCATATGCTTGACAATAACAATTAAAGACACCTTGTGCTGGAGGGATACTCTGCTGGAGTTAGAGAGAAAGCAAGCAGTACAGGAGGTGTGGCATACCTCCTGTATTCATATCCTGGTAACATTCTGAACTACACAATCCCGTTTAGCCAAGGCCTGATGAAAGCCAAGATGCTTTAGTGACATGGAAAAGGGCAAGAGGCTAAGGCAGGCACAGACATACTGGTCTTTGATAAAACCATAATCCATATTTGTCAAATTGTTTTAGTAAAAAACAAAAATTACATTTACAAGCAGGAGAAGAATAACAGATGTCTTATTTCAGTGTCACTAGGAAGGTCTGTTCTGATTTCCACACCAAAGCAAGTATCCATGTTACATGCATGAGAAATCCTTAATGTAAACTAGGTGTAACTGCCAGATTTGAAATGTGGGATGCACCACACAGAGTACAGCCAAGTTCTACCAGGGAGATTGTGACTTTGAAGAGGTTAAAGACATGGTAGGTGAACAAATGAATATGGAACTTGTCAGCCAAAGCAGCTGCCAATGCAGAAGATGATTCTTTTAGTACTTAAAAGGTTATTAAATCAGAAAACATATTACACCAGAGTAGGACACCTATGGCATTATTACAGGAATAATGTGTGGAACCCAAATTTGGAAAGACAGAAAGAGATCAAGAGACAAAAACTGAAACACAGATCAGGAATGCATGTCTTAAGATTCTTTATCTAATTATTGAAGACTAAGATGTGTATTAGATGCATGATAGAAATGAGATTCTTACTCTAGATTCAAAAAATGCAATAAAATAATGGCTGAATGTAATAGCAGATAAATTTAAACTAGAAATAAGGAAAAAATAATTAAAAATTGAGCATCTTAAAAAAAAAGGCAAGTTAACTTTCATCACTTAAAGTTCTAAAAGATAAATTGATATACTCTAGATCAACCTAAAACTATTTGCTTGGTGTAGTTACCACTTGATGAAAAATTAGAGGCTATTCAGAAATTCAGACCAAATAGCTACAGTACTCCATCAGTCCTTAAAATCATGACTCAATAAAGATTCCTCAAAAATGCAAGTTAAATCCTTTATTACTCCTGGCAATTTTCTTCTGATTAGTGGATCAAAACAGAATGAGAGATGTAGCAAAATAATTTCCTTTTTAAGCAATAAACTGTTTGCAGAAAACATCTATTTTGTTAACTAAGTAATGGTTGGAAGTATTTTACAAACAGAAGGAATACATTTTGCAACATACTAAAGCAAACACTTGGAAACTGGAGTTTACATGACATAACTACATACTGGTTTTGGAGTACAGAGGATGCATTCTGTCATTATTAGGTGCTTTTGTGAATCACTTTATTCATGGGCAGAATAAATGCTATGAGTGCAACATGAGAGGGATGAATAGTTGACAAAGTAACAGAAATTTACTACCTGTATATGCAAGAACATTAAGTACCACATGCATTTTCTTAATATGTCTGCAATCAAGCAGCAAATGAATGCTTTTTACTGAAAACCATTTTCTTAAAATAACTTTGAGCTTAAGGAGTGAAAAATCTTACCTGCAAACATATTGCCAAGTTAACTCTACAGCCAAGTGATGTGCTGACAGCCCGTGGATGGAGACCAAGGTCTTTAAATAACTTTGAAAATGACTGAGTAAGAGCTATCCGAGGTCGTTCTTCAGCCACTACTACACACGTCCGCACACGTGAAAGGTCCAGTCCCCTTGCCTAAAAAGAAGTTCAAATGTGACAAAGGCCACAAATGGGCAGATTTAATGCAAAACAGCAGCACTTAAGTGTATTATGCAAGTATTATGATTCAAGGGGAACAGTAGAACAGAGGCTATGGTACCAGTAAAATTTCCATCTTTCCCGGAGGCCGGATGGCCAGATAACAGTCTAATAGCTGTAGAAGAGCACACATACTTGCTTGTCATCTCAACATTAGCACACAGGAAATTATGGGTATGCTAATTCTAATGGGAGGGAATGCTATTCCCAAAATTAATTCAGACGACAGTGAATAACAGCAAAAAGGAAGCAATGTCTAGACTTGTAAAACGGATTAGGAAATTATTAAGCAAGGATGGTAAAGGCTGGAGACATCATAAATATCAGTATCTTGAGATCTAATTTAATTCAGTAGTACACTGGAAATTTCAGATGATTTCAGAAATTTAACTGGCTACTTGGCTTTTAATTCTGGAGGGGAAAAGGAAGATATACCTTCCTCTCCGTACAATGAGGACAATCTAGTTAAAACAACACAGTACTTTTAAAGAAGTGATTAGTTAACTACTGGGGACAAAACCAAATTAGTACTTCATATAATCAGGGTATTAATAAAGCACACTATACAATATAATACTCCTTGGGCCTCTTGGACATTTATGCCTCTGTTTTCCAACACTTGCCTATCAACACAGATTGCAACACGGATCAGAAAACTTAGGTAAATAAAAGCCTTTCCTTGATGTTGAGTAGCCCTGTGATCTGAAAGAGAATGACTGGTATTCATATACAGCCTTTGGCAAGGAATAACATGGGATCTGTGGAAGCTTCTTGTGCCCTCTGATGATTTTCTCCTTGCAGCAGACGTTTAGCAGAGCAGAGAGGCTCTCAAACACCACCCTGCAGGCGACAGGTTGTGCAGCACAGCAGAATCACTCACCTTCAGCGACTCTGTTTGCGAACCGAGTCCTTTAGTGCAAAGCTCCATGACCGAATAGGAACAAAAAGTGTCTCTCACTTTGTATTGACTCACGGCAAGAAGCCACAGAGCAGGATTGGTCTCCAGTTCTGAGGGAGGAATCAAAATAGACTGGTGTCCTGAATAAACGCTGTAAGACACAAGATTCATTAACACACACTAAACACCTGTGCCCACAGATGTTTACAAGCCATGGGGCACTAGGATACACATGAACTGTGTAAAGCCTTACAGTGCTCCACAGCTCCAGAAATTTGACATGAAATTTAACTCTGTTTTTTGCTATACCTTCAGAATCTCTGATGAATCATGAGGAATGAAGGCAGAATGTGCTCCTAAACTACTAATTTACTCAAAATTCTAGTGGACTTTGCAGTTAGAACTGTACCAAAGAGAGCAAAATAGCTCAGTTATTAATGGTGATAATAAGCAGTATTATAATATCAACAAAAATTATGTGTTGCTGACAAAAAATTTAGATTGAGAATTTTTAATTTTAAGACACCTTAATTAAAAGAATACTTGATTGCTTAATATGGAAGCAACCTGTCTCTTGCTAAAGCAAGCAAGAGATTTGCAATAATTTTCAAGGAAGTGAATCTGCCCCAAATTTAACAATCCCCGTGGCTTTAGATTTCTTCTGTGAAAGTTTTATTAACTTTTGAAGCTCAAATATACTACATCTTTTGTTTACTGGATATCCAGTGAGCATAAGTATTGAGAAAAGACACTTATCAGGGTCCTTGAAGGAAACAGTTATGTCAGAGCTAATTTCTCTGGTACCTATAATTCTTCCCAAGGGAAGAAATATTCCCAATTTGATGTCTTTATTTCCCATGGGTCCTATGCTGTTCACTCATCTCACACAGGCAGATTTACCATCAATTTTACAGTCCCCTCACGTCTCAATTTGTGATCTGCAGATATTTCAAACTGGAATGGTGACAGCATAAAACCCCCAAAATCACAGAAGTTCTGAGAAAGTACCATAAAAGCCCCCAAGATTTATGATGCACAAGAAAATTCCATTTGTGACTTGAAAACTTGAAATGCCAGCTTGGTAAAGTAAAGCTGATGTTTTCAAATCCAAGTGCCTGAGGTAAGACATGAAATGGAACTTTATTTTCAGGAATATGAGCATCTCTGTAACACTGAATATCAGGAAGAAGACACACACTTTTGCAATTCTTGCAGACAGGCTGCTCACACAGGTTCCCTCCATGGTGAGTGAGTGCCCCCAACCCCACTAAATCCAGATGAGAGTGCTTTCAAAAGCTGGGCCACGTACAACAAGGTTTGTGTGACCTGGATGTCTTTACTTGGTATGATAAAGGCATAAGAGGTCCCCAGGTCCAGTCTTAATGGCAGTTAATAATCCAAATTGTTTAGGTCTCTGCTGGAGTATGAGCCAGAAGATGTCATGGAATATGTATGAACTACAGTTCAAACGATTTCATTTATCAGAGGGCAGAAATTTTATCTTTGACTGCTTGTTCACATTTATGCCACTCCTGCTGATTCATGACCAGTGACTTGCCACGGAGTGATGTGTTCTGGGCTAGGGCTGACACAACGACTACAGCACAGGGCGGTCAAATGAACCATTATGCTTTTATGGAATCAGAATAAAGTATGACTGAACCTTGAACATGTGCTGCATAAACATGTGAAAAGAGATCTTGGCAACTTTACCCACGCCTGAAAGGGGTATGCCCTGAGCTCAAGTGACAGATCAAAACAGCCAGGGAGTAGTAACAGTTCTTATTATAAATATTACTCTTTGCTTTCTTTCTTAGCCAATTCTATTAAGTTTTTCAGAGAAGTAAGACCAAAAGGTCTCACTTATTCACAAATTTAAGGTTAGAGCCCCACAAACAATCAAGGTGTGCAATCTGTCTGGTAAATACATAATTCTTACAAACAGGAAGTTGTAACCACACAAGTAAGAACCACACAAGCATCAAACCCTTGCCCCTGTTCCCAAACTCCTCTAGTTGATGCAACCTGGTAAAAAAAATTATCTACACAATAATAAACAAGTTACCAAAACAGTCAAATGTGGGAGAATTATTACTCACAACCACATTAAGATCCCTTAAGTACCATTTATTCATCTGGGCAGAACATACAAAAATCAAGACAAAATCAAAAGAACAAACTTGATTCCTGGACTGAAAAGTGCCCCCACAATCTCCACAGTAATATGGGAGAGGAAAGCTGCAATGCTTCAGTAGGAAAACAGAAAATTTATTCCAAGTGTATTTTACCAGGAAATTGTCAAAAATAGTGGAATTTGGGAATAAAAATTTTACCAAAGACAAATATTTTCCCCCTCAGCACGAGGATATCCCCCTCAGCAAAATAACCCATCCTCTCCAGACTGAGGGAAACAAGTACTCTTATGATCAGACCTCGACTAAAACAATTACTCCAATTACACTGAAACAAATTAAAATGTAGCTAGTACCTTTTCAGAGTTTTCTAATGCCTCAAAAATACTGTGTAGTTCAGGATCAAACCACAAAGGAGCAGGAAATATCTAGCAGGAATGAGCGAAACTTTCGGAGGTGCAGAACCTCAGACATGTACTGCTCTTGTCTGCAGTACACAAACCTACAGACTGCTGATACCATGCCTGGAAACCATGCCCAACGCAGGCTTTGCCTACAGAGCTGTGGTTTATAACCCATGCATATCCTCTGATTTTCTAGAGCAGTTGGTGAAGCCAGAAGAAGAACTACAAAGACATATTTCTGGGGTGAATGTGCCAGTTCCACAGCTGAAGTGGTTTATCCAGCACCTGGTCACCATGATGTCAGCAATAACTTGGCTCACCTCCCTGAATCAATCTCAAAAACACTATGCAGAATTTGTGAATCACTCCAAGCAACAAAATGTTCCTGATGGCCCCATATCCTTGAAAATTCAGAGGTTTATATTCCCACATTAACCCCTGAGAAGCTGTATGTCACCAATGTATTGGTGGAGAGAAGCTGAGGAAAAAAATACTTCTTTGTACAGCTGATTGAAACATTTCTACCATTCTGGTGGTTTCAAATCACTATGAGATTTTAGATTTAAACACCATGCAGAGGACCACGTGCTTGAACAAACTGCAGTTGTGGAAGTCTGCTTTGAAGATGCTGGATAAAGCTAGATACGGTTCCAAACCTGTAGAAGCTCTGTCAATGCTGCCTCCATGTAATTCTAGGTATGGTAGAGAAGTTTGGTAGGTTTATCTGGGCATGGTACTCCAGATTTGCTAGAGTTAATCCTGAATCCTTAAACTGAGGCCCTGAACAAGGTAAGACAGTTCCATCTCACCTTTAAACACAATAGTTAAGACGGTTAAACTGTCAGCTTTGCTATTCTCATGTGGGAACCAACAAAATAATGGTGAACACTCTAGCATCAAGGGGATCAATGGGATATTAGGAAAATTTTGGGTTTTAAATATAAACTGTAGAACCTAATTTCCCCTTTCTGAGATTGCAACAACATATGATACTTTGGACTAGGTGCAAGACTTGTTATGTAAACACTGAGAAGGAACTGTAGTGAGATCGCTTCTTCCACTATTGTAGAAATCTATGTCACAAGAGTATCCACCTCTTGATTCAAGTCTTACAACAGGAGCAGACACAGCACAGAACTGCAGAGACTACTTGACAGACCCGGACACCTGTTTATCAGTCCCTATCATTTTTAGAAAATTCAAAAGGAGTAAGAGAAAAAGAAGACAAAGAAGGGGAGCCACTACAGAGCATCCCTACATCACCTTGTCATGAAGACTTTTGGGATGCAGGATACAGAGTGAAATGCAGGGGTGACTGAGGTGGGAGATAACTTTTAGAAAAGCTCTCTTCCTTTAGGTGACTGCATAGCAATCTGGGGGAAAGAAAGTATTCACGTGATTCATGTGGTTGACAAAGCCTTGGATTTCGGCAGTAAGTGAAGAGCCTTGTCTGCCTGCACTAAGCAAGGGCTGCCCAAGGACAGGAATACTCCAGGTAAATGCACCAGGATGTATTTTGGTACCATCTGATCACAACACTGGCTGCACTGCTTGGCAGGCTGTTTTGGCAGCATATGGAGATACCTGGAAGGACATCTTGGCACTTAATTGTTCCACTGAATCAGAGACTTACACCATATTGTGCTGAGGCAGATTAACAGTAAAGTCTGAGGTTTTATAATAGTTCCAGAAATTTCAGCAGGTCAATAAACGCTGACAAATGGCAACTGCAATTTGCAATTGCATTCTGGCAAGCTGCTGACCCGTCACTGCCCTTACTTCTGTGTCCTTTTCAGGTGACATGAGCTGCTTTCCCACTTAACTGGAGGAGGCAGGTAAGCACAGCTGAATCTCATAAGTAGGTGCATTTAGTTTCTACATTTCTACAGATGCTACCTGGCATTTGGTGATGAGGGACAGATAAGGGAACTGAGCATTTGGTAGAGCCCAGAATCACTGAGTTGCCATGCCCACAATTCAAAGTCTGTGAAGAGTCTGCATTGCTGAGTTAACCTGCACGAGACTGAGCAAAAGTCTTCACAATCACCTGGACCAGAGTTTATAGGAAGGACAGCACGGGCCATTGAGGACAGTGTTTGGGCATATATCTCACTTAAGCTTCACAGGACTTGGGTCAAAATTCAATCTTCAGTTCTGGAGACCCACTATATGCACAAAAAAAGGGACTTTTGTAGAGTAAAGGACCTCACACCACCTGCAGAGTCCAAAGATGCCCAGTTGGGACACACAGTGCACTAAGAGCATGACTGCACATGGCAAGCAGATAAATTATCAGTATTGGAGAGACAAGGGAGAGAGATCACAAGAAGTGTAACTACTGTAGAGCAAAAGGCCATTGCTCAGCCTTGAGCACCACTTGGGTGGTGCCTTATCACCATCTCTCCTGCCTCAGTTACTCCCCCATGAACGGGCAGGTCTGCAGAGCTGATAGTCATCAACCCATCTTAGAACTCACATGTCAAGGTGACTCAGGGCTTTCAGCTGCCCTTGAGCCTTCCAGACTTGAGGCAGGTTTAACAGTCCTGTTGTAATGTGGAAGAAATGCAAATTGCCTCTTCCACAAATTACCATGTACTGGCTAAAGACATCCCAGGAAACTGGCACACTGCAATCTGTGGGCAGATGCACCTTCACATTCCTCCTGTGCCTGGTGTGCGCTTTGCGAAACACATGAGATGTTTATGTTAAGATCCTTCCCTTCCCATGTCAGAATTATCCTGTCCTGATGTGGCATTTAGGCTTCTTTATGCAGTCTTGCCTTTAATTTGCTATAAAAGGGGTGGGAATTGGGTGAAATGCTCACGCCTGTCAGGTACCTTCAAGTTAGCCTAAAAAACCCAACAATACATTGTGAATCCTAGCACGATAAAGTTTCCTAAAATGCAGTTCTCATGTTAGTGTTGCAATTCTTTGCTTATTTCTTGCACAGTTCCACCTGTTTGGCTACTAAGAAACCTTGCAGTCTCTTGCTGCAGAAGCTACCTAGCAGCACTACTGGGGATTTTGGCTTCATGCTATGGAACAGAGACAGCAGGAGCAGGATGGGAGAAAGCCACTTCACTGCACCTTACGTGGAAAGCCTCCCCTGGATCATTTAATGGCATTCATGCTATTTATTTCATGGCTGTTAGGGACCAGAAAATTCAGTTCATCTGATTCAGTCTGAGTCTCACTGACTTAATACAATTTATTTTAAATTATTAATGTACTTAATTTTAATTTGAGCAAGGACAATTCTATCTTCCAGTATTAAAAGTAGAACTGCAATACAAGTTTGCTTAGCTGGTCTAAAGTAGAGAGAAAATTCTTATTCTATTTCATTACTCAGCAACTATCAATTAAGTGAATCCTCACTAATGAACTGTTGAATGTTCTATTCTGCCTCACAGTGAGGGGTATTAAGATAGGGACATCTTAATTTCAGGAAGCATTTCTGAACAGTGGGATTTAGAATTCAGTCTTTTAACATTGAGGGACACCTTTAATTTTTTTTCCTTTTAAAGAATGTAATACAGTTTAAAATTTAATGCAGTGCAAGTCAGAATAGTAGGATCACCCTCTCAGAATGGATCAACAAGATCATTAAAGAGAAAAACACAAATATAATGTATTCTTTTATTGAGACTTGAGTAAGAACCTGTTAAAATTAGGAAGTTAGGAGTTTGTGAACTCACATGGGGCTGATGGCTGCTGCCATACCTAGGATGTGCTGTTCAATGACAAAGGTTCCAAGGAAACCCTGCTGGAGCATGCAGCCAGTTTAGAGGGAACAGCTCTTTTTAATGTATTGCTCTGCTTTGCAAGGTTTCTTTATTATTTTATAACCTTTAGGCCATAAAATAATAAATTCTTGAAATATAAAAACTTTGCAAAACTATGCAATATATTCAGAACTTACCAAAGGGCTGCCTCCATGCTCCAGCAGCTTTCCTAAGTAGCTTTGACCTCACAGAATGGGGCATTCTGGGGCACAGCAGTGGAGCAGGCCAGCACAACGGCTAAGCACCTACAACGGGGATAAAAGGTTAGTTTTTCTTTCATTCCTTAGTCAATGCCTCCTTTGGTCTAGTTAATAAAGGGATTGAAACGTACTCGTACTCGGCATTTTAACCACACCCAGCACAAGAGGTTGATCTCTCTTCCTGACGGGCTCCTAAAATGAAGAGGCCCTATTTAACTCTCAAAACCTCCTGACTGATCAAAAATTGAAGATCTAACTTCATTTCCATATGCCATTAGAAATACTAATTTAGTCAATGGGAGTGGTGACACACAATCATAATTTTATAGCAGAATTCTCTGAGATAGAAATCTGGGCTGAAATGTTAGGCAGGATTTGGTTATGCTGAACCTCAAAGGGTAAAATGCAAAGTTGCAAAGTTTCAAGTGATGAAGAACAGGAGACTAATAAACTCCAGGATGTATTTTTGCTATCACATAAAAAAATACTCATTTTTAAAATAGTAATGAAATGGGAATTAAGTTTGTAGGTGGAATTAATGAAGCTGTATCTGATGCCAGCTTTCTTCAAATGACAATTGCAATTCTAGCAGCCTGAAGTTTTTCTGGTTTAATAGGAACAGGAGATCAGTGGCAGAAATTGATGTGATGGTTCATAAGACTAGAGTGTTGCTGGCCTCATCTCAGTTCCTTCAACTCCCTTGTTTCCTTTCTCTTCTTTGAAAATGGTATAACATTTTCTATTCCTTCTATAAGCTACAAAGGGCACAGACGCTGATTACTTTCTCCCAGAGGCTTGCTGCCTTAATTCACTTGCCAGTCATAAACAATCTTCTCCTCCTAAAAGGCTGAATATTATCAGTATTGGGAAGAACCTCAGGGCAGTAAATGTTTATTTGTTGCAAAAATGGTTTTTGGAAGAAACAAAAATTTTTGTATTCAGGAGAGTCATGGGCACCACAAATTACTTGGGTTTTGGACAGGTCAACATTCATCTGTGTTTTATGGCTCTATCATGATGTTCCATATGCACTATGTTGCAACATTATCCTATACAAGAATACATTCCTTAGAACTCTCCTATGGTTCAGTCCTTCTCTGGTCTCACTGAATGCACTGGGGCAAATTTGGCTGAGTCCCCAGCAGAGCAAAGGCCTAACAGTGCTGATATCAGGGCATGCTGGAACTGCAAGTCTATATAAGAAATACTCAATGGACTTTAAAAAATCGACATTTTAAACACTTAACTTAAAACAGGGTGATTTAATTAAAATCTCAACATTTTTGATTTTTTTTTTCCCTGCAGCCTAAATATATTACCTTTCTTTTGAAGAAATAAGACGTTGAAAAAAAAAAGGTTTTTCAAAACAAAGGCAACTCTAATCTCTATGTAAAATCCGAAATAGTACTAGGGCAAGTATAGCTTAAATCACAAGAAACTGATCAAGAATAAATAGGATAATACCATTAATCTTTAGCCTATTTAATATCTAGTAATAAATATTTTAAAAAGGGCAATAAAACAAGCCAACAGCCTATTTTAAACTAAACAATAATTGTTAAAAAAAATCGTTGCAGTTGTTATCAAATAATACTTCCTTTAGGTATTCAGTAAATTGGTATAAAGTTTATCCAGTGTATATTTATTGCTCTGGATTATCTTCATTTTAGTAACTAAAAATAGCAGTGCAGCTAAAACCAAAGAACTTTCTATGGAAGGAGCAAAGATGTTGGACTACTGTGGCTCTCAGATGCCTTCATAAAAACAGGCTCCAGTAACACTCCCATAGTTCTTTCGCTTTGCATCAACCCAGTTAACTTTAAAAATAAATAAATTGATGGACCTGCTTTCAGTGCTGAACTGTAACTTCCCTGGAGTACAGAGATTGACACAATTGTTTCTGTCAGAAATTTCTGAAGTTATTAGCAAAAAAAGCTGATTCACTTTCACTGTAAATGTTTGGTTTTTTTCCCCGATAACTTCGCTACTGCCACACAAGTACCTGCAAGAAAACACACTTCTGCATCTCTACAAAAAGCACATCCCTATGTCCTACAAATGAGGAAGTCCCTCGATATCTACTCCTGCTTTCAGATTAGAGAACGAAAAAGAGGACACCAGGAAACCACTTCCTTAAGGTAATATTGGTAAAGCTCTGCTTTCATCAAATAAAATGATTCAGGCTCTGCAGAGACAGCAGTAAAACAGCAGGAGGTCAATGAGCAGCTGTGTTGATGCTCTGTACTTCCAAGTCTAAATACCTACAGCCATGCCCTGCTCAAACAAACCCTGTCTTCCATACAGCGCTCTCCACACAGCTTCAAGCAACTCCAATTGCCTACGGCAGTCCCAGAGGTGCTGCCTGTTCTTCCCGTCCTTTTATCACTCACATCATCCAGTTTGCTGTGTTACAGTACAGTGGAAACCGTGTTTCAAAACAGGCAGAGGAGAAGCCTCACCTGCAGAGGCACCAGAGGACAAACCCAAGTCCACAGTAGGGGTCCAAGCAGATCGCGACTTCTCTGGAGGGATAAAGCTCACACTGCAGCTTAATAGAACGACAAAAGGCACTAGTGGCTGCATGAGACATCTGAAAGACAACAGCAAAGTAATTAAAATGATCGACTATGTTGTTCGGAAGACTGCACCAAGTGCTTAAATCAGTTACAGGATAAAAAACCCCAAATAAATATTGACTTTATGCTCAGTGTAAGCACACATGCAATTTATATCTAAGGAAACATAATTTTCCTTCAAGAGGGTATCCAAATAACCGTGAAAGGGGAGAGGAGACAGAATGAATGATAAGTTTGAAGTGATTTAGGAAGAAACCTGTGAGTGGTTTAAAGATGTGCTCCAAGCTATATGCAAAGCTAATGATAGCACACTAAACTTTCAGGAATAACAAAGAAATTAATGACTGCAGGACCTGAATGAAGCATTTTGTTGATCATCAGTAACGTATTTCTAAGTACATATTTCTAAATAAAATATAAAATACCAAAGCACTTTTTAAATGGACAAGGATTTTGCCCTCAAAACAGTACAAAGGACCTAATCATTCAGTGATAAAGATTCCTAATAAACTTAGTAAAGTTTCTGTAATATGTCTTCATGTTGTTTAATATGTCTTCAGCTCCTAGCTGAGAAACAGGCTCTCAAAATCTTGGTGAGAAAGCTCTCAGAGACAAAGGCAGACAGTAGAAAAACAGAAATAAAAAACCTGATCAAAAGGAAAGTATCCTGATTTTTCTTCTATTGTTAGGATACTTTCCACAGTCACCCATCCTGACTTAGAAGTTCTAATGACAATGGAAACAGAAAAGTATCTTTTAATTTTTGTCCTATCTATTAGTAAACAATAAAGATACCCCTGTTAGAAATACAGTTTGGGTAGGACTTATCTAACCTTAGATCTCTGCCACATAGGGAGCTGGTTGCCTTATATACTACTGGAGTCAATGGAGGGGAACAGACACTTGGAAGGTAAAATTTATTTCATCTTAAACAGAGGACTAAAGCTTCAGAAGTGACTTTTTCTCCATTGCCAATGATGTGTTCCAAGTGATGCAAAAGGACCAGCTCAGAATAGATGTCTGCACAGTGATCATCTGCAGTTTGCAGAGATTAATCTACTCTAGCTGATTCAAGACCACTTTTTCACACAGGATTAAACTGAACTGTATTGATACAGAACTGGTGTTATTCTGTGAATTTTTAAGCCATACTGCACACAAGCTATTGAAAAAGTTGAGAGCAACTGTGGAATCTACTATATTCAAGGTGATTACAAAACATTTATCCATTTTCAGAAGCCACAAGAGTTATTTAGCCATTTTTTAAATTTAGCACAACTGCATAATGAATATAAGCCTTGTGGCCTCTTTTGATCCTTTTATAATTAATTAATCACTAGTGACGATGTAGTAGATTGTAACTGTTTAGATAAACCTGCTGAGTCAGTGATCTGGAGGCTTTGTGACCCAGATATTAGAAGCTAATCAAGAATTCCTTGATGGATTTATCTGTATTTCCCTCTAGCCACATTAAGAAAGGCTCATCGACTTGCCCTGCCTTTGACTATCTTTGAAGTTTTCCAAATACTCACTTTGCATGGTTAGTAGTCATTTCTGCAAGTCTGATAAGGTGGAATTCAGACCTGATTTAATATGGATGATTGCATTTGAAACAATCATTTGAGGCTCCCTTTAGAAAAAATGAAGACTTATGTGA
The DNA here is from genome assembly GCA_035041135.1 of Platyrinchus mystaceus. NCBI lineage: Eukaryota > Metazoa > Chordata > Aves > Passeriformes > Tyrannidae > Platyrinchus > Platyrinchus mystaceus. The sequence continues at coordinate 9,605,845 of JAWWLV010000088.1, forward strand.
CATTCAAAAATAGATGTTTCAGGTAAGTCAGATAAATTACACCCTAAAAATCCCTGCTTCTCTCTGTTGGCTACTGAGGTGCCCAGTGGCTACTCTGCATCTGTAGGCATCATAGCTATTCAAAGTTAGATGGAATGAATGTTGCAGGAGTGTCCAGTAGGTGACCATCAGCCAGCTCAACCATTTAATCAGTCAGCTTCGAGCTGGTCACTTCACCAGCTCTGAGGTTCAGACTCTTCACCTGAAAACTGGGAAAATGATGCTTTCTTTGTTTATAAAGTGTGCTGACAGCTTCTGAAAATAGATGGATCATACTAAAGAGTGTGAGGAATTCAAAGACGCTATAAGTGTGATACATCAGCAGAGATTGCTAAAGTAATCATACTATTTGGGTATGGTAAGAATAACAGGGTCATTTTATCTCTGCCTGTGTCTTGGCAAAACTAATAGTGGGATAATACAAAAGTTGGCAGTTGGGTAAAACAGATTTGATGAATTGAGGCTAAAGGGTTGGAGAAAATGGCAGAATAGATGTAAAGAGCTCAAGATGCTTTAGCTTATCAAACAAATCTATCAATAGTTTTTTGCTGCTTACTCTAGTATTGTACCAGGTGAATATCAAAGAAATCTTCAGGTCCCTTAATTGCACGAAGAAGAGAATATTGAAAACCAATGGCCAGTAGCTGAGTTTCAATAAGAAGGGAAAATGAATGGACATTGGAACAAGCAGACAAAAGATGCATGAGTCTCATTTAATTCATAAAATGGAAACAACAGATGCATAAGTTGAAAAGTGCTTCAGGCCAACAAGCTGGTGGGCTATCCACAGGGATACTGGAATGAAACATTTAGTCTGAGGAGGAAGAGAGGGGCTAAACCCACCACACTGAGTCCTGTAGCAACTACAGAAGAACTAATGTAAGGTTAGTGGAATCAAATAATGACTGCAAGGGAGGAAGCACATCAATTTCTGGTACCAAAAATCATAAGGAGTTACAAATCAGGAGCAATGTACCACCTGCCAGCCAGGCATGACAGCAAAGAAAGGCAGCTTTATCATGAAGTCCCTTACCTTTACCCCTGCTAGCATGCCAGTTGTGGAGACACTGAAGTCAAGGTAAGCAAGTGTTTCAGGGTTAGAAGGTTTGTAGATCTGTGCAGGCCGCTTCTTTGGCAAATCATCTAGTGAAAATAGAGAAAGAAAACAGGTGTATCTTACTCCCACATATGTATCAGACAGACCTCTAAGCCCCTGACAAACACAATATTCAAGACAGAGAGGTCCCCCAGCCTCAGCACTCACCTGTATCTAGTACCGGAGGCCACGTTCTGATATCCACTGCTGCTGCCGCCTCTCGTGACCGTAACAATTTACATATTAATTGTGTGGTCATTAAGCAGGCAGAGCGACTCACCTAGAAATTTGAGAAATAAATAATAATGCAACAGGATTCTAATTAATTCTCCCATGAAAATAAGCAGGGCGGTGACTTATTTTCTGCCTGAACGGGACATGGGTCTTATGTTTTCTTATCAGAAAGTGGAAAGATGCACAAAAAGCACAGCTCACAAAGCTGACAAAGTCATGTGAGTTGTATAAATTACAGGAAGACTGCACTGTAATGAAACTAAAGGCAACTTAGTAGTGCAAATGTGACTTTTCCAACGCTTTGTATCAGCTGTCACCCCAAAATGCCGGTAGAGAAAACTATGTCCAAACATTTCCTATGTGATGATAATATATCTTGGTTTGTAAACAATATTTTCACATAAACCAAAACCACGCCTGACATTTTATATGAATAATTTTAGTATCTTAAATCAATTTTGTGTTAGCCACAATTCTTTCCGGTTCTTGTGGTAGTGATAAACCACTGGGAACTCTTCTGATACTGGCAAAAGTAGCTCTAGATCAGAAATTGTGCAAGTGGCACTAAGAGATGAAATGGTGAGCTTACTGCAAATACCATCTGCACTGAATTTTAGGTATTCTCCTTTTAGATTTGCTATTTTCAAAAATTCATAAGTAGCAACTACAAGAATATTTCTTACGGAATATAAAAATTAATATATTTAAGGAAATATTCAGTCAAACATAAATATGAACACTGTTAATCACTGAAGATAATAGAGAGAAAAAACTGAAAAGGCAACATCATTCTTCTTTTCCAGGAATTTTGGGAATCCGTGCAAATGTTGTTAAGAATATTTTTTTTCTTTAAGGAATTTGAAACACTTCATTGCATACTAAATTTCAAATATTTAACCTAAGGAAATCAGTAATCATATGTACACTAATTTACCACAGAGTAGAAGAGATCAGCTTCTGCCAACAGTAATCTCATGGAAGTCAACCTTTATAGAACACCAGAGGAAATCTGGAGCATGCAAGCACTGAATTAAACTCTACTTACTTCCTCCAACCCCATGAGTTCCCTGTATAGACAGTCTAAATATTTCAAGCTAAAAATGAACACAAATGAAGCCACTACAGCACCCCTGTCATGGCAAGGGAAGTTAACTCTTACACTGTTAACCTTAATCTATGAAAATCTTGATTTGGGACAGTGAAGGCATAAAACAAAAGGAATTTCAAGAGTTGGTGGCTCTCTCAGGAATTATATTATCCACAAGATCAGGTGGCTTATTAAAATACAGAATATCCAGGCGTGGAAAATAGCAAGTCAGAGATAAAGATGTAGGGAGAGTGGGAAGGAGAAAGAAGATAGCTACAGGTTAGCAACTGCTCAAGGTGGGGCTCAGTTCACTTTTTTTTTACTACTACCAGTTTATCACAAAAACCACAATTGTGTAGGCCAATTTTTGCTCAGAAGCCATTCTTACTGACTTCAAAAGGTGCTGTGTAGACATATAACAAGGTAGAGCAGGCACTGATCCCACCACACCAGGAAATTTGCATGGTTGTATTGGCAATGAAAGGTACAACTTCAATAATTTAATTTCTATAAGGCCATCAATTTCCAAATTGAAAGAAAATCTTGTGTAAAACAGAGCTGAGAGGTTTATAAGTCAACCTGACATAATTATGGCTAATAAATTTCATCATTTTACTTAAAGTTAGTCTTTTGAAGGGACAATGATTACAAGTCAGCTTAGATCTGTCAGTTTTTCATCATGAAACCAAACAGATTTAGCTTAGCTATTAAACATCAAAGGGAAAGCAAATTAACACATTTTGCTTCACTTCTGTATGTTAACAACTGATGTTTAAAAATACTGAGAGCCAAAATATTAAATAATGAGAATCCTGAAAACAATAGGACAATTTCCCATACCTCTACTGATAATTTGTGGCATCTGATGACATCAGATGACATCTGACAAGCAGAGCCAGAAATTATAACTATCTCTAGAAATTGTTAATTGAAAACATCAAAATTAATTAGAAATGGTAAAACCACATTTGTTTTAACTTGTTTTTTCAGAGACTTAGAACTCCATTCAATAGATTAGAAACTGCCAGACTTAAGTGGCTATCTCTTTGTAATAATTTTATTTCCCTCAGTAACAAGCACCTTGTGGTTATTTACGTGCAACAAAGACTAAATATTGTTAGATAAAGTCAAAATACCAAATGAAAGCACTGAAGGAAAAAGTCTGAATAGCACTTCCCTGGATGAAACAAAATACTGACCAACACCCTAACAACAGAACTTTGAAACTGTTTTAAATGCAAAACAATGAGATGTAGAGAGCTGAGCACCGACTGCCATCAGGTGAGGCTAAACTTCCCACTTCTCAACACTCAGTGTGGCGCTGCCAGTGAGGAGTCCTACCTTTCCTGGCACATGGCTAAATACAAAAAGGCACTTCAAATACATTTCCTGAAAGGAGTAGCACAACTGAGGCAAAATGTGACAGTTCAAGACAGCAGGCTGTGTGCTGTCAAGCAGAGCTGGTTCTTCCGCAGCAACATGCTGAAGTCCAGAATCCTTGGAACGAATACTAATCTTCAACCCACACCACCACTCACTCAAGTTACTGTTCCTAAAGACTATGCAAATCCATCACCCATTTTGTCTAGTTGTGCAATGTGAGGTGTCTGCTCACCTCCACAATCATCTTCACCGTAGGTAACGTGGTTGCGATGTTCTGGGGGTGTGGAGGTCGGACTGTTATTGGCACACAGCCTGCATACAGGCATCCGTAAAACGCCGCAATCAGGTCTATCCCTGCACGAAGAACAAACAAAAACCCTCCCCTGAAAATCAAATCGTTTAATCACAGACACTTAGGTCAGCATAAATATTACTCAGAACCAAACTCAGAAGGTTAAAGAAGTGACTGAGCCTTTTAACAGACTTCTTTGTCAGTCCCTTGTCAGTATTTGTTCAGCTTCATCGATTCCTTTCAATCGCACCGTTTGGAGCATGAAAAACCAAAGGCAACACACAAAGCTGAAGCCAAATATCAACACTGAGGTGAACTCCACTTTGATGTTCAGGAAGTAACCTGTTAAAATGACTGATTCCTATGGATAAATTATCTTCCTAAATTCACATTTATAGACAGATAAGAGCGTACAGAAAGATGGATGTCCCAGCAAAAGGACAAAGTAGGATGATGCTTGTTCCTATGAGTTACAGAAAGAACATCTGGAGGTTCCACAAAATACTTTCTCTTGCCATTTTTAACCTCACATATGAAAATTTTACAGTAAAAAAGGGAGTAATGATTTTGAAATCATCCTTCTAATGCAAAATTAGGTGTTGTCCAATATAAATATTGACTGCAGGTGATGGATTGTGGACAGCACCCTTCGTATTACCTCAGGAGGCTGAACAGACAACAGCATGAAGATCTCTTGAATGCTGCTGTTTGAAACCTCTCTGGTGCTATACAGGCTGTGATAAGAAAACAGTAGGGGCTGCTTTATTCTTTCAGTGGAAAAGGATCTGCAGTACTGGTAGGTCATTGTTCCTTCATTCGTGAGAAGTGAAATACAGAAAATAAAAAGTTTAAAACACTAGTCTTCCTCTGCGGAAAAGGTTTTCCCATACTAACCATTGAGAAATTACTCTTCTAAACTACAAAGATATAATCAGTATCTTGCCGTCCTTACAGACCAAATATCACAATATGGACCTTAAATCAGACTGTTCATTTCACCAACACACATGAAATATTAAAGATAAAAGAGCAGCACTTGATCAGAAATAATTTCAAGAAAATGCCAAATATGCTTCCAGTCAACACAAAGTTAAAAGCCCTTATGCCAAAGGATGGAAATCCAAGTCATGGAGAGCTCTCTAGATTAAAGTTTTAGAGAAAAAAATGCAATTATAATTTTGTATTTCTTAATCATTTGCTACTTATTCATCACATTTCTATTCTGAAAAAAACCCCACGTCTTACTTCCTAGTTATTGTTGATTCACCATCAGGAAACACAGCATTTCCAAAAGGGAATTCAACAGGTGAATATAAAAACACTCAGCAGATGAAATTGCATGCTCATAAAATAGTCTGTATCCAGGAAATTAAAAGAAAAGTAGTAATTAAATTTGACTGCTCATAAGAGACAGGTTTTAAAAACACAGGTTAATCTTAATTTGAACCGAAAGAAATAATATCTATGTGTATACACAAACAGAAATTCTTTTAAATATGTTTGACTAAGTTCAAAGGAATGTGCATAAGGCAAACATTTTGTGTTTTGCCTATTAACATGGTTTACAGTTTGGTAACACCAGGGATGCTGCACTGTTCTAAAGGATCTTGATAAACTTCTGGGATTACCAAGGTACCGCTATGGCAGTTCTTTACCTGGTGGGTAAACCAAAGCCACATGGTCTCCATCCTGTAAATGTCCCCTTTCCATCAACATGACAGCTATCTTCTCAGCTCGTTTATGTAGCTGGACACATGTTAGTGAGTTGGCTATTGTTCCCTGCACAGGAAGAAAGATAAATGTCACAGGAGATCATGCAGTGTGCTGAAATTCCATTTTCCTCTGCACCTTACAAGTTACAGGGTGAGGTGCAGCCACAATATGTCATGTAATCAACTTAAATAAGGAAACATTCAGCCTTAGGCCAAACTGCAGTTGGAAGGAAAAACGACGTTTGTAAAGCAGAGGAATGTTCTCTGTTCTTCTCTCTGTACCTTCTTCCCTCAACAGTGTTTGTGCTCCAACCAAGGCAGTACAGCAGTGTGATAATACCCTGCTCATGTAACTTGTACTTCCCTCCCTACACAGGCAGCATTCCTGCTACAGCCAGGAAAGTGCCTTTATGTCCTCTGCAGCAATCTGGAGCATCTGTGGAGAGCAATTCTGAAAATTGCATTTTCTTGTCTGCACGCTGGAGTGGAGCCAAATGGCACAGCAGAAATACTTTAAAGGCAAGAGACAAAAGACACAGGAGAAAACAATACTTTGTGACAGGGAAAAGAATTAGTCTGGAACAAAAGCTGTGCACTTATAATGCATATAAATGAAATAGAGAAGAAAGGCATTGGTTAAATTTGAATAACCCTGGTCAGCATGAAAAGGAAATTGGAAATGACATTATGCCAGAAAGCTTGGCTTTTTTGAAGCATTTCAAATAGTGCTAACCCAAAATCCTCAAACAGACACAGTGTTTTAAATTGAATGAGTGTTATGGTTCTTGCATTTGCTAAGTATATATATGAGTGTGTATATATGCACACACACAAGTATACATTTAGACAAATATAATACATATGTATCACAAAATTCACTACCACTGCAGACACCTCAGAAGTCTAAAAATGAATGTACAGGACAGATTGATTGCACTTAGAGCTGGTCAGGCCAGGTCTGGGCTAAGAGAAAGGGACAGGGCTGTATGGGAAGGGCTGCATCTTGGCTTGTGTACTTGTTCTATGGAAAAAGAGGATTTCAATCTTCAGTACTGCTATGAAACACCTGGCATCACTTGGCATTTAAAGACTTTATTCAAGCTGTCAACAAAGAGGAAAACCTAACTAAAAATAAAACTAAGTCAGAGCTAAGCATTCCCCTTCATCATCCTCAGCAACTACACTTACGGAATTGCACTTCAGGTAACTTTAATCAGTCTTCTGATCAATGTGAAGATCATTTCACTAAGAAAGTTTCCTCTAAAGACATATGCAAGTATATGGATGCTGGACTAGAGATGGTTTCCATCTGTTCAGCCCTAAGCATGCCAAAGTGACCTGAGGTCTGAGTGTCCTGCCATTGCAGACCTGACAAGAGGAATATGCTTAAGCTCTCCTTTCCTTCTTTCTAGAAATTGCCTGTTTGCTTAGCCATGAGAAGAAGGACCCTTTATATCCCCACACACATCAGAAGCACAGGTCCACTGACTCAGAAAGGGAATTGCTGCAAATCATGTAAATTGGTGCAAAACTTGTTTACGTTTCAGACTTTTGGCACTTGCTGCCTGTGAACCAGTGGAAAGACAGTGTTTATATGAAGTGCAGGGAAGGAGAATCCTGTTGTTGGACAAGAATCATTGGCAAGAATCAGCAACTTGGGTCAATTCCCTTGGGTCTTTTATATCAGCTGTCCTGAAATGTAAAGGTGTTGCAATACTTTATGACACACACTAAAAACAATGTACTGTGCTAATTTTGAAATATTTCAAATTCTCAAAAAGCATGGGTTACAGGAAAACACTAATCTCAGTGGACTGCTATTAGTCATCCACTGCAGGATGCCTGAATGTTTTAGAACAAAGTGTACAGACAATGCCCAAGGAAGACAAAATAGGAAAAGTTACGAATCAGAACCAAAATTCATGACGGGAAATAAAGCTTGACTAGGGTAAACCCCACCAGACCGGTCATTCCTTTTCATAAGATATTAAATCTCTCCAAAACCCATTACATCTCTCAAACAAATTTCATGTGATAAGACACTCCCCACTGAGAGTAGCAGAAAAACTGAATTTCAAAATTCAACTGTTTTTCACTTCTATGGAATGAGAACTGATTTTGTGAATCCTTGTTTTGCACATTGCGTCCTTCTCTCCCACTGTTTGAACCCTTCTGCCAGCATGGGAAGTTTGGCTTTATTTAAAGCTCAAAAGCAACAGCATGTGTGGAGGAGATGGGACAGCACATAGCACTATCCCTTTCTCACAGCATCTTTGGTCTTAACTTATAGGACACAACAATGCAATTCTTTAATGGTATAATATTGGATCTATAAACAGCATTGCCCCTCAACATTTCTACTTTGCCATAGAAAATTACATTACTACTTCACTATTTATCTGTCAGATTACATGTTCACATAATATTAGTTATTAATCTGAATTTTAAGAAAGTTATTTAATGAGTTAATGGTAGCCTCAAACTGAACTTTGGTACCAGCACTGTAAAATGGTCTGGAGAAGCATATTCTGTAAATAAAGGAAGTGCTTATTTCACAGATATTCTGAAATTACTGGAGGTTTAAGAACCCATTCAAGCTGCATAAAGACCATGTGGGCTGAGACAACACCAGCCACTACTCTAGGTAGTCCAGGGGAATAGCACTGTTCCAGGCCTCTGCTCTCCTGGAGTCCCTCACATGCTACATATGTTTCCCAGATTTGACAGATATGTCTAGATCTACTGTGGTGGCATGGTTTGAAATCAGACTTCAATACTCTCTGTGATCTTGAAAATTATTGGTTTGCCCTCTATAATCATCCAGGTAGTCTATAATCACCCACTCTTATAAATCCAAGTTCTGTACCATGTCTCAAGCACTAATTAATTTTTGGTAAGCAATGAAATGCTGTGTCAGGCTGTCATCTTATGTAGGCTATGTGGAGAGATTTATTAGTGATTCTCTGCAGACCTGATTGGATTCTGGATACACCTCTTTGTGTCTTCACCTCTTTTCCCCATTCTCATACCTCCCCCAGACCATCCAGTCTCAAAAACAATAACCATTACTTTATTTAGGGAAAATACCTTGAAAAGCCTGTGCTTTTCAAACTGGAAATCAGGATGGTGAGCACTATAAACACCATTATTCAGTATAGGACCAGATTTGAAACAGATTCAACAGTATTGAAATAGATTTGCAGGGTCAGCTCACACACAACATACATGTGGTGGAAAAAGAAACGAGAAACGTGTAAGGCACACTGCCTGATACAAAAGCAATCCATATTTTGACAACTGGCAATGATTATTCTCTTTTCTGCCTCAGTGAACATCAAATATAGCAGCTGAGTATTAATGGGAAAAGAAACAGAAAGGTCGAGTCCCGCCATAGCATGAGCAGGTACTGCTGAAATCCCAGGGTGCCATTTCCAGGCACAGCCTGTCAGAGGAATGGCCTGAGCTCCTTACCCTGCAGTTGAGCAGAGTGTAGAGCACGTGGTCAGGGGTGGTCTGAGCTCTCCACTGCAACACTTCCGACAGGAAGAGGAACTACAATAAAGCAGAGTGACAGTCGTGGCATTAAAGAACATTTTTGCTTTAAAATCCAGGTCACAACTTCTGTGAGTTTAGCTGTCTGTCTTGTTTACATGCTGCATTTTACATCAATATCCAGAAGCACTAAACATGAATTAAATCTCTTGTCATCACACATTTATAGCAAGGTGCTTTTGCAGGGTAGTAGTGGCCTCTCTGGAAGTGAAGCCATTGCTGGGATTATGATATATTACTCCACGTAATTCCAAAGCAATAAAACAGGTCTTACTGATCTCTCTGAATTTAAGCACTATTTTAATTAATTAGCTTCCTCTCCTTTTTTTACTACAAATATAGAAATATTTATACAGATTAGAACTTACTAATTTAATTACTCACATAAGACCCCAAAAGAGTTGAATTTCAACTTAATTTTACAGGATTAAAATAGCAACAAATAAGGTCAGGACCATACACAGAAACAAAACTCCCCAGACTCCACCTGAACTAGTAAAAATTATATAAAAAAAGGGTGATTTCTAGTAGAAGCCCCATTAACACTTTCCACCCAGTTTGTTGTCCTATCCATACAAACGAAATGCAGTGACCTCCCCTATTTTATATTTATCTGTAAAGAGAGTTCAGAAATATTTTAGTGTTAATTAAAAAAAAAAGCTATCAACAAATTCAATAACAACTGCAATAACAATAATAATGATGATAACAGCAACAACAACAATAATAATAATAAATAACAATAAGTGTCCTGATGTTAACCAGCTAAATATAAGTTCTATAAGAAAAGTTTAGCTTACCTTTCTGGCTTGGTCATTATCTTCTATTTGCCCCAAATCTCTACCACTGGCCTGTGCAATTCTTTTTCCAGAGACCAAGTTCCCCACCATCACAGAGGCAGGGCCAATTTCTAGAATAAAGCAGAAATGTGCCAAGTACAAAAAAAATCCTTTGATTATGGACGAAAATTCTTCTTATTTCTTTTGCATTACATGATGTTTTTCTCATTGCCATCAAAACCAAACCTTGAGCACATTTCTGTTGATACAAACTTTGGTTGTGGACCAGTAGTGTCTGGAAGACATGTAGGACTGAATTCATCCTTTCATAACATATCTAATTGAGGAGCCCATTCAGCATGGGCTCTCTACAGCCAGAGACACATCTTGTCTGTCTTGATATGATGAATCTTTGGAAAATTCAGCTCCTAGTGTAGGCATGTCCATTCAAGTGACTCAAAACAGAGGGACAACATTCCTGTTTCTCTCTTCTGTTCCCTGGGCTAAGTTGCATCTGTATTAGCAATTCTGTAATGCTACAGACATGAAGTGACAAGGATTAGGAAGGCAGACAGTGCATGTGATAAAGTATGTGCAAGTCCTCTAGAATAAGATAGAGAGTGAAGATAAATAACTCCAGAAGAAAAGAAGATGTCATGGCTGACACTTCTCCCTGAGATGGATTTCACTGATGCTTTGTTGCTGCCATTAGGGGAAAATGCCTGTCTCACGGATACCATTTTCATGTTAGCATTTGTTTTCTGTTTCTCCAGCATGATACTGATCAACTGCAATTGATACCAAGCTTTACTTCTAGTCTGCGATGTCCAAGCTTTGTCTCAGTGATCGTTTGTGGTGTAAGTGTCAAAATATAAGATGTGTAAATAGCCAAATAATATATAATAAAAAGCATCTACAGACTACTCTGCTTTAAAAATATGAAAGTAATACCCTCTGGGTATGTCACAACAACACGAAATGGGAGAATGTGATACTGTCAGTTTGGTTTCTGCACTCCTGGCATTGCTTTTAACATAGTGATATATAATGTACACATAGCACATCTATAGGTATCTCCACTGCATTGATCCTAATTCAGTGGTTACTTGGAGATGCAGCAACAAGGAAATGCTGAAGTAAACTCTGCAGTAAAAGGCCTCATTGCTTTCGTTAAGTCAGGGGAAGTCACTGTTAAACTCTGACATTCCCAGTGTCCCCAAACTGAGATTATGGTTTTGATTTCTGAAACATTTGTCCAAAGGTTTTAAAAACAGAAACAAGCTGATGGCTTAGGCAAACTTGCATTGGATTCATGATGGATAGTCTCCATATTCAAGATCCAGAGAATAAACCCAACCCATATCCCAAGGTGTGGAAGTGGAAAATAACCAACATCAGTCTAATGTAGCTGAATTCTAGTCTTAAGCCTGAAGCTACAGATCCAGAATTCCTTGAAATTAATCTGAATACTAAAATCTGCAATAGGATTCAAAGTCAAAAATTTGATAAAATTTGCTTGTTCATTGGGCATGAGTAACCAGTGATTGGACTACAGCAGGCTGCAAGGGCTTTCTTGGTCTCTTGAGACAGTGCCTTGCTGTTCCATTTCATCCAATACTCTTCATAAAGTGGCACATTTTTGAAGAACCATCTTAAAACTGATTACAGTTTTCCCTTTAATATACTTGCTGTGAGAATAATACAGAATCTCCCCTCTCATATAGGGGATTAAACCACTAACTCTTTGTTTTTCTTTATTCATGACCAGTTTTTAGGTATTTGCTCTTTGTCCAACACTGCTATTTAGTATCAACAGTTCTCTTGCTCTCTATTTTTACTTTAGAAACTCAGCCTTTAAATCAGTCAAGATTTTATCTTTTTCTGTTTTGGTCTCAATCCATGCTCTTTAAACATAACTGACGAGGAATTTACAAAAAACTCCAGGTGTGGACTCAGCAGTGCGTTGTAGAGTGATATAAATATCATCTTTATTGAATTAGCATTTTTCCTTGCACTCTTTGTGAAGGTACTTCTAGCTTCTGGCAAAACCAGTGACGTCCTTCAGAGGAAAGCTGATCAAGCTGATCCTCACCTGCATTAAAAATCACCTGATTTTGCTCCATACAGTACCACAAACACAGAGCACTAAGTCAGGCTCCCGTTGCCTTCACTCTTCTTACCTGGTTGCTTTTGCCTTGGTTTAGGCAGGTTTGTTACGCAGGTGTGGGGACACATCAGCACGTTACAAGGATGCAGAGATCCTTCCAAGAAGAGCTGTTTGGTTTCTGACAGGTGTATTCCTCCCAGCGGCGTCTTGGGAAGCGTGTTTGCTGGTACGAGCGCTAAGCAGTAAACTCCCACTTGATGAATACTGTCAATAGCCTAAAAAAAATATGCAGGAAGTGGATTTTAATGAAAGGCTAATTTTTCATCATTCTAATAAGCACATATTGTTCTGAATTACTGCATAAAACAACCCTAATAATTAACTGGCGACAGAAAGACATTTCGGCTATGTCAGTGATAAGGAGTTTCTTTTCAGTGGGAACAGGTGGACGGAAATGTTATTACACTCATTCCAGAAGATAAAAAAGCAAACAAAAAACATGGTGATAAATACAGACAAATCTATTATGGGTTGGCAGCCCATGTGAAACTGCTTTTAACCTTTGCAGTTCTCAGAGCTCAAGTTCAAAGGATTCCTATCAGCTTAACATCCAGTCCCTCTTTCTGAGCAAGGAAAGGTTTCAAATAACCCCTATAACTAATAATGCATGTAGGTTATGAATTTTTAATTTTTTTATAAGGTAATAACTGTTTCACTCGCTGATTACAGTGTAAAAAATTTTCAGGGAGGAATGGGAAATGACAATATAAGGGAAAACTATGAAACCATCCACTTGAAAAAAAATCTGCTAAATAAAAATCTGAAAAATAAGCATTTTTGAATCTTATAGCAATGATGTTCATTGCCTGACAAATTGATTAAACTGCATCACTTTCATGAAAACTGTAACATACAGTATCTATGCAATTTAATGAGTTAAACATGAATATCCATGCACTTAGGTTTTAACTCCATACACATTTAAACTGATTATTTTCCTTATATGGGTAAGAACAATTGCAGCGTGTCAGAAAAACAACTTCAGACATCCACACAGACTGAGAAACAAATTAGAAAAAGCATCTCTAATGAGTAGTTAAATATTGAAAATATAATTTACTTAACTTGCATTTTAATTCTTAACTGTGAGAAAAGAGAATTCATAGATCTACTGCCTTGAAGATACAATATACTCTGAGAATCAAATAATTATTTACAGTTTGCATGTACTTTACTGTAGACCAATAAATTACTGATTACTTCTACAGACTAAGTAATGCTTTGCTTTTGGCTTCTGTTTACTTCATTTCTTATTGATTTGATTGCAAAATTTCATAAGAAAGAATAATAAAGCAGTGACTCATATCACAAACACTGAAGTTTTAGTAGGAGTAGCTCTCTCAGCAGTATTGGAAGACCTCGGTGCTGATCTACAAACACCTCACCTGAAAGATCAGCAACAGTGAAATATGTGTCACAGCCAACACACAACAGCTCATATTTCTGGCAGAAACCATCATAACCTACTAATCATAATGTTATTTGTAGGTCCTGAAAAGCAGTGATAAATCATGGGGTCCTCACCCGACATCAGCTTGAAGGAAAACTGTTACAGGACAAGTAACCACTCCTACTCAAACATAAAACTGTGTGGCTCCTACAGCTGGTAAATGGAAAGCAATACTCAGCTGGGGTGGGATGAGTGGTGTATGGAATGATTCTCTGGTGACTTTCAAACTGTCTCTGATAGCTAGATCAGCTGCACAATGCCTGATAAAATGTGATGGGTCATTCAAATTTGTCATCTCTCACACCTTTCAGTTTGGCACATTTCTGAAGCAGGGAATGACTTTGTTTCACAAGGATGAGCACTGGTGAACTGAGCCTTAAAATTCTGAGGGAAAAGAGCACCAGTCAATTTTAATACTGCTGGCATTTATGCCTCTTGATGAGATGGCTTGGTTTTTGGAATGACTCTTTCCAGACAGAAATAATCAGAGTATCAGAAATCTTATGTTTCATTGTGAAAATGGACGAGATATACCAGAACTTGTGGCAAGTCCAGACTGCTATGTTGTTTGAGCTGAGAAAACATTCTGACACAATTCTCTGGGCAGACACCCTCCAGTTCTGCAGTAGAACTCCTAGCTTTACCAAGTCCTGTCAAGTCCTCTCAGCATGCTGGCACTGGTAAAACTAACATCCAGTCTGCCAGTATAGGAACCACAACCCTGCCTGAGGGGTCAGATCAGTCAGCAGAAGCCTAGGAATGAGTATCTAGGATTCAGCTAACTGAACTGCTGGTTGATTTGGGATCTTCACCATCCTCCTCCACTACTCTCAAGAAACTCCAACCCCAGCCTGAGCACTCCCTCCCAACCATGCCTCTGCTAAAGCCCACAGATGCAGTCCAGCATAGTCACATATGTACAGCAGCTACAACATCCTTCAGCCCTCTGCTGAGGAGCAGGATGGGTCAGGGAGAGTCAGAATATGTGCAATCCACTGGAATAAAAGTTCTGCAAATCAAGGCAGCTCAACTGCAGGAAAGAGACAGCAAGGCACAGCAGAAGCAGGCAGTGCAGGGCAGGGCTGGCAAAGGGCAGCACACACAGGGTGTCAGAGGAGTCTCACAAATAGCATCAGAAACGAGTAGCAATTTTGTAGAGTTTGTAATCAGGGAATTGTGAGACTTGTGACACAAGTTGTGATATTATGTTGCACCTCACTAGCAGTTAATTCACATACAACTGGTTATCACTTCCTGACATCTGTCATTAAAACTCTGATTGGGAAGAGGCACAAAGCATCCCACATGTTCCTGGCTTCTGTCCTCCAGCTGTGGTGAAAACAGAAACTTCTTGTTCACATAGTGATGCATGCCAGAGTTGCAGGCTTCACACATGGGTGATGAAAGCAGACACACATGTGTGTACTTTGATACATGGCCTACTATTCTCAGACACTGTTGTGACTTGATCAGACTCAGAATAACAGAATTGACTCTTGGCAGGAGTAACATGACACAGGACTCCCACAGTGTTCAGTACTGAATTTTTACTGGCTATGATGGTGTCATTTTTTTCTGCAGAAGTCACAAAAATATTCAGCTGACAAAAAAAGGAGAGGTGTAGGTCCAGAGTTTCAACCTTTTTATGAGCTTGCTACTTGACAAAAATTATGGAAGCATGGACAATAAAAAAGCCTTTCCTTCTACAATAGTTGCCCTAGGTGCTTCAAAGGCTTTCTGTGTGATGAACAAGCTAGAGGTTCTAGCTTTTCTTGGTATTAATTTAGATCTACTACGAATATGAGATGCCTCAATGTTTGCAATATATGGCTTAACCACAGAGATGGAAAAGATGGAAGATGACCCTATCGAATTTTTTGGATATCAGAGTTGAATAAACTTTGAGTGTGGTACTGGGATTGCTGCAACTTGGACTGCTACATGTAAGGAGAAGATCAGAATTCTTTAACAGTCAGCAGCTTTTGTCTTCTGGACAAGCTGCGTGGGATCATCAAGCAATAGGTGCCTTGCAGAATTCACCAGACCACTGGAATGGGATTCTTTGCAATAGGTGTCCCTCTAAGAAGATAACCTCACTGTAGATACGTAGATCTGAGCTAATCAACCGCTTCATTTCAGTGGAGGAAAACTGGCATTTTTATGGTGTTTCAATCAGTTTATTTTAACTACCAACATGTTCCACTGGAAACACATAATTCTCCCCCACTGATTAAAAAAAAAAATCTGGATGAGGTCAATGCTGTAGCTGTGCTTATAAATCTGTTACTAAACTCTTGGTAAGAGACTCTGGTAGCTTTGACAGTACGAATGTATAATACATTCACTCGTTACCTTTCTGAAGTAATGAATGACTGTATCCTTATAAAAATATAATCCTATTCCCTCCTTGCTATTATTTACTTCAATTCATTCCTGTTTTCTTATAGCATTTTGATTAGGAAAAGGATCACTCTCTTCATATGTGCAGCCCAGATAGGAAATGCCACTCTGAAGAATCTGATTTTGTGCTCATTAAGAGCAAGTGCAACTGAAGGTGGATTTACAATTACTCAAAGACAAATGTCAATTACCTTGGGGGCCTGAAAGATCAATAAAAAGAATATAAAGCAAGGAAAAAATAGCTTCCAAACATACATAAAGAGCATTACCTGGAGGACTCTACTCATCCATTGAAAACTGTCTTCCTCTGTGGAATCTGGCCTTTGCTCAGCAACAATAACTATCCTTTCATCGTGCAGCACACTCACGGAAAACACTGCTATTCTATAGAAGGAGAGAAGGGTATTTAGTGCCAGGACAGATGGAAAAACCTGTCTTCTAAGTTAATCCTCTATATCTGTGATTTCATTATCTATTACTCAGACCACTGATGCAATTACTATTTTATTTATGGGGAAAAAGCAACAAGAACAGTTTTAGGTAATAGCTCTGGAGGAGAAATAGCAGGCTCATGTTCTAGAGTCATGTAGTCAGAGCAGGATTGAGAAGTGAACCTTCCTGGGGCACTAAATTTGGGTCACACCAAGGTTGTTGCTAAGCTGCTATATAACAGCCAGCATAAGCACCTTCTTTGGTCCCATCTTAGAAGAAAGTAATTGCAACATCATTTTGTCTGCCACATGATCGAGTGTGAGTGCGTGGTACAGCATTAGGCTCTTCAGATGTTTTAAATGTCTCCTGCTCAGTTGCAGCACATTAGGAAGGTCACACAAGGAATCACTGTCAATTTCCAAAACTTAAGCATTAGGCAGATTAGAAATGTTCAATTCAGACAGAAAGGATCCTGTTGAGTCAACACCTTCAGAGTTAACCAGCTGCTCAAATGGAAATTTTAGCAGTCACAGTTTTAAGACCTTAGTATTTAAAGTCTCTCTCAACACTACCTTAGGCTTTCCTCAGCTGTCTCCTGGTTCTAGCAATGCGAACAGCACTGGAGGGAAACAACAGTGCAGATCAGGCACTGTTTTCTGAAAGTATTTTGGTTCACTTACACCTCAAACAAGCAAAATAAATATTTCTATATAATGTAAGAAAAGAAAGGATCAAACCTTCCCCTGTAGACAAATTTCATTGGTTCCACAGCCAGTGCTGTTGCTACAATGTCATCAGCATTATGTCTTCTTCCACTGACAACCATCAAACCATCCATTTTGCCGATAACAAAGACAAGTCCACCTGGTCCTATAAAGCCTAGTAGTCCCGTCCTGATAAAAGGATATTCGGTGATAGGGCCACCAGAACTGGTCATAGGAAACACCTGTAAAACAGAAACACAGGTCTTCATTTCCACACACAGAGATCATGCTGCAAAGTACTTCAGGCATGCTCCCTCAGATGGCTCTGCTGGAATGAAGTAAATAGGTCGCTGGTGATGCTCTTTACCCTTCACTGACCATAAGGGAGGGTCAGGAAACTCCTGCACTGCTCTGTTTACCACACATATTTTCTGTAACCATGACTCTAAATCATTTATGACCTTAAAAATATATATGAATCAATATCAACAGTATTGAATAAAACCACACGCTGTGCAGACTGCAGCTAACCTGAGGTGCTATGTAGAGGTTATTGAGAGCTTAACTCCTGAACACTTCAGTAGAGCTTCTTTTTCCTACCACAATCCCATTTCCAGCACGGCATAAGAAATAAGCAGGCTAGAAGTGAAGCTATTTTAAGGTACAGTACATTAATGGCTTGCAGCTGACCACATTTTTATTTAAGGTCAATTAATTTCTCAGAATACCAGTGATAATGCCTTCTGTACCTCGGCTAAAAGTGAAAATACAGCCCTATACAGCACCTCTCTAAATGTCTGAACACCAGATGCATATGTGACATCCACAGGACAGATTTATAAGGCTTTTTCTATCCTACCCAGCACAGTGTTATCCTTCTGATATGTGAGCTACTCTGAGCTGCGTTCTGACACAACCACACTTTCCTACCATTGCTTCTTTAAACTTAAGTAGTCTAAAGACAAATTAAGACAACGGCAAGTGGAAGACCGTGCCTACATAGTGTTCTTCAAGGCTCATCTAAAAATAAACGTCCAGTTCTGCTGCCAGATGCCCATGGGTGACTCTTATTGAACAGACTTAATGTTTAAACATCCTCAGCCATAACTCATTTCAGGAACACAAAACTCTTTGACTCTCTAACACCTGCAACACGAACTACAGAGTAAAACAGAATACAGATCCACTTGGAGAGGACTCGTAAGAACATACTTAACTTTAAAAATGAGTGGTCCTGCTGTCTCTATGGCAATTTATTTGTTTAGCATTAGGAATAAGTCGGAATTAGTCTAAATATGCTGTTAAACTGCACACAGTTATGAATTATGAATGGGTATTACAATTACAGCAAGTACTACAGAATGAGCATAAGTGTATTTCAACCCTGAAATACGTAAAATTCAGGATCATGACTCACACTGGGTACTGCCAATTGTAAAGCTCTTCAGAGACAAAACTAAACTCACATAAAGATCTACAATTGCACTTAATGAAATGGGCTTCAGTTTAGATTATCTGGCTAGAGGACAAGTCCCAAGCCACAAGCATTGATTATCACTTCTACTTACAGAATTCTTCATAATTCTATTGTTACTATAAATATTTTATGTCAAGTACTACCTTGACACAGAAAAAGTTAAACAGGAAGGATTTTAAATCACACTTTTTGGTCAACTTACCTCAAAAGTATTTTTGGTCATGCCCGAGAGTCCATAATATGATGTACCCGTTGCAATAGCACATACACAAAGTTCTCCTATTTCATCTGTTTTACAGAGCTGAGGAATTCCATCGGGCTTCACTGAACACATTATAGCTAGAAGGAGAACAAAGCACTTTAAAAAATATAAAACGAACCACAGAATAACAAGTGCTGTGGGAAAGACATCATGGTGTAGCTGACATAAACAAATGAATTATATGTGGACTAACATCTAAAAATCAGTTTCTTGAACATTATGGTGTTCAACATTATCAAATGTTATTTGTATTAAAAATAATATTTATACAAAGAATGCAAAGATCTTTATGTAAACTCGATCTTTACACTGATGACAAAATCTATTTGCCTTGTTCTCTAAAATTGCAGTTGATCTGTAATATTGCTATGAGATGTGATTGTGTTCCCAGTTTTGCATACTGAAGACCAGATTTGCCTCAGTCAGTATAAAATTAAATACCCTAATGGAGTCCTTGCTAATTATTATACAGCCAGGAGGCAGGCAACCAGGAAATTCACCTCTCAGAAAGTAGCAAATAACACCATATGAAAGATCAAGATATTCCAGCAGCCTAGTATGGTTCTTTTACTGAGAATTTATCAGAGCTCAGACTCCCTTTCGCTGGTCTTACAGCCCTGCAGAGACAGCAGGAGCTAAATGGGAGGGATTAGAAAGCACTGGTCTGAGAAAGAAGCACTATTTTATGTCAGTCATGTGAACAAGAATCGGGAATACTGCTTTAGCTATAATCCCTGGAGTTGGAGTACAGCATTTGTAGATTTTGTGGTTGGAAAGAGAATATGATGACCAAGGGAGAGCAAAAATTAATCAGTATGTCTTTCAAGTACAAGTGTTCAGAATCTTGAATGACCTTTCTCTCACTCAGAGGGTAAACAGGAGTGTGTACTTTCATTAAAACGATCAGAACATAGTATTAAGTGCAACACAGCACACCTATTATAATATCTTGTATGATAACTATTAAACAACAACCAGTCATATCTTCCTTCATTTTAACTTGTTCAACTGAAATTTTGTAAGATGCATCATTATATTTAATTGCTTTGGTGCACAACAAACATTCTCTTAGGAAAACCTACAGTATTAGCCTTTTCTAATATCTGTAACATCTCATTTAAAATCTAACTTTATTACGGAAAATATTATCTTCCTCTTTAGAAGCACTGGTTCCAGTTTGAATTTATCAACGTGAACTGTTCAGTCATACCTCCTCTACCTAATTGGGTGATAGCACAAGATCTTTGGAAAAAACATTCTGCAAGCTTTCAGAGAGCAATTTTGTTGATCCTTAGCACAGGTTATGAAAACGTTCCCTACTAAATCTCATCTGAGTCAGAGTTATGGATATTTATAGCCTTATTTTTTCTACCAACATCTTACAGTTAAGGAATAGATGTGGTTCTGATGTGGTGGCAGGTTGTTTAAAATGTGTAACCTGAGCACAGGCAGCCACTGAGGTAAATGCAGAGAAGAAATTTTGGGATTTCCAAACCGTAAAGTTTTGCAAGGTAATGCTTTTGTACTAAAATGCTTTCAAGGACACATGTTATAAACCCAAAGCTTGTAGTTCGGCAACAAAGTATGTCCACCTGTGACTTTCTACTGCTAATTATGTAAACTGATGAATCATAAGTTTTCAAAGGAAGTTCCTTACCTCCTGGCATCACTAAGCCAACATCCTGGACAGTGAGAACAGAAAGCTTTTCTTCAGAGTCCACTCGAATCACTCCATAAGTGAGACCATGCATGGACAGAACTCCTCTTCCTGGAGGCTGGTTGCTGTCATCTGTTGGCCTAAAAGCATGTGTTAGAATATCAGTGCACCATCAGGCAAACACAAGCATTCACTTATGCTTAGTGGACTCCTATTGCAAATATTTCTGTGTTTCAGAGTTTAAAATTTCACCTTCTTTCCCCCCCTACTAGACCCCCTAGGATCCTGTTTTTTGGTTATTTCTGACCAAATACATCTGTTAACTCTCATTCAGTACCCACCCACATATATGGGGCTGCTAAGATAAAAGTAGCACCTAACAACAGCTTGTATTTAATTTTCAGATAGATTTATAAAGATTGCTTGATTATCCAAGTAAAGGCCTTTTGCCTTATTTTAAAAATACTGAGAGGTGGTGCAGACAATGTGGAGGGAAACTGCACTCTAAAGTTTTGGAAATGATCAGAAAATAGCTTGATAAACTCTCTCTGTGTTACCTATTTTGAGGCAACCTGGAGCCAGGACTAGGAAATCAAACTTACCCACCAGACTAAAAGCCTGACTCTTGCATACTGGTGTCAAAGCCAAATTAGAATACAAGTATGCTGTCTTTAAATCACAGGTATGACTTTCTACACCCAGTACTCAGGCATCTAAAACTACTAAATGGAAGAAACTAGATGTAGTACATTTACTGCCAAAATGCAAGGGCTTCACCATCTTCATTTTAGTACATATAATTGAATTCTTCCTATTCTAATTTGCCACAGGAAAATTAAAACAAATTACTCCTTCATCAGTCATGGTCAAAATGCTGTGGATGCAGCCTCTTTGTAACACTCTTTGTTTGCTCAGATTCGCTGCCGACATGCTGTAGAATTCCACAGCATCAGCACAAGACGCCTGTCAACTTGTTTCAATATAAACCCACCTGCTGCATGTGTGGACACAATTATACCTATGGAGAGCGTGGCTTGAGCAAATGAGTGTTGACATATGCAAGTTACTAAGTCAGAGGAATATGTCAGGGCTTCTCATGTCTGGAAAGACTCTTACATTGTCCTACATTTTAAAATGCAAAACTGGAAGCTGTCGTGATGCTGATCTGAGTGTGGATAATGCATCCATACAGAGCAGACTCCAGCTATTTTCAAGATGGATAAAACAATATTTAGCTCACGATTCTGCATTTTTCCTAAATACTCTGTCATAACACAACTATTTTTTAACAGGTGATGTCCTTTTATATGACATTTCCCCTCTACTGTGCTTGAAATACTAGATGGGCCTTAGCCGGTCCTGCTCACGTAAGCCTTGCTCTGATCGGCCCTATAAATTTCAATTAATAGGTTTTATGAGGCATATTTCTCAAGTGACATCGTCAACAAAGAAAGATGTGAGCACGCTTGAAAATGCATTAGAGCACAACAAATGGTGCTAGTAAACAAGCAGCTGTGATAAATAACGTTCCCATCATGTAAAAGGAACTTTCAGTGACATTACTGATCAACTTTCTCTCCTCCTTGCTCCCCAAAACACACAGGTTGCTGCTCATGAGAAGAAAGGTCTCCCGCAGGCACACACAGCTGCTTAAAACCTTGCAGGAGGAGAGGCCATCTGGACTTTCATCACATCCATTCTCTTGCATTACTTATCACATACAAAGACACCTTGCAAAGCATTTTGAGAGCAGCTCCTACTACCATTTACAAATACAATCTATTTTACCACTGTTTTTGCCGGGCATTTAAATGGGAAGAAACCCGTTCTTAAACTTTTGCATTCCTTTTAGCAAGTAGGTTCAGACTAATCTGCAATAAACCAAAGGGGAATAACATAAAGAATTATTTGCATGACACATCCCTTTGAATATTAGGCTTCATGACTCAGCTCTAGGCTAAAGTACCTCCAGTCTATTGCTGACTGTCTTTTCTAAATTATAAGGGTATTGCAACTGAGAACTGGTTTTGTTACCTTCCTTGTAGGAAGTTCAGTAAAAATACACCATAGATTTTGAAAGATTCAGAACATTAACAGGGAGCTCTCTGGATCTCTGCTCTGCAGGGAGTCATTTTAATGCATACTTCAGCAGTAACTCTTTGGAACTTGTATGATAATGACTTTACTGTCAGTGAAGATGGCTTGAACAAAATGAAAAATACTACATCTCCCTAGTTCAGCTAGCATTATCCTACCATTAAACAGACTTCAAAAAAAGGACATATGTGTTCAGTTACATTCACTGTAGCAAAAACTGCTCTGTAATTATACAGCGAGGCACTGATGATAAAAATGACTCCTTTTTTCTTTGCGGTATCCACAATTTTATGTGCTAATAATATTTTTGGGTAAGTTCTCAGTGCTAGTTAATTTGAAAATTAATTTCTAGTTCGTCAGAGGGCTACAGGCACAGAGTTTAAGACTAGAAAGGGCATGCCAGCCATTGCATTGTGAAGTTCTTCCACTTCCTAACCTGTGATTTGGGGCGAATTTTCCAGGCCTAGCACAGGAAATGAAAACCCTGCCTAGTGCTCAGCACAAGCGATGTCTGCTGCCCATCCACCTCCTCTCTGCTCTTACAAACAAGAGCTCATTCCAAGGGAGCAAAGGCTTGCACAGCCCATGGCAGGGAAACCCATCACAAGGGAAAAACACTTGGTACCTCTTGGTATAAAGTTGAGAACAGGCAGTGGAGCTGAATGAAGGGATCCCTGAAATCCTGTAGTTCACAGAAAGAGAAGTAACCTGGACAGGGTAAGTCCCCGATGGATTGCTTTCAGCTGTTTTAAACTAATAATGAGGTGGCTGGAAGTCAACCACACTCTTGGCCTCATGTCTTTCTTCCTGCAATGTTCCGTTGGAAAGCTAATTGAAAATCTAGTTAAATTTCACTTCAACAGTGTATTTTAAACTTTTGTGGCAGGAAGTATTTTATTTAATGCTATTATAGTGCTTTACACTTTAATACTGCATGTTCTAACATGTGAAACAATTATAAACTGCAGAAATACGAACTTCGAAACAAAGCGCCTACTGTTCAAGGTACAACTTTTGGAAAACTCTGCCAAAACAGACAATAGTTATGCCATTTACTGTGTGCTACAGCACTCATGGCAGGATACTGCTGCCAGAGTACAAGTCTTATGAGGAGTGATTAAGGGAACTGGGATTGTTCAGCCTGGAGAAAAGGAGGCTCAGCGGGGACCTTATCAAGGTGGGGGTTGGTCTTCTCTCCCAAGTAACAAGCAACAGGACAAGAGGAAATGGCCTCAAGTTGTGCCAAGGGACGTTTAGTTTGGATATTAGGAAAAATTTCTTCACCGAAAAGGTTGTCAAGCATTGGAACAGCCTGCCCAGGGAAGAGGGTGAGTCACTGTCCCTGGAGGCATTAAAAGACATGTGGATGTGGCATTCAGGGACATGGTTTAGTGGTGGACTTTGCAGTGTTGGATTAACAGCTGGACTCGGTGATCTTATAGGTTTTTTCCAACCTAAACAATTCTGTGATTCTGTATACATAAGGCTTAACAGTTTTAGTAGAATTTAGCAGTTTTAGTAGAATTTATCAATTTTATTTCTAGGCACAAACCCCTCAGATTCCAAGAGTATTTCCAGATGGTTACTAGAGTCTATGAATGGTTAAAAAGTGCCACTCAGCCAAAAACAACCTGCAGAATGTCATAATTCTCTTTAAACAGACTACTTTAGAGTATGATTTTCCTAGATGGCAATTCCACTTAATTCCCACATTTTAATTGTTTTATGCTTAGAGTGGCATTTTTACACTTCTATTTACAGAACTTGCTCTGGCATTTCAATCTATTTAATTTAAAATTAGATAAAATTACAGACATGGGAACTATAAAGCACTCTGAAGTTAAATTATTACTCTAGAAACTCTTCTTGTATGCCTTCTTTGGACATGAACAAATTTTAAACTAAAAATGTCATACAGAAGTTAAATATGCAGATTCATACTTGAATAATTTTATCATTTCTTTTCAAGTTACCACATACACAAATACAATGGGTCTATTTCCACTGGTGTAACACAGTACCTTCGAATTGCCACAGTGAGAGCTTCTGGTGAACTAGCACAGGGACAAATGACTTCCTGTCTTAGACCTTTACTTTGGAAGACATTGAGAAATGCATCACAGGAAGAAATAGACCCTAAGGTAAAGAAAAAAACCACAATCAGAAGAGCAAAATAATTTGATTTCTGAAGCGACACCATTCAAACTGCAAACTTACTATTTAATATATATAGGCTTTTCAGGAGAAATAATTAAAAAAAGTATCCATGTCCACTGGGAAATAAGTTGTAGCTGCTATAACTATATATATGTATATGCAGTTGTGTGTGTATACAGAAAATAAACACTCATTTTTGAGCATAAAGTCCTTTCATTGTGTTTATGTAGAAAAGCCATTACTGCTAACTTCCATTATGAATTTCATTACATTTTGTTTTTAGGATGAGGGAAATTAAAAATTACATTCAGAAATCAAGTAAACTACTACAGACAAGCAGAACACCTATAAGCCAGTATCTTAAATTATATAGGGAAACAGTTCATGCCATTAATTGTCATTAATAGATCCAGATGTATTTCTCTAGAGTAGCATAAGTATTCCCCTAAAATTCTCAGTTACTTCTGCATCTGAGCACCATCATTCAAAGGAAATGTTCTGATCTTTTCTATAGCTTAAGGTCTTTATTGTTTCAGGTCTTTATAGCTTCAGTCTTTATGTGACTGTCACGTTGAACAAAATTGGATTTACTGCAACTTACGTTATGTGGAATATCAAGTTTGCCTCTGGATTAGCTAAAGAAAAATATATTTTGAAAAAATCCAAAATTAATTACCGTTTTCATAAATGTCATACAGTTTGCAGTAGACAAACCCTATTTTTTGTAAATATTTTAGCTAAGATGGCTGAAGATTGAAACTTTAAATGCAAGACAGAAACCCCTTCCTGTTCTCTACTGCACTGCAGCAGCACAGCTTACATGGGTTTGCACCATCAGCCACTATCAGCATACGCAGCGAGGAAAGGTTGATGTCTCTCTGATCTCGATGTGCCACCAATGCCCAGTGCATGTCCCTGGATTTTACACAGGCTACTTTTGCTGCAATAAGAATGAGAAAATTACTAATACACCATATAAAAGCTATACAGCACTATTATCAGTTTGTACTTTTGATTTTGACTACCAAGGAAACTTTTGTATATTCTTGTTTCTTACCTTTGTATTGACAGACTTTTTGTATCCATGACAGTGGATTCACTTTCATTAAGGAGTATGGAATACTTATAACATGCATCATGTTCATGACACTCTGAAATTAAATAAGATAAATGGGTTTTATACAACAATCATGGTAACAATTTATATTGTGTTATGGGCAGGGGCATCTATGCAAATCACCCTATGCTTATTTTATTAACAATGCTGGCATTCATCTTTTACTATCTATCTACCTACATCAAGATGAAACAGACACCCATTTTTCAGTGCTTTAATTAAGCATTAAGGATTTAGGATTTAGACTAATCAGATCATAACTTTGAAGAAGTACTGAAAAAAATGAAACATTTTCCTTCTATTTAGACTCAAAGATACCTACATGTTTGCTATGTAGGTCAGTATTATCCCTAAGTCAACTAAACTTCCATATATGTGAACACTGCACTCAAAAGGACAAGTAGCAGCAACATATCTGTCTATAGAAATCCATCTCTGGGAATACTGAAAAGCTATCAGTGGTAGTGGAGCACAAATTATTTAAAAGACAGAGAAATTGGAGTCACAGACTAAGCAGAGATCAATTTATTTTAACAGAAAATAAATGAAGGAGGTTTTAGTCCTTCTGCAGGTGAGCTAATTCCAGTATTTTCAATAAGGTCACGAAAAGTTCCAGGAAGTTTAGAAAAAGCAGCTGAGCGAAACCAATGACAGATCCAAAACTGTTCTCTCAGCCTGAGC
>JAWWLV010000088.1:9635365-9646505 GCA_035041135.1 Platyrinchus mystaceus
AAAGCCAATCAAAAGTTTTAGTAACGCCTCTGCCAATTACATATTTAAGAAAACGGAAAAGAAGGTTTGTGATGCAGGAGAGATAAGAGCCACGAGGTGTAGAAGAATTAGGAGCCATGTAGGGGAAGGCAGCAGGCCCCAAGTGGGCCAGGCCTCCCTCCTCCCCCAGCTGTGGGCTGGGGGCAGGTGTGGCATAGAAGCCCCCCTGGCTGAGACGTAACAGAAGTGGAAGAAAAACTCTAAAAGAAGACTGCCTGGACAAGACTGCTGCAGAAGGAATCCCAGGCAGAAAGATAACGCAGCTTCCAAGGTCGGAGCTAGCAGCCGCAGGAGAGAGAGAAGCGCGAAGGAGAGACTTCTCACTCTTCCTCCCCCCACCTCTCCCTTCAGCAGGGAAAAGACTGAAAATTAAAATCCCTGCTGTCTGTGAAAGATTACTAAGTGAGGAGACTCCTTGCAGCTCAAGAAGGAGTCAGTGCTGAAGCAAGTGAATGTATGTAAGTGCACAAAAAAGATGTGACTCCGTGGAAGGCCTAAGATGAAACAGAGTCCTGTCGGAGACCTGTGACCATGGAGAAACCTACGCTGGAGCAAGTCAGCCTGGGTAGGACTTGTGATCCCAGTGAGGGATCCATGCTGGTGCAGTGGAATTTGGGACCCTGTGGGAAGTCGGGGTGGACTCAAAAAACATTCCTTTATCTGTGGGAAGACCATGGTAAAGCAAATGTCCCTTTGCAGTCCATAGAGGACCTCCACAGGGCCTGGGTAACCCCCAGCCTCCGGTCTCAGCCCTGGAGGGGGTAGGCCCAGCCCTGAGGTCGACACAGAAGAATGAGAAAGACAGTTCCAGCTGCAATGAATTGGAGCTGTCCTCCTAGAGATAACAGAAGAAGAACTTTCAAATGCTGCAGAATTGTTTGGAAGACCTGTAGCTCTGGAAGTGGAAAAGTAACTGTTTCTCCTACTGGACTGATACAAAGGGGAGGGGTACTTCTGTGAATACATAGCACTTCTGCCTAGTTAAAGTTTTTGTATATGCAGTTCTTTAGTCTTTATCTTGTTAGTAATAAATCCTAATATTATTTCCCCCACATCAGATCTCTTTTGTCTGCATAAACCTTCTCTCAACTTATAGCAATTGTGTGCGGGGTGAAAAAATTGGCCCAAAGCAAACCCACAACGTAACACCACTGAATTCAAGGCATTTGAGTCTATGCAGAAGTAGAAGAAAATGATGGAGAAAAAAAGGGAGGAAAATTAAACTTAACAGCATTGCTAACTTTCCTTTCCTGATACTGGTCTTTTGGGGCAGAGTATGACTCACAAAGCAGCAAGTGATAGGCAACCATTGGAACAACAAGTTCTTTCTCTTTCCAAGAGTCTGAAGGTTGTGATATGAGAACTGAACCTTCACTGTGAAACTTGTCATCTATCAATCCCAAGCAAGCCCACAGTGTGAATGGGACTGAGATTGGTCAAGGCAACTTTAATATAGTATTGCAGCAGCTACACAGACAACATAAAAACATTAAATTTAGAAATGCCCAACATGCAATTTAACATTCCATTAACTTTTCTGAAATCAGTATCAGTCTAATTTATTGTAAAGTATTACTTATTAACAGGCTAAACCAGGATGTTCTTTGCTTCTGTGACTAGTGAATGAATAATGATGTTTACCTAATGCAGAAGTGCCATATGTAATGATTCGAGGAAAAGATGCATCTTCATTAACTCACCTCAATGTAAGCTGTGTCATTGTTTGCATCCTTGATGTGTGGGAACCAGTCACGAGGCGGCTTGGAGAGGTGTTTAGACTCTGTGACAAACCACAGCAGCTTTGGCCAGCCTGAGGTACAAACAAAAGTCAGCTTTTGTTGAGTTTCTGCTGGATAAGACAAGACAAAAGTCTTCCCCGACAAAGCTTTTTTACTCAAATGCCTGTGTTACCATTACCTAAACATTGATTCTTTTTGAACCTCAATACAGTATGGGAAAGAAGATTTTCCAGAATTGCTTTCTTAACACAGCTATCCTTGTCTTCTCAGACAATCCCTGAGGAAATGGCTGGGCAGTTCAGGCTGCTGTTGACCCAAACAGTTTCATTACCACTCTCCTGCCAGAGGTTACTGTTCCTACACTTAGCTATAGGACTGAATTGTAAGAAGGCTTCTCATCTACTACAGTCCTAAGTCTGTTGGTTTAATTTTGCTTGTGGCCACAGATGATCTGAGAAGCCCATCTTAGCCAGCAGAGAACCAGGCTGGGAGCACTGGTAGTGCTCTCCAGCCATGAGGTGGGCACAGCCATCACCACCAGCAGTGACACACCGGGGCATTGGTGTCCCAGCAGCCACAGCTGCTCCTGTGGCAAGTGTTCATCATGGGCCAGATCCTCACCCACAGCCACTAAACAAATGCAATGTTTATTGCTGTTGTAGTAAATGACCAGTGAAAGCCACTAAAAATAACGGTTAGATTACCTTTAAACTGTGGTATCTCCCCTGTGGGGCTTTTAGGCAGTCCTTTATGGCATGCATCGCTGGTCAAGGCCACAGTAACTCCACAGCTTCCAAGCAAAAAGCCTATTTGTTGACTTCCTGCATCCTAAGAGATGACAAAATACATAGAATTGATTAGAAGTGATTACAGGCTGAAATAAGTTTTGTCCTTGGGCACATTATCTTGAGAGGAAAACAGTCTCTTTCCTTTAAGTTGATTTCCTTTTAGCTGATTATCAAAACTCATCTGTACATTGACAAAGGAATTCCACAACCTAGACATCCTCCTGTCTGTATGAACATAAATCATAAAGAGAATGGAAGACATCAGATGGCACCTGCTCTCACGTCTCTTCGGAAATGATGACAAGTAGCTGGGAGGAGTGTCAGAAGGTTGTTCCTTCCAGAGGGATCCTTGGAGAAATGAGAAGACAGGGCCTTCACAAAGTTCAACAAAGGCAAATTCAAAGTCCTGCACCTGGGGAAGAACAACCCCCTGCACCAGCACATTCTGGAGAGCAGCTTTGTAGTAAAGGGCCTGGGGGTCCTGGTGAACAACAAGTTGAATGTGAACAGCAATGTGCTTGGCACAAAGAAGGCAAATGGCATTCTGGGTGTGTGAAGCATTGTCAGCACGTTGAGGAAGGTGATCCTTCCCCTCAGCACTAGTGAGGCACCTCTCTAGGGCTGGGACCACTTCTGGGCTTCCAAGTAAAAGACATGGAGCTACTGGCAAACGTCAGCAAAGGCCGTTATGATAACGAAGGGACTAAAGCAACTGTCCTGTGAGGAAAGGCTGAGAGCTGGGACTGCTCAGCCACAGAAGAGAAGGCTTAGAAGGGATCTCATTGGTGTGTACAAACACCTGAAGGGAGAGTGTAAAGAAGACAGAGCCTGGTTCTTTCCAGTGGTGCCCAGTGACAGGACCAGAGGCAATGGGCAGAAACCAAAACAGAGGAAGCTCCCTCTGAGCGTCAGGAAATTCTTTTTACTGTGAGGGTGACTGGCACAGTGTGCCCAGAGAGGTTGCGGAGTTTCCACACTCGGAGATATCCAAAAGCCACCTGGATGTAGTCCTGGGAAACTTGCTCTAGGTGGCCCTGTTTGAGGAGGGGAGATGGACCAGGTGACCTTCAGACGTCTCTGCCAACCCCAACCATTCTGTGACTCTGTGACAATTCTGGGAGATACTATGGATTAGAGATGCTTCCACCTGGAGAAAGCTCTCAACCTTTAAGATGCTATATGGGCATACAGTGGTGACAGTATCCCTATTATTGCTGATCTAACCTGATTTGTCAATAACCATTTCATTGAGTAGTTACAGACACATTTCAGGAGCACTACATATAGTCAAGTGCCCATTAGAGTAAGCTCATTACATTTTACTTTCATCAAGGGCGTGTACGAACTGAGGCTAAGAAGTCATGTGATGATTTTCAAGTCTAGGCCATAGCTGTTCTTTAAGAGATGCTGAGCTTCTACAGCATTATGCCTGCTGTATGTATAGTATCTTGCCATGATTATTTTATAAACTTTACATCTATTCACTAGGCTCTTCAACAGAGCAAAACCCGAGATGCAAATGCACATAGAAGTATTAACCCTTTCTTCACAGAATGATTCTACATCAACCATAAAGTACACTTAACCATGGAAACAACCAGAAATACTGTACAGTTGCCTTAATCTATTGATTTATTCAAAACAAAATTGTATGATGAAAGCCCCAGAGCCTATCTGACTAATTTTTAATGAAATTTTTATGTAGTCAAATAAAATCATCTAAAATGGAGAAGCAATCATATCAGAAAAAAAAGCAAAGGCTTGTTTGTTTTCCATATCACCTCAAAATATGTTTATGGCAGCAATTATCAGAATTTTGATAGCTGAGCAAGCAATGTGGGACAATAAACTGATCTGTCAAGTCTGTGCTATATAACTCCTTCCATCCAGAATTAGAAAAAGCATTTGCTTTTGCTTATTATAACCAGAATGCATATAAAACCAGGAAAAAAAATGAAAAGTCACTTTTTCAGGAAGGCTTAAGCTGGTGTATAATCTTTTCCAACATAAAACCAGACAATGAGAGTATCTTTTGAACAACAGAGAATAATACTGGTATATCCATGAACAACATTTTGGGGATCATGTTGTTGACCCCACCACACCTGCACCAGTGGGGCTTCCAGAACTTAAAGAACTTTGTCAACCATTACTGTCTCACTGACTCTTGTGTTAGCTGGTCCATATTTGTATTGTCAAATCTGTGGGACAAGCACTTAGTCAGATTTGATCTTGGTTCCCCGTGAGGATGAGATCTGGTGTGTCCCCTCTTGGAGTCTGCTCAAAGGAGGGAAACGTGGGTGCCTGAACAATGCAGGAGAGGTGGCTCTCCTTGGTGGTCCCTCAGAAGGAATGGCAGGAAGAGGAAGGCTGGAGTACCCCATGGAGAACATCACTCCTTGGGCAAGACACAGCTTCTGAGACCTGCTACTCTTTTCATCTATAAAGGGAGGTCATGAGTTTCTTAAAATATCAGATTCATACTACCATTACCCAAAATTTCCCATTAAATTTAATCTAAAAAATGTTTACTAATATTTTAAGAATTTTTAACTACCAATCAAAGGCATATAAACTCTATAATTGATCTCAATTTTAAATCATAGTGTTGTAACTGTATATCCTATAAAAGACTGCTAGCAAACTGTTTCACCACTGTGTCAAGAAAATTCTCAGGCAATGAAATTCCATTTAATGAAGAGCTTTACAAGCAGAAATTAACCTAACAAATTCCATAAGAAATCTATCGTAAGTAAACCAGTAGAAAATGTGGACCTTAGAGCATCAGCATACCATGGCCCTGGGGGATATTTTTGCTCTTCTGATAGCAAAACAAAACAACAAGAAAAGGAAACTTGTATTAACAGTGAAGTGTTTTAGATAACACAAGAAAGACTGACTACACTTTCACTTAGTGCCATATGAACCGGCTTAGAGAATGTCCAAATAAATATTATTCATTCATTTGTAGTAGCTCACACACACACATACAGATTACTTAATACAATCTACACACATCACAATTTACAGACTGCTTTACACGAGGACAACCCCATCTCACATAGCATTAGAATCTTCAGCCCACTCTTTTCTGTACAGTTATTCTTTCAATTGTAAGGAAAACATGACTAAAAAATTATGTGATGTAATACTACCATAGGAGCTTGGAAGAATTTCACCAGGTGTGTCAGTATCTAGCGTGTTTTACAGACTTTCAAATCCTGTGCCATGCCTTGGTGGCCACACTAAATCCTGCCTTGCAAGAAAAAGGCAAATCAAGATGCTGAAGCAGAGGTGCTGTGATAGACACTGCTCCCAAGGGCCACAGGAACTGAGGATTTTGCAGTTTGAATGCAATGAAGCTTTCTGGCAGTCTACTGGTCTATTTGGTGTCCACCAATTCCATTTTCAGTCTCAGTCTCACACCTCCTAACTAGCTATCACCACCTTCTGCCTGCTTCTGGTGGCTTCATCCTGACTTAGAAGCTAAAAGTACTGCAGAGAACAGAGACATGAAGAAGGGGTTGACATCCCTTTCCCCATGCAGGTGCTCCTGTGATATCTGCTGCCCCATAGAAGAAATTGTTGAGACACGGGACTGACAGCCAGTAGGCAGAAGATCTGAAACTTTTATACATCCCACAGACACACCACAACCTTACCTACACACCCAATCCTGTGAACATGATAGTCCTTGCTGTGCCTCGTACCTCAGTATGACAGGCCCAGAGCACTGAAGACCTTGGGCAAAACTTGTACGTTTGAAAAATGAAGTTTGAGTTAAAAATGCAGTCCTTTGCCTGAAGCAGTCAAAGCTCCCATGTGGGCCATGAATAAAGCTACTGACTTTAAAGGCATTGATTATTTCAGATTTCAGAGACAAGCTATCGGCCTGACTTTTGAGTAATGTGAAATGAATGGTTGCATGCTGAAAACTACTTTATAAGTAGAAAAAAACACAACCAAATAATCTTCCTCCCAAAAAACCCAATATCCTCCTCTCATCTTATATAAAATTACTCTCCTGCCTGTAAAGGGAATAGATTTTCACAACACACTGGTTTGTCAGCAGTATTACTTGTTATTTTGGTAATTTATGTTAATCAGCCACTTTGGCAACTCCCCACTTGTCACAAACACTTTATTTTGCTGAATTTTGTAACCTCAGGAAGCCAGTGGAGACCAGGTGAAACAACTTAATGCAGTCCCAACCACAGACAGGGGGAGACTTGTCAGTGATGCTCATTGTCAAATCCTCCACAATTCACAGTTTGAAATGACATGTAATGCAGGTGGAAGGCAAAAACAGAGCTGAGCTATTGTAGCACGAGGTTTGAGACCACTTGCTGACTTTGGAGCTATCATTTTACATTTCTTGAAGGCACACAACGCTTGCTGAGGTACAAAAACTGAGGTGTGCATAGCTTCAGACTATGTCTGCACACACCTAGAGAGATCAATCTTTCAGATTAAGAGAGCTGGAAATCCTCTCTGCTGTAGGCAGCCATTCAAAGTTTTCTAAAGACTTTTATTAAAGGTTCCCTAAAGGTTTTCACCAGTACCTGGAGGCAAATTGTCTTCTTCCTGCTGTAGGGAGTGCTAATTCATTGTCAGGATAAAAAAAATCCCACGTGTGGTTGCATTTCAGCGTGCTGTTAATGTCATTTCTATAATGCTTTGTGAGAGTATCTGTGTGAAGGAAAACAATTATGATCCTGTCTCCGTGACTGAGAGTGCATGTCCTTATCTAATAAGAAAGGAAAGAAGAGGCAGCCTGTGCAAAGGTTGGCCTGATAAAGGGTACTTCTGTTCACTTGCAAATCCCAGACTGTTTTCAAAATGAGAATTATGTGGGGGAGCATCACAGACTGAACTAATCTTGTTTTCTGTTGCAATGCTTAATTTGAGCTCCAGTGCCCTTACCCTACCAAAAACTTGCTGGTAAAGAACAAATAGGGCAACTATTAGACATAAAAGTCACAAGTGAAAAGGCATAAAACACAGATCTCAAAGACCTTAACCAAAGTTAAACACAATGCAGATGCAATCTTCATAACCAGCTTTAAGATGAAGAAATTAATTGGACAATGGTTTTGGTATCTGCCTGCAATTCGCATGTGATATCTGCAACCATGAGCAGTCCTAATGTCCAGAAGTCTTAATAAAAGCAAGAAAATGGTTATTTTTGGCAGGGGACACTGCATGAAATGTGATATGCCCTCTAGGAAACTATAACTGCCTAAACTTGAAAATATAATAAGAAAACACAGATTTTAAAGGATCTGAGATTGACTGTGGCAAAAAGAGAAAGGACTTCTGCTCAGTGCTCCACTGCCAAAGTGTTTGAAGGGGGATAGACAGGCACCAGGGGCTCACATGGGGCTGAGGGAACTTACACTCTTTGGAGAGACTGGAAGATTGTCACTGAAAGAAAAATATATAACAATTTATGCATATTTTAAATACAGGGGAGAAAGAGATGCATTGCCAAAAGATGTTTAAAAGTATGTTGAGCTCCAGTGTTTCTGGCGCACTACAGCCCAATGATGACTAAAGCTGAGAGGAAGCAAAGTTCATTTTATCTCAGGCCCTGAAACACTAGGAAAGATGTCAAGGTGTATTTCCTTTGGAATAGAATTCTTCCTTCCAAGGAAGACTTGACTGGGACAATTGCCTTGAAAGAGACAGACCTCCCTGGCTACTGTTTAATAATCTTTCAGAATTAAATAAAAATAGCTCCTGAAAAACAGTTTTTACTCTGTATGAAGCATCCTTTAAAAAAAAACTGAAGTGTCCTGGAGTGGATATCTCCAGATTTCCTATAACAATATACAGGCACATTCTTCCAACCACACTGTCAGAGCCAGTGTCTGGAAGAGCACAGAAATGCCTGCTAAGAACACACAGCATTAAATCTAAGATGCTAGGAAACAGCATTTTTAGTGAGAAATTAAATTTTACATGCTTTCATGTCTCACTCTGCCACAAATTCTGCCTAAGATAAGGAGGCCATAAAGATCTATGTGGGATGGCTTTGTTCATATGTTCACAGCATGTGACTGAGCATAACTATGAATGTGCTTGGAGGACAAAAATGTTATTTTCACATTAAAACTGATTAACTCCCCTGACTGTACAAGAGCAGAATAAAAACAATTTGCATGGCGCCCATCAAATGGAAAAAAACATTGACCTAAAAAATCTAAAAAAGAAATCAAAACAGTATTTTTAAATCTTTTCATACGGGACATAGTAAATCACTGTTTGAACTAGAACTCGACATGTTGAAACTCCCATGTCTTCTACTTTGATGGCCTATTCTATGACATACAGTTTTCATGTCACATCATATCACACATACAAGGAAACAAATACTCCAGCTTCAGACAAGATTAACAAAAGTGGCAGTTCCGAAGGAAGAGATGTTGTATAGGACACATTATTTGCTAATGTTTGGGAAACATAAGCAAATTTGGAGAGAGGGACACGACTCTGAAAGAACAGACCCCATAAGCTAAGGGATGAGTATTAGATATAACAGTTTTTGGGAGTGTTGATGATAAAGGCATTTCAATGCTATTAGTGTAGGGGAAGGAGGAGAAAAAACCATGCTGCTTGTTTTGTCACTGCAATGACCATGGAAGCCCTGGCTGCTGCTTCTAGAATAAAGAGTTAGTTTTGATGTATTTGAAAAAAGCCCGGTATTTCAGTTTTTAATTTTAGATCTGATGTTGCAAATCTAAAGAGCCAAAACAATGCTGCATGAATGACAATTTCCAGGTCTTTGCTGAACACCAGGAAGCATTCTGGGAATAAAACTGAAGAATGCTGCATGGTTGCTGGGTATTCTGGCAATCCATCCCAGGTGCTAGGTCAGACAGGTCTCCTAAAGTCCTGGGGGTATTCTAGGTATTCTGTCAACACAAAGATGGGATACAGAAGGAAAGAGCAAGGAGAGATGGACTTTCACCTAATAATAAACTGGAAAAAAATCCTGTCAAAGCCTTACAAAAATAACAGTTATGCTATGAAGAAAGGGGAATGCATATAAAATCTATGTGCAGGTAAAGCAAAAGCCTTTACTTCCATATGGATACAGATGTCTGCAGAATAATCTGTAAGCCAAAAGTCTATCTAGCTACAAACACTGCTGCTCAGTTTTAAAATGCCAGGACAAAATTTTGCAAAGAGCTGTGAAAAACTCTTCTTATGAAAATGCAGAACAGTATTAAAGCTGCTCATACAAATTTTTAATATTAAAAATGTGCTCCTAATATACCTCCCTAAAATAGCTCATCCTGTATTCTGTAAGCCTATAATGTAATTGTGGGTCTATGTGTTAGTTCACATTTCTGTCTTCCAAAAAGCAACCCAAAAGATGCCAGAATGTACTGAAGCATGTAGAAGAGAGGATAAATAATGGGAAAGCATAAAAGAACAGTCTAGGCCATTGTGTGATGACACAAATGACATCTTCCCATGGATGCCAGAAGCAATCCACTGCAATTTGACCAAGCAGAGGTATTCCTTCTGGGACTACTCAGAGCACGATTTTCATCTCACTGTTTCCACTCCAGTTGCCCTTACATATAAACAAATGCTAAAATATTTGCAATAGTATATGCTGTGAGATTGCATAGTTTTATTTATAGATTATGGATCATGTTGCTTTTTTAACTGACATCTCTGTTATTGTTTTATTAATTTGATATTTAAGCATTATGGCAAAAGATAAACAGTCTGAGTCTGTATATATTCTTTTATATAAATATATATACATGAATGTGTAAATGTATATTTATATATCCGTTTATAAGCACATATTTTAAAAAAAACAAACACCCAAGAGGTTCAGCCAAATTAGGGTAAGTTATTCATTTGACATAGAGTATTTACTTGGACAGCTGGATTTTATAGTTTAATAGATGGATGTGGTATCAGATGTTCCAAAACAAATCAAATTTACACCTATCCGTGTACTTTAAAATGTCATTAAACCTCAAAAAATAGTAACAGGGAAAGACATTGGATTTTTCACCCTTCAAAGCCATGTTGCTTCTTTTTTATCAAAGAATGAAAGCAGATTTACCCATTTGAGTACTCCATAAAATCTTTAACTGTACATACTCTTCCTGCCTTATTTTGTTGAAACATATAGAATCTCTCTATTTTATATTGAAATAATGCACAGTGTTATGCAACTGCCTCAAACTATCTGAAGGTACTGCACTTGGATATGAAAGCGTGATGACAGCCCAATGCAAATGAGTTGTATTGCTACTAAATTCAACATTCTTGTTCTACATGTCTACCTCTCAGTGCTCACAAATACAACATTTCACAAATAAAATAGTATAACCTTACTCCCCCCCAAAGCAGGTATGGTGATTGAAGTACTATCCTCTCCTCTTGCACTGCCTTTTTAGCTCACCTACATCTTTCCTCCAGTCTTAGCCAGTTAAACTGGGCCACTCTTGTCTCCTCTTTCCCTTAGTTCCCAGTGTCCTTCCTTCTGCTCAATCACCCTCATGTCTGCTCTGCTGGATCATGACCTTTTGTTGTCTGATCCCCTCC
>JAWWLV010000088.1:9646605-9689397 GCA_035041135.1 Platyrinchus mystaceus
CTTCACCAGTTCATCAAACCACCCCTTCCTCCAGCTCCCACCCCTTCTCTCCTTGCCAGCTTCTGGTTTCACTGTGGCAGGAGCCCACCAGAGATGTTGGCCAGGACATGTGTGATCAGAATGGAGAAATGATGAGATCAGCTCAGCTTCTCAGATGTGAGGAAGGTTCCAACATGTTCAGTTAGGAAGGAATCCCCAGATATTTTGAGATGTTAATTTGCTACGTGAAATGTGCAAACTGAAAAGCCTTTGTGAGGGCTTAAAATCTTGGTTTCTTGGCTTTCATTTAAAAGGCAGGGTACCTGTTCACGAAACAAAGATTTGAGCTTCTCCTTTGGGGTGCTGTAACACTGGGGCATTTCAAAGAAAAGCCCTTGACAGTTGAAAAACTGAAGACATGAGCAAAGCAATATGTTTACCCAGCCCTTTCTTTGGAAACACTTTATGTCTTCAGTCAACATTTTCCAAAAGAATTTAGTTTAAAAAAGAAAGTTTGTAAAGATTAAAGAACACTCTTTGTGTGGACAAGTCCAGACCAAGTATTTAAAGTAAAGCATTATTAGTGCTAGCTAATAAAAAAGTGATTATACAGGTGGATATGTGGAAGTGGCCAGCCATGGCAAATTAAAGGGATATGACAAAAAAACCTTGTAATGAATAGATACATTTTGCTGTATTTACAACCTTCAAGGCATATATCCTCAGAAAAAAGTGCAAGTTCAGCAGCATCAGTGTAAGCATCCCAGCTGTGGTTCACCTACACCACTGACCCCACTCCTCTCAATGCCCCCAGACACTCCTTCTGGCTGGAACTGCTTTCCTAACACTTCCCCAGGATACACGGTTGAATCTCTGAACCAACACTGGATGAGAAAGGCTTTTGATTAGCACTGGTCAGTTTTCTCTATGAATTCTGTGGCAAGAATTCCTGAACCTAATTTGTTCAAATGTCCCCCTTGGCAGAGAGGACCTTGGTGACAGAAGCTTTGGGACACACACACATAGAGACACAGGAGAAGGCATTTCCATAACTCCTTTGAAGTAGCACACACAGCACTAGTGGCATTATAACATAGCTTGGGTTGCAGGGACAGGTGGAAAATCAGCAGTTGTTGCCAATGATTCTTTGTCAGTGGCCAACACCCGAATGTTTTGAAAGGCTACAAAGATAATCCATCTAGGACTGGCAGAGCTGCAGTCTTGGAAAATTTTCCTCTCCTTTTCCAGGTGGACCTGCATTTGCTGAAACTACAACCACATCTTCAGATTTTCCATCACAGAAAAGAAGGAACTATATATAATTCACCACACAGCACTATCTTTGTATCCTCATATTCAGAGTTAGTTAACCATGAAACTGTACTCAAAAGCTATGTTCAGTTGTGATTTATTCTAAGTTTCAAAATGCAGCATAGAGAAGAAATTCAGTTCCCTACCTTTCTTGTAAGTGGCACTTCAATAGGGACGGGGACAACTTCAGCAAGCAGGCAGCCATAAAATGCCACCATGAAAGCAGCAGGATCATTGTTAGGAAACACGAGCGTTACCTGGAAGAGAGAAATGTACATTAAAAATATTTTATCCTCGGTGTAAAATAAAGATAATTGAAGCTTCTGTGCTTCCTTTTGGATAGAGAAGATTACTGAAGCACTTCTAAGATAACTATTCAAATGCCTAATGGTAGACAAATAAGGAATCAGAAGGAATTTATTCTGATAAATATTCCTTTTGTGAACATTTTCACTTAAGATGTAGTTAAATATTTTCATGCTGTCTTGTTTCCCATATTGACAATACCCTTCATCTGGTTCTCAGTTAACTGATTGCTTTATCGGTGTTAAATAACCGAGTAAATGGATTTAATAGAACTTTAGATTCCAAAATAATAATTTGCTTGAAGTTACTGAAAATGAAGGGGAGGTGTGACCAATTAAGATTATGCAGACTTACTATATGTCATTAGGTCAATCATTAACACATTGTTGTGTTTCACTATACTGTGCCTCATGCAACAGTTTCATTTTAGGACTGGACTGTAGTCCAAGTGTAGAAGTTTCTGTGCACTGTGTGCACACAGATAACTGATATCTAGAGGCAAACGTCACATCCATGACACACCCCAACCTAGGTGTGGATTTGTTGAACTTCACAGCTTCAGGACTGGGGTTGGGGAATTATTTAGATAAAAGAATGCCAAAACCAATCACAGCAAATCATCACTATGCTCACTAGGTGCCCTCCTTCCCCCAGCATGCTGAACTGTGCAGCTCAGTCTTGCAGGCAGTGCAGACAATGTCTGAGATCCTGCACAAGCAAAGGGGAAGGAGAGGTGAGGGTGCACATGGTCTCGCCGAGGACCCAGCAACTTACAGAGACCACAGCTGCCTTTGCAAGGGCAGGGAATACTACTGCTCTCACTTACTGGTGAATGACCTCAGTGGCTGGATCCTGTCTACAGTTTTGTTTTGGTCCAGTCAGATGGATGTTTTCAGCTCTTGTCTTAAACAGCTGTAACACAGCTGGTAACTATCCTGCACGGTCAACTGAAGTGGCATGCAAAAGGCATGGTGAATGATTTCAAACCTAATTCCTTTGGACTCACACACAGGACCTGAGTGTATTATTACAGCATCTTGAAATTTCCTGAAACTACTTAATAGCTCTTGAGTTTTGACTGCTTTGACAGCCACAGGAGTTTTGCTGAAGTAAAATCATGATGTTTTCATATACGCTGCACGGTTCAGTTACTGGAGACTGTTTCCATAATTCAGTTAAGATAGTCACCTTCTATACATTAACTGGATTTCTTCAAACTAGAAGAAGACTAACCAACCTTGTCCAAGTGGGTCTGAAATACCTGGGTTTTAAGCTGAAGATTCTAACTTCATTATGGTTTAGTCAGAGCATATACATGGCTACTTTGTCTGCACACTTGCACATCAAACAATCCAAGTGTTGGATAGGGTGGTGCAGAATGTATGTATGCATTCTACAGGCACGAGCTATAAACAGGCTCAGAGGAAATGGAAACACAGGGATTTTGCCAGGTGCAAATGCTGTTTGCTGAGCCCAGCAAACATCTGAAAGAACCTAAAAGATACTTTGAGGGTTGTGGGTTTTGCACTGGTCTCTGCTTACTTAAAAGCAGTGAAGGTTTGGATGGGAATCTTTGCAAAGGAGCTGACAGAGGTGAAAAAAATCTCACTGAAGTCCAGTGGGAAAGAGGCATTAACTTCCTCTCCAAAAAACATTAATCACTAACAGACTTGTACCAAATAAATAAATAATGTGTGTAAAAGCAAAAAGGGCTAAGCTTGAAGGAAAACAAATCATAGACTGTATATTAAGAGATGA
This sequence comes from Platyrinchus mystaceus, assembly GCA_035041135.1. Lineage (NCBI taxonomy): Eukaryota > Metazoa > Chordata > Aves > Passeriformes > Tyrannidae > Platyrinchus > Platyrinchus mystaceus. Next base: position 9,649,960 of record JAWWLV010000088.1, read on the forward strand.
GAATCTGATTATCTAGTAGATATTTCAGAGGGCAAGCTTAATTTCCAGGCAGCTGTCAGGGGTGATGTAAGGTTAAATTTCTGAAGTTACTATAGAAGGAAAATGCAGTTTGCCACATATAATAATACCAGAAGCAGGGAATGAAATGCAGGCATATTCATTTATTTTTTTGGCTCAGACGAAGAACATAAGAGGTTAGGTAATGGTAGTCATGAAAAATAGAGATTGTATTGATAGATTTTTAAAGTGAAAAAATAAAATATTTTATTTAATATTAACATAAGGCAAAAATGACATTCTCATTTAGAAAAGAACAGAAATATATGCTGTGTTTAATTTAGTATGTAAAAACTGCCTTTAACTGTTGTCACACAAAATACATTATGTTAGAATAAAAAGTCACCTTCAAAAAGGTCAGAAAGCTTTTATGTTATTACAACAGGGGCATAAAAGCCAGAATAACCAGAGCCTAGAGCATCAGAAACGCAGTAATACCTCATCTTCAACGTGAAGTTGCTTCAAATGATCACGTTCCTGTTACACAGGGATGCTAGGTGAGATGTTTTTACAACACCAAACATATGCTTTCAGCACTCAGCTGTAAACATTTGTTTCACTCTAATCTAGGTGGACTTATTTTAGCAGAGCTGCAATTTGTTCTTTACATGTCCTGCACTAGCTAAATTTCCAGCTTTCAGCCTGAATTATGCACAAATCCTTTCTTAATGTTAGGAGATCCCAGTGACCACTGCTGTAAATGACTACTAAGACAGGCAGGCAGCACACAGCAGATAAGGAGAGATGCACATTGCCCATACGTGAACTTTATTCCTTTTGGAGCTTTCTGGGTGGACTGTTTTGATGTGTACACCAGAACAACCTGCTGCTTCTGCTGTTGCTTAGAGACACAATTGTAAGTCAAGTAAAAGCGATTCTTCAGATCCTAGTCCTGGATGAATGCCATCGTAGGAAGCAATTTAGATTAAGGATCTAGAGATCATTTAGTTATTTTCTTTATGATATATTTCAAAAAGAAACACAGGAAGGACTGTCATGTTTCATTTTTCCTCTTTTTTTTCTTTTTCTTTTTTTCCTTCTGGGAAGTGTTACTGCATGCTTTCATTTTTGAAGCTCTCAAACACGTGTTTCTCATGTGTGGCACATGAGGATCGAGTGAACCAAGAGTTTGAGAACTGCTATCAGACCCTGGGGGAAAGCCTTAATTCCACACTCACAACCCTAAGCACTAGGACAGGAGACTAAAATTTGCATTTCTGACAAATTTGTTCTGGAATAGCCATTCCACGGCTTAAATCCAAGCTGAAATGGGACCTGTGGAATTTTCTATAGACACTCTGGCAGACAAAACGGGCAGCAGGCTCAGCCAGTCCTGGCAGACAAAGTGAGGGGTTTGTAAGTACATTGTTAGCAAAACCATAGGATGCTCTTGTCTTCATTTAACATCTTAAAGTGCTACCTTTGCAACTCTTGCTCTCTGTGGGCTGTATCCATTCACATAGATTCAGCCTCTAGCAGTAGCAGCATCAGTCAGGAACTAAAGAATGGAAATATTCTCTGTGTCACCAGTCAGTGTCATTTATTTACTTAACTGGCTGCCAAAATGTGCTTATTTTGCTTGACTTTGTCCTCCACAATGCTTCTCTTGCTTTTACTATCTCAAAAACTACAAAGTCATTAGTAAGGAAGTTTTTTATCCACATGACACCTCCAGGCTCCATAAGCAAGATTTTGCTAAACAGACTGTTGTGCTATGTCCAAAAATCACTTCCCATGGGAATGTTTATTGTTGATGTTGCCACAACTTCAAGTTGCTATTCAGGGAGTATCAGCTCAGGTTATTTATTATGCAGTTCAAAACATCTGTCTGAATGATCAGACTTCTTCTGAGTGAACAGCAGATTTCAGTTCCCACCCCTCCCCAATATTTCACTTCATTAATTTCCTCTGAGCACCCCAAACACCTCATTCTTTCTTTGTCAACACTGAGTCTGAACTATTAGCAATTAAAAATCTTTGAGATACTCACCCTGTCTCCAGGTCGTACCATTGGTTCTTGTTTTGTGCCTAATTTATGTAGTATATTGTAAGCAACCTTCATACTTCTGGTCCAGAGTTTGCCTATTAACAGAAAATTTTTGAAATTAATTAAAAAATTCTTATGTTTTACAAGATCATTAAAGAGAAAGAATACCTGAGAAACCGAAAAAACATAGTAGGAACATTTACATTAGTGTTCCAGCTAAATATGACACCACTACTTATAAGCAGTTTTCTATCAACTTCTTTTTTCAAGACAGTAGGACTCAGAAAAAAAAGGGAGAATGACAGTTTTCATGACAGAAGTTTCTTACTTTGCAGAAAATTGGATCTTGACTCCAAAAGCCAACTCTTAGAAGGATCTGGAACATTATCAAGTCCAGACATCACCCTGACACCTCAGCTGAAGCAACTTGGACAAGTCACATTTCAGCGCAGATTGACCTCTGAGGGTGATACTCAGGTTTCCCAATGGCACTTCTCATACCCCGAGCCACCAAGGGAGAAAGGAAAGGAACCCCAAGAAGAAAAGTAAAGAAAGCCCCAACAAACAGAGAACACCACACATCCAAAGGGGCACACTGAAGCAGCAGGGACCCTCTGAACCTTAGCACATCCATATGGCTGTTTCACTTTTAATTCTGGGCCTGCTTCCATTTAACATGGCTTTTTCTTCTCACCTGCTTCCATACCCTCCCTTCTCTCAGTTTCATTTCACTTGCCTCAGGTACCCTTCCTTACTGTCTCTCTTCTCCCTTGCTTTATTTTTCCAGCACCATGCTCAGCTGATCCTTATCAAGTCCTCATCCTGATATACTATAAAGTAAAATTATCTCACCAATATGCCCACATCACACGGCTTTCATTAATCCTTCAAGCAATTGGCACCTTTGCTCTTTCAGATGCTCTTTGTTTAGAGATCTTGTTACTTCCATTTGAACAATACCAAGTTTAACAGTCCTTGTGCTTGGCTGGCCCCCAGGTACTGTCTTAAAGCAGTATTCAGTCTGACAGCAACAAATCTTTAATTCATGGCCACCAATAACTGAAACGGTAATAGGTTCTGACAACAGATTACCTATGGAGTTCAGCAGTTCAGGCTCCCAAACATGCCACATTTCTATTTATAACTAAGCCAAGCAGTTGCTATAATAAGTTCCTCCACATCCTGGTTATAAAATGCAATACTACTGAATTATTTTTAAGTGCAAATCTGATGTAAATATAAAGTATGATGAGAAGGCCAGATTTTCTTTTTTTCCACTAAAGGAAAATTGGAAGGTCTCTGCTGCTTTTTTTGAGAAAGTACTAAATGCAATTATTTCTTATGAAAACAGCAATACTGTATCATCAAACTATCCTTTGCAAAGTTTTTAATTTATTTATAATTACTCCACTATTTGCATGTTGAACTGTCTCAATGCTCAGAAAGAAACACAACTCTGGAAACTCAGCACAGATACAGGCGTACATCTGCAGGATTAACCCTTACAGTACTATGGCAGAACTACCTGCATTTGATGGAAAGAAGGTCTTTGAAAGCATCCCTGCTGCTACAGTTAACACTTGAACTTTGCAAGTGAGTAGGATAAAAACAAGGATGCTTTAAGAAAGCAAATTTTCTTTTTTTTAAAGTTTTCCAACATTAAAGTTTCAGTGGCAACAAACTTAAAAGAGCAATTAGTAATGATACAGGAAATTGGAGAATGGAAATCAAAAGCCTGGCAAAAGTTCTGAATTGCAAAAAAGAACCATCTTTACACAAAACACTTTCAAGCTTGAAGTGAACATTGAATTTTTAATTCCTTTTTCAAGACACATAAGGAGCTGCTGTGAAAAGTTCTGTCTGAACCATAGAGATTAAATCTGTTACAAGTCTTAAATTTGCATTTGTGACATACACTAATTTTTTAGCTATCAAATGTAACATCTTACAGTATTTTCTTTAAAATCTAAGAACAATTCATATTCAGGCACATTCTTTCAGAAGTACACAGGTACCAGTACAATCACCTCCCCCTAAGAGATCTGGCTAAATGCAGAAATTAAGTTCTCTCAAACACTGAGAAAATTTAAAGGAGTACTTTCTAGTAAAGCAATAAATAATCAAATCTTTACACACATTTTGTCATGATGTACTTTTATTGCCAAAATTTTATTTCAGCCTCTGAAACACAGGGCATACAAAGCTGCCTTCCTAATTCCTCACCTTTCTGTTTGAATACACTTTGAACTGCACAAAAAATGCCTATAATATTTCCCAGTGGTCAGAAAAGACTTGAATTTTTTGTCACCACAGGCCTTTCCTTCTCTGTTTGCTGTTGTGATACCAACCTTTTGTTAAGGAGCTGGGGTAACTGGCCATGCATGTGCCTTTGGATATAAAACTGTGGAAAACTGGAGTGAAGCAGCTAGTTGGCCGTCAGCTGGAAAGGAGCTGGAATATAAGGGCCTTACAAGCCCTATAATGTCACCAAAACCCTTGTGGGCTGCTGCCAACTATGCTCCAGGGTGGGCAGGCAGAGACCCCCAGGCACCCTCACAAGCAGGCAGAGCAAAGTCCAGGCAGATCTTGAACTGAATCGTGTTCAACAGAAAGCCTGTAAGTTTTCCTGCAGGGTATAAGACTGTTCCAAAAAAGTAAATTAAAAAAGGGCCACAAAAGAAGCAGTAGTACAGAAGCTGGATCCAGGAATGTATGGATGATCAGGGCCAGATCGGTGGCTGCTGGATGGGACACAAGTTTCTGACCAGGTGTGGACTGAACTGTGGGTTTATTCTGCCACTTTGGCTGTTTCCCTCCTCCAACATCACTGAAAAACACAAAGGCCTCAATGCCTTCAGGATAAAAGCCCTCAGGAATAGAGGATGTTATAAAGACGGAAATCTTTGAAGTGTTTCCTTCCTTGGTTCTGCCTAGGTTGCAATTCAGAGTAATTCTTCCTTTGCAAACTTGAGAGATTAGACGTCGCTGGGAAAAAGCCGATTGCTAAAAATTCTCCCACAAATCCTGAGGCCGTGACCTTGCTGTGACCTCCATGCTGTGCCACATCTGTGCCGAGGGAGTGGGAGGCCTGGCAAGGCAGCCAGCTGTGCTTCAGCCAAGGCTCTGAGACGGGGCTTAGCACTGCCAGGCCGATCCTCGTGTGGGATAAACCACCTTCGCTACATGGGCTCCAGCGGAAAGCTGGCTGTTTGCAGCCACTGGGGATACATCCCATTGTCCTCAGATGGAGTTCAGCGAAGCACCAGCCCTCCTCGGACAAACACACTGCCATTAATCTTCTAATGAGTTGGCCTGAAGACAGGGGGGCAGATGGGGGAAACTCAAGCAATAGCTTTGGTAGTGAGTGGACCGGCCCGTGTTCCAGCTAGTGCTGAAGCTCCTCTCTTCCAGCCGTGCTGCTGCAGCAGGGAGCTGCCCTTGGCACTTTCTGCAGCTGACACAGCACGTGCTGCTCGAGTAGGAGACTTGAGCAGCACTGCTGCTTCCCTGCCATAAACACCAGACCCAATGAGCCCTCCTCCTCTTCACATTCCTGCCCACATCCCCACTGCAGCGGGGTCCTTTAGAACAACACTCCTACCCACTGCACTGGGACAGGATTTGCGCCTTCCAGGCTCTGATCTCAGTAGCCCAACATTAACAGCTACTCTCTTGCACTTAAAAATGAAGAACTGGCATGCCATCTGCAAAGGTGTTCAGTAGTGTTTAAGGCACAAGGGTACCCTCCAGAAGGGGCCCAAGCTCTGTAGACCCTGTGCGAGGACTGCTAGTCACACACACACATTGTGGGTAACACAGGGCACTAGACATTTAAGAACCTGAATTACCCCTCAGTTTTTAGGTCACAAAACTATTTCCCAAACAAAGCAGAGCGGTAGGTGTATGTGGAACAAACCCCAACAACAGGCATTTAACACACACCTTGTTGCTACTACAACTTATAACCTTGTTTCTACCTCCCATGGAACTGCTAGTTGTGGTGCTGCCTTCTAAGATCTTATATAACTCCACAAGATGGTAAGAAATGAAGCTTTTCTCTGCATCTATCATTGCCTAAATTATAATTGCCTAAGCATTTAATGAAATAAATCTTCTTCTAAAGATGATTACATCTCCCTTAGCCATGTCTGTCACTTGCCCAGCATTGCTGCCAGACTCTCTTGTCCTAGCAGCATGCTTAGGCAGGGAGGGCTTTAAGGTTCTTCACACACTTGCAAACTAAGTGGAGTGTTTCCACTGCCCAGTGAGTAACAGCAAGTACCACTATGCCTCTGAATCTGAGCCATATCTGTCAGACATCACATATGCAGATATCCTCATGGATATCTGGATGGAAACCAGCATCTCGCTTTCTGGCAGCTGTGACAAACACTGTTAACACCCATGTGGGGCAAGTCCATTTTCTCTTGCCACTGGAATTTCCCTTTAGTTGAGCAGTAGTAACTCTACAGCAGAGATGATATGTCCTATATTTTGCTTGTATTCAGTCTTGTTCTTTTTTTAACAGTCTATTCAGAGGGCAGTATCTTTAACCAACTAAAATTTAGCAAGTGTAGTTAGTTAAGTCCCAGTCCCATCTGGTTAAGCAACATGTGAGGGTAAAGGAAACCACAAGGTGTTAAAAATCACACAAAGAAGGATCTGTTAACTAAAATTAGATGATTTCCACATGACACTGAAGTAAATCCTCTTTCTCTTCCTTTGCAAATCTTTAAAAGGACCAAATGTCTATGTTGAATGTAAAGAAGGTTTTAAGAGAAAAGCTGTATAAGGGAGAAAACTCAGAGAGAAAACAAACCACAGTGAATTTCCTTATTGTCTTCAGGATGCTTTTCAGAACCACACAGCACTAACTCAAAACCAAACCAGTGGTTGCTTACCAATCTCCATGCTCAGCAACTGCGAGACTGCCAAAGTTTAACTGCAAATAATTTTGTCAAATATTCACTTTCTCAATATAACAGTATGACATTAAATCATATTAACAACAGTATTTATTAAATCTGGTGTGAATGGCAAACTTCCTAATGATACGCAGGGAGATGAGCTTTTTTTTCTGCTTTGCAAAAAATAGTCCCAGCTCTACTGCTCTGTTCACTCTTTCTTCATAAACTCTTCAGATTCATCCTGAGGAGCAAATGAAGTTGTTGCATTTTGGGATAAAATAATCCAAATAAAAAGAACAACAATGTTCTGTTGCAGAGAATAAAAGACTCCAGGCATACTCAGAATAGAGGTAACCTTGCTATTACAATGCTGGATACTGCAGTCTGAATCATATAATGCAGTAATTTTCTACCTTTTTATTAAAGAAATACAGATTTAAAGTATTAGCAATCATAAGATTGATATCTATCTAGAGATTTAAACCATGACTATCCATATCTCTGAGCACTGAGTCATTTCAGAGATAAGGAGAGTCTGGTTATGTAGCTACTTGATCAGAAGAGTCTTGAATCTGTCTCTCTCCTTCTGTTAAATATGAAATTCCTGGCCTAGGAGATTCTCACAGAAAGGTTGGGGAGGGATGCAGGTGCAGCATGGCTTGGGGCTGGCTATTTTTGACCTGTTGTTAACTTTCAGGGTGCCAGGATATCTCCAGTATAAGTGACATCACCTCTGCTGAGGCAGAATTACTTTGGTCTCAACATGTTTACAGCTGCATTAAGGTTATTTTTTATATTGGCAATTCATTTGAGAAAAAGAAATGCCGTTTTCCAAGCATTTCTTTCTCCACAGAATCCAAATGGATAAAGGAAAAATGACCCTCAGTCCAGAGAGTCTTCTCTGTTCTTTTTTGCTAGCCTTGCTGTCTCCAATGGGCCTCTGACATCGGAAAGAAACACCACGCTGGAGCTACCAAAAATGTTTCTTAAAAAGTCTGATTACGAAAAGTGTTCGATATAGCAAATGAGATTCTTCAAATCAAAGTTAACTGGTACTCATTTTGTTGTTTTTAATAATGGTTACAATAAGAAAGCTCCAAACTTGCTCATTCCTCAATTACTTTCAACTTTTTACTTTTTCCCCAGCCTTTCTGATTCTTTATAGAATAATCATTTTAAGTAAGAAAAGTAACTGTAATACCATAAGAACTATATAGGATTTAATTGTCCTTTATTCACGTTTGTCCTCTAAGAAATCAGTAAGCACTTCATTATTAATACCAAAACCAGATGCCTGACTACTCTGATTAACTTTGTCTGAGCCAGAAATTGTCTTCCCTCTCTTCAAAGCATGTATTAGGTTTCTAGTCAGAGTTCAGACTCACATAAAACCTGATAAAGACATATTTCCTTCCCATATCTCAGACTTTTCAATTTATGCATATTCAGTGATTTGATTTATAAAGGGATTGAGAATAACTTAACTAAGATGTTCTCCACTTAAACAAGTTCCCAGAGGAACAAAATATTTGAGAAATAAGTAATATTCATAGTGTTTCATTCACTAGAAGGAATTTAAGAGTTTTGAGAACATTAAATAAAGATTACAGCTGGGGCACTGAGAAGAACTTCAAGAACTGAGGCAAAACGCTTCAAACACTTTCTTGAAAATAAAGATCAAGTCTGCAAGTGCAGTTATACATTTTTTCTATCTCCACTAATCTCAGACACATGGACAAAACCAGTCCTGACATTCTGTGAAGACAAAGAGCTCAAAAAACATTCTGAAAAAGACATAGGAGACACAAGGCATTACAAATTAGATGAATTCTTGCAGAGAAATGGGAAGGCAGAGCCGATTTTAAGCAACAGCTGAAAGAGTAACTTCTTTAAATGAATTACCCTTATGGCCCAGCAGCACTTCACAATCTAAAGCACTCACCATTTAAAGTCACACAGACACACAGCCACATCAGCTACCATTAGGTAGAGAAATTCATTCCAGAAAAATCACACAAGGTGGTGTTACAGCACCAGTGTCATGCCATGGCATATCACAGCTTGGCCATTGGTCTGACCATTCACAGATGTCTCTGGATAGGACAGTAAAGGAGTTGTGAGGAAGGCTTTGCAGAAAGAGAATTTTGTGGACTCTCAGAGAGCTCCTTTCCATAATGCAAGGCCACCAAGGGCAAACAGGAAAGCATCTTGGATAGATGCAACATCTTTCAGGGCTAGAGAGAGTCTGATGATAAGAATCAAGACCAAGGTGGCAGATGGGATGAGATTTCACCCTATAGATGCTGCAAAAGACCTGCATTTGAAAAGACTTGCTCCTAAAATAACCTGTGAGGTTTGGACACAGAATTACTGTAAATTAAATAATGTGGGGGTTGTGTATGATACTGTAGTTACAGCCCAAGAGATGGGCAGGATACAATACTGTCTGCAACAATCCAATGAAGAAGAGATAAATATGGTTGGCGTTAAGGGAATTAGAACTCCTACTCAGATGGGCTACGATCAAGCTGACAGCTACAGAGACACTCCTGGAATCCATCTTGAAAAGATGGAAAGGAGTCTGGAATAAGCAGGCAAAGCTGCAATTCACCCATGCAGATAAGAAACTAGAGAAGATGCTGAGTATGAAAAAAGTAGGGATCGAAAGACATCACGTAGAAGCCTTCTCTTAACTGGAAAGTTGGAGGATGAAGGAAGAGGATTTCCATCAAGACAAGGGGTATGAGAAGAGACCGAAGCAGAAACAGTAAACAGAGGTAAAATATTCAAGAGGTGGTACATAGTGACCATGTTGACAACATGTCAAAGACCAAAACTCTGGAAAATTAGAATTATTCTTAGAACTCTTGAATACTTGTCCAACACTTGAAAATTCCTGGTAATAGTGTTTCTTTAGACTGGCAAAAAACCTAAAAGTAACTGTGAGGTACAAAATCAGAGGCTACTGAAAGTCCTCTATGTTGAAATTTTAAAGTTTTAGTCACCTGATCAGAGCATGTACATGAGGAAATTCAGTGTCACGTGGTAGGATTGTGATTAAGCTCATCTTTCACAAGTTTATCACTACCAGGGCCAGTGGAACTATGCACAGGATAAAAATTCATGAGTAGGAGTGGCTTTGCTAAATTGAAAGCTTAATGTCTATTAATGTTCAACTTCAAAAAAAAGCCATGCCTGCAATCGCTAGAAAATATTGCAAACGTGGATGGTGAACAAGCGACAGCAAAATCATACATAAAGCCACCAATAAAATGGCAGGTGGTTGTAAAGTTAAGAACATTTCAAAGGCAGCTGTCATTTAAGAAAACTGCTATGGCATAGTGAATGGACATTTCCAGTGAAAGGGAATGTCAGCTTGAAGTGCAGCTAGCAGAGAAGAACTCAGTAAATCTATGAAATGTTTTGGTTTGTAATTTCTTTTATCTATAAAACGAAGGGGGGAAAAAAGAACTAATTTTTTTTCTGACCTCAGGAAACTACTGAAAGGCAACAGTAAAACCATATCCCAGAGTGCTGCCAAATGAAAGGTGTGAAAACATGAATTTTAGTCCTGTTTTTCTCAGGATTTAGACAATTTAGAAGAGGAAAGAGCTATCTTAAGACAGAGAAGGCTAGGTGGCTCTGTGAGCCAAGCAGATGAGTTCCTCAGGTTGATTTGCTCAGCCTACAGCCTCAGGCAAAGCAGGACATATGCTCAGACTCTCTGGACAGAATCCCAAATTCCGAAAAATGGTCTGATTCTCAGTAACATCTTAATTTCCTTTCCTGTCCAATTTATTTAGGGCATTCAGTACATGACATGAATTTCTCTTCTGCAAACATGTAATTGCAAACTTTAAAATTCTTCCCTAGTTCCAAGAAAATGTCCTTAAGGAAGAAAAACATTCATCAATAGTGAATCATATGTTTGCCCCCTAAATTAAGTAACTTCTTAACTCTAAGGTACCTGAAGGGAAAATGTTTCATGCATGACCCTCAGTTGCAAAGGTTCTGTTATGCTTTAAAAGCCTTTATTTTCAATGCCAAACTTGCAGCAGACATCTTTTTGTCCAGGGACCTTCACTGAGTCTGACTCCTGAATGGAAAGGAATGTTCAGCACTGAACAAAACAGACAGACCTGTATATCACAGCATGTAACAACATTCTCTGCACAGAACTCAAAGTCCCTGAGAAGGTAGAAATAAAAAAAGCAAAATATTTTTTATATCCATATCAATAGATTATGGAAGTGTTCCAACTTGCTTTCAAAGTCTGACAGTTATTCATAATAATTCCTTTGAACATCTCCCAAATGTCCCCTGAACATCGCAAAATTAGAAGCAATATGGGACTTACTTGTCAGAGACATCCTTATGTTTCTTTTTATATGGCCTTTCTTGGTTGCAATAGATTGTCAGGCAGTAAACACTGAACTACATCAACATACCAGAGATCACACTGAAATATATCCTGGCAAATTTATATCAAGGGGGTACATTTGCTAGCTGTGTAACTACATATCAGGAGGAATAATTCAAATCACACTTACTACAGTGTCAGTAGAACATGGAAAAAAATTCCATTTTATCTTCTTCAGGAAGCTGATGGATTTTGTACACCAGGTTCTGCTTCTGCAGAACAAAGCCTGGGTGATATTCAAGGGCAATGGATTTTGACATTAATCTTCAGGAAAATCTGCCCCAGGATGAATTTCTGTTTAAAAGGTGGTTTTAATTTATACTCTGTTATTCCATGGGTGTATCTACTCGGCTCCTTTCCTCTCTGTGAAATAAATCATGCTATAACATCTCAGCTTCCCATACTCAGACACCAACAGCTTCAGAACTCTCTTACCCTACTCAGAAACTGAACAGATGTATCATTACAGGTCTTTTTTCACTGTATATTTATGCATTTACTGTACACAGACACTACACAGAACATGCAAAAGACAAGAGTTTGAAGAGTGCTCACCGTATGTGAGAATATACAGTGGTTTTCCATTAGTATCCATAGTGGTTAGGCAGGGAGCTTTAGGTGAGATGGTCCCCCATCGCTGCAAAGCTGCTTCCAGAGAAGGCGGCCAATTTGTAACCACACCTAATTGTTCCCCACGCATAGCCAACATCTGAGCTCCTTCTGGCTTTGGCTGGTTTGGATCTGGCTGTTGAACTTATGATTATGAAAAGATACACAGTTACCATGTAAATTCTATACCTTGTTTACACCTGTGTAATCAAGAGAATAAGTTACCTTCGCAAAATATTCTGAAAACAATAACATATTAGAAGGTATTGAGAAGCAACAGAGAAATATAACAGAATAATTAACTTTAACACAAGACCAAGTAATGAAATAGGAATGCATGTGCTTGTCCTTACAATATCTCTACAAGCAGGGAAAGAAACTGCTGAGACAGCATTCATATATTTATCATCAAAATAATCAACCCTTCTTTATTCCTAGAGATGGAGAATACTTTTTCCTGGGAAAAACGCAGTAATGAGATGAACTGCAAAACTACTAGAAAAGTGTACTTTAACAAGTAACAGATTGATTTAAGTCATGTTCTGTTACATGCTTTCTTATAAACTCTATGAAGACTATTTAAATTTCCACATCCTGGCAAATCTTAATTCTCAAAGCACTGGCCTCTTTAAAAAAAAAAATCCATTTATTGACTTAATCCTTGTTTCTAATCTTACATTTAATTTGGTTTTTGGTGCTTCACTGTTACACAAAAGATGTTTAAAACATTTAACATTGCTGCCTCACTAACAGTTTTTCTCATACTGGTGTTCAAAAGCAACGGCTGCAACCCACGGATGAATGTTCTCAAAGCAAAGCTTCCCTCCACTCTCTTCTGTCATTTCTTTGCAAGCAGAACCAGGAGCTGAGCAAATTAGAGAGACTTTTGACTCTACAGCACTATGTCCAAGCTCACTACAAACAGATTCCACTGAATACCAGTGCTTTGGTACTTGCCAGTACAGGGAGGGCTTAACTGGCTTTCTAGAAAGTTAACGCGGGAGACAAACATTTTACAGAGTTTTAATAAAAGATCCCCAAACCTTTTGAAAAACAGTCATTTTACCTTCTAACAATTCCTCAAAGTCATCTACAAAGAACTCTCGTAATGGTGGTCGTTTGGGCCGTTTTAGTGTATTGACCAGCTGCTGAATCTTTGCTGACACTCTGCTGCTCACTGGTACTCCTGCAGGACAGGGATCAATGGAGACATCAGTCGACTGCTACGCTGAACGCCACCAGATGTTAAGTGGGGTAAGAAAGTGGTCTAGGATTGCAAGGCCACCACAACTTAGAGTTTCATGCCATACTGTGACTCAAGGATTTATTTAACATTAAAACATATAAGCAAAAAGGAACAATGATGCCTAATTTAAATAAAAACAATACAACAATGTCAGAGCGAGGTTGCAAAATTAGAGGGGAAACAGCACACAGACTGAGGGAGAGAAGCACAGTGAAAAAAAGTCTATATAGCAAATGTCAGTACCCTGAGAGGACTCCCTCAGCAATGGTCAGTGAGAAGACAGGCACTGGCCTTCCCCATGATCATTGGTCGTACCCACATTGTCTGACTTGACTGCAGCTCAGTGAGGAGTGTGGGTCATAGGCTCTGCCCTGCCACTTATTCTGGGTTGTTCTTTACATTGTAGTGGACATCTGTCCAATACCCATCTTAAACATGGTTCACTTCTTTTTATTACTTCAGCATGACCCTGTATTCTCTGAACATCCCTACAGTCAATCACCAGCCAGCAACCTCCAAAGGGAGAGTGCTTGCCCCTAAAGCACTCGGAAAAACATAGTTCTGAACAGGAATGTGGGGCAAGGGGCATTTTTATAATATAGTCCCATCAATCACCTCCCCCTTCCTTTTCTCTAGCCAAGTGCAATGTTCATGTCATCTATTCCTGAACTAATAGCTTTCTGTCACTGCATTGCAGGAATTTCAACTTCCTACTCTTCCATAAGGTTGGCTCCAAAACTTTCACCAAGTGGTGTTTAGAGCTGAAACTACTAAGTTTACAGATGATTACACTTGGTCAACAATTCCATGCTGTGCTGAGATATTGGTTAGTAAGTTTTAGAAAAGAGGAGCAGTAAATAAGAAAGGGTTTACAAATAACTGTTTTTCAAAAAAAAAACCACCTCAGAGAATAAAACTTCAAACACATCACTTTACAAGATGTAGCCATCCTAGCGTGTCACATTCTTTGCCATTTAGAAAACAGACTAGCTGTAACCAGACAGCATGATAAAAGCAAATCTAAAGATATTCACTCTTTTCTTTTGCCAAGCAATTTCTACAGGGACTCAGCAATGCTGATTAAGAAGTATTTCTCTATGTTGTCTTCATTGATATTAGTTTATTTTTGGACTAAAAAGGTGCTGCAACTTTGTGTGTGTTTATAAATGAAAAGTGCCCACAAAAAAAACCAAACAGAAACCAAACAAAACCAAGAGCAGATGCATACAGTAACCACTGAAAAGGTTACAATACTCAAAAAAAAAAAAAAAATCCAGTTTTTCTTTGTGACATACCATCACCAGTCTCCATAAGTTCAGCGTTTCCATACTTTGGTGCCACCCGTGCTGTTGATCCTTGTGGTCTTTCTACTTGTATTGAGTGTTCTGAGGTGTAAGTGGTAACATCTGGAGGGGCAGAATGATTTTCTGTGAAAAAGTAAGTTAAAAGGTTTAACCATGTACGTCTAGTGTTAAAGGGTAGAAAAACAAAGGGCAGAGGAGAGGATACAATTTGATTTCTTTTTTCCAACATCTGAACAGGCATTAAACTTAATGCATAAAATGATTGTACAGAACAACATACATATATATACACACACACAAAAATTCAAAACTCTATATAATGTATAGCATAATTTTAATAAATAAAGTTTCCACTGATTAAAACAGGGTTGTATATCTGCAATCACTTAAGCAATACGCTAAAAAAGTATACAATTAGTTTGTAGGCTCTCCACTGACATCTGACTTTACATTAAACTAAAGCTTGTGGACATCTGCAAATAGAAAAGACCCAGACAAATACACTTCTGAAGGATTACTGTGTTGGTTTTTCTAAATAAAAAGAACACAGCACGTTGTCAATCACTTGCAAGTGTCAATGCATATCACTTTTATAATCTCTGTATTTTGAGTTAAGAAAGGAAAAAAGAATCAATCATAGCAGGGTTGTAATCCAGAGGAAAGAAATAAAATGTAAAGAGACATGAACTTTGCATTCTGCCTGGACACTTGCTTGTCTACTATTTTTAGACAGAGATATTTCAATTCTTCCACATAACAAAGCCTTGCCTTGCAGAAGGCAAACACGATCTGGTCTGACTCATGCCAGCACTGCTAAACAATTCCACAGAGCTAATCTTTCTCTCTCGTAGCCTGATAACTCAGCACGCTACCACAGTTTGTTTTCCCATGTTTTCAAGTCTGAGTCTGTATTATCTAAGTATTTGTACTATTTTTATGGGTTTTCTCATAAATTTTTTCCAGGTTTTTATCAGCGTTGGATTAGATGGAGATAAACACCATGAGCAAATAACAACTTCTCTTTCAATTGATATAAATGATCCCCAGCAGCCTCTGAGTTACAAAAGAAGACAGGTCTTTATTTTGCTGCTGCTGAAGTAAAGAGAAATGCACTCCATCTTACAATAGGGTAAGAGTCTTTAAAAATGCAAAAATTCTGGACAAACATCATCTTGTTCCAATACTATTTTCAAGACGTGCTTTTCATTAAACCTGTCCTTTATGCATTATGGTTCCATAAGTATTACAACACCAACTTCTACAGTAAATTTAATGTCAAATGTAATTATAAAGCATTTTCATGAATCTTGAACTTTGGATCACTGTAATTCCTGTGCATTCAATTCCAGATTTATGCACCATCAATAGAGAAAACTAATTTTTTGCTACACATACACTAAAAGGATGCTATAATACATGCTCATCTTGCATACACTTCATTTAGAGGTAGCACTTCACAGACAATCATCATGAAAAATTAGGATATTATATTAATGTCTGTAGTCGTTACCTAATGTTTATCATCAGGACTCAACCTTATCACCCTATCTGGTTGAGGAAAACACAAGATGGCTTTTATCATGCAACCCAAAAACATCTTGCATTATACAAATGTCCAGCCAAAGCTTCAGCTTTTTATCACATTCATTGTTAGAACTTTACTGAAATAAACTCCTTATATCGTGCTATAAGTGACCAACTGAAGTATAATAGTTTGAACAATGAAGCTTATGCTGATAATTGTTTGAATAATGTCTTGTCTTTTAAAAGACATTTTGAGTAATGTCTTTTAGATGTCTTGTCATTATCAACTATTTTAGACTCAGCACAATTTTTGCTCTTTCTTACTAAGTGGCAAGAGATTTTTATATGTTACGATTAAATTACTAGATATCTAAGTCAATTAAAAAATGCTGATGTTTATCTTTTTATCCTTACTTATAATGCAGCTTTGCTATGCACACAGGGGATCATGACTAAGAAAATAATTGCACTTAGTCAGCTATTAGTAACATGAGAAAGTATTTTTAAGGTAAGCTATAATTGTTTACATCTTTCCCATGAAGTATTTCCATCTTTCTGACTTTACAAGGCAAAGTGAATTGGAGTTAAAGTATCTCCAGGTTTCAGCACTGAGATTAAATTATCAGAAGATACATGATCCAAGCACCACAGAGTAGAGATGCGCTTGAAACCGAATTCTTCTTCATCAGACATGGTGTCAAGGAGGGTGAAAGAACATAAGAAGAATCCTGCTCTTTTGTAAAAGGGTTTCCTTTTGAACAAGCAGCACTGGTACTTGAAATTACCTAAAAAAAACTCTATTCCCAAGGTGGCCACCACTGGCCAGCCAGAGTGGAGTTCTAGTGCCCTGGCTGCCCATCTGCTGTTTACATTTCCATTAAGAACTTTTATCCAGCAGAAGAAGAATATTAGGGTTTGTCTTGCCGTGTTCCATTATAGTATCTGTTTAACAGATGTCTTATCACGGCAATCTACAGCTCTAAGTTTCATCCATTAAATTTAAAAATCCTCAGTTGGTTCATGTCTCAGATTCAGGCTTGGAGAAATGAAAACCATACAGACAAGAATTTGGTCTGAATGACTTCTAAAGAAAAAGGTAATTGCTATGTTATGTGAAATGTAGCTTTTTTTGTATAGAGCAGTCAATTCAGGCTTCGACCATGGACACAATCTGTATAGAGTTGCTTGGTCTTACGTCAGGTAACTTGAAGCATTGTTTGAAGTTTTGTTAAGAATCATGATGCTGACACATCTGTTCACTAAAAAATAGAAACTGTGACAGCTGCATGACTTCAAAGCATTTCCTCCATCAAACATATATATTTGCGTCACCTCCTCTTCCCATCTCTTCCAATATTCCTGCATTAGAAGATCACAGACAGAACAGCTGTTTCCAGTTAAGGCTCTCTTCATTTCTGCCACTGGAGTGACATCATTTACCCCATTCCATGAAAATCAGGAAGACCCAAAGCAAAGCAGAGCACATTCATGTAGGGACAGAGCATGTGCATTGGCAAAGCCCCACATCTGGGGAGAAACAAAGAAGTGGAGGAATACTTTCAGTGGAAGTTTGGAAGTTCACACAAGCACCGTGTATTCGAAAAGTCTCCAGGAACTCAAGAAGCATCCCTGCAGTACTAACTTGAAGAAAATGCAGCTTTTCCTCCCAAATAAGCTGTGTTTCCTGGTTGTTAGGGAAGGAAAATCCAGAGCCAAAGATCTGGCTTTTTCCATTAGCTGTGTTTCTTTCCTATTGATGTCCAGGTGACAGACAGCATTGTAAACTAGTCTCCTGTATTGTATGTTAGAAATCTATGTAGCCTTCAATGTGCATAGAGGCCTTTGATTTTCAAACAGAAACATATTTGAAGTATATAAAAGAAACATTAAATGCACCTGTAGGATCAAAATTTTGTAGTGAGATGATTAACTTTATACAGATTTATACAGTCATAGGCAAGCACCATGCAATTTTCACCACGTGAACTTTGTGAGCTTTGGGATGGGCTTTCTCTCTTTGATTTTTATATACATAGAAATCCAAAGCAGGTAATACCAACAAATGAAAACTTAAAAGATCTTAGAAATATATACAGTACTGACCGAAAGAAGGGTCAGAACACTAGGTATCTTTTACAGAATTCACTGGCTTAATCTCTAAATTCAAGAATTGCCAAGCACAGCTGTAATACATATGCCAAACTAAAGATTCTCCTTATAGCTTAATGCAGACACCTGAGCATCTTAAAGCTGAAAATAAATACTAAAATGATACCTATCCCAAATCAGAACTTTGGCCACAACAGAGCAGCAGCAGCAGCAGTCAAATTAACATTAAAAGCATATAATAGCTTATGTAAATTATCAATATGATCCACAAAGCTGAACTCTGATTATATTACAGCCAAAGCTTTATATCAAATCCCTTCTCAGGACTGCATTAGTGTACTTAAACTAGAAAAAATCTCCCTTTGATTCTGTGATATGCTCTGGAGGTCACATGTCACATCCTAGTGAATATCAGAATGGAGGGCTTTTTTTGGGTTATCATTAAAGGTCTTTCCTGTTGCACCTTAAATTTGTATTTATCAAAATTGGCATCTTCAGAGTATGGCAGTATATCCTTACATATTCACAGCTGATTTCTCTCTTGCAGGCTGGTCTGTCTCTAGAGAACAACTCCCTGCACCAAAGAAACATCAAGCCATGGTAACATATGCTCTTTGTGATCAAGAACAAACCGTTTCCAGTAGCCAAGGAGGTTCAAGGAACAGGATTACTCTTCTCTCTTACATTCTCTCCTACCAAATAGGATTATTCATCTGTCATCACTGGCCCACTGCCTCTGAAAAAGCAAGGCTATCTGTGGGAATACTGCAAGTCTATTACCTCTTAGAACATATTTAAATGCAAAATCCACCTCCTTGAATTGGAAAGAAACAAAAGAGCATTTTAATTTCAAATTCTCACAGAATGCAGCTCATCCATGAAGAAACTCATATTATAGTTATCAACTGTGCAGCTTCTCTTACATTTCCAGTGATCTTAGCAACAATGAGTGACAGAAACCATAAAATCACAGTCTCAATCTGTTAGCAGATACCACTCATATTTTGTATCCAACTGACCTTTACAATACTACATCACAACTGCTGTGCAGCTAGAGATGCAATTTAAGGCATCTTGTTGTCAGAACAAATGAAAACATGCATGCACTGAGGTAAACTCAACTGCTTCCTTCAAAGGCAAGGTCTTTTTAGTCAACAAATAAAATGAGTATAAGTAGTATTTTTCCCCTTCTGCAGAATATTGTCATCTTAATTTAGCTCTATAAATGCTGTATTATTTACCACAAACTCAGTGATTATAAAAGAAGACTTACTATGCCAGATTTAAAATTACTGAAATGTCACATTATGAAGAAGCTATATTTAAAGACACATTAAGACTTGGATGTGTGAGTAATGCAACCTTTCAGAGTTTGGATAAATTTAATTCTTTATGCTATAATTTCCTCTAGCATTTCAAGTTGAAGTCACAGAAAATAATCAAATGCAGTGATTAATGTGTTCCAAAGTGTATGCATTTCTAAAACAATGTTCTAGGCTATTCATTTAGTATGTATGTACAAATCCAATACAAGTTCCTCCCTGACTGCAATTCAGCAGTTCCAGACCATTGTGAGAGAATTGCTGAAAAAAACAGGTGTTACATCAAGCTATACTCATAGCTAAAAACAAATGGGCAAAAACTACTCTTCCAGCACATAATATCAGGAACATTTAAGATGATTTCATGTATCTCATTACATATACTTGAAAAGGAATGATCAGTTGTGGAACAGTCACACAAAACTGAATTCATATGTGTAGCAGAACAGTAGTAAGACTGTATCATCTTTTCCAACATAGACTCCAATAGATTTTCAGTGAGACACCCCATCAAGGACATACCCTAAGCAGATGCCTTGCATGATGAACAACTGAAGAGTGAAGAAAAACAAGCCTTGCTTTCAATATACATAATCAAATAGCTGCCTCAGATTAATGAAGACTAATATCAATGGCTAAATATTCAGAAATAATGTCTGTGAAGCTTGGCCCTAAAGGAAAGAAAGCTCTGACTTCCTAGGATCTTTCCAAAGGATATAAACAAGCTACTAATAATAACAGCTCCCTTCTCTGAAGGTATATAATGGTCTCTCCCACAGAGTATAATAGCTAGATATTCCAATTCAAGTATTCTAGATTCAATTAAGGGCAGCAAAAAATATGTTTAAGTGGACTACTGTTATCAGCATTGTCAAAAATCACTGAAGCTATGTAATTAAAGTGGTCCAGCAGTGGGAGAAACTCATATGCAAGCAATCCCTAATGATGCATGCACTGATTTTCCTTACTGATGAATCCTACAGAGACCTTTATAGTGCTAAGTAATGGAAGTCATCCAACTGTACATTTTAAGATATTTGGGTGACAACAGCTAGACCCTGTTTGCCACAACATAAGTTTACCCCCAAGTCGAAACCGCTATTTTTTTTGCCCTCCTCAAATAGGAACATAAGACTATCTCTCTATATAACATATGTAAAGAGCAAAAAGCAAAGAAGCAGCACAGAAAAGACTTTTGTAAGACTTCATATAGCAGCATCAGCTGAATGTGAGAGTCAAAATTCATGTCAAACTGGACATACTCAACGCGTCTGTGTACTAACCTATGTGTGTTTGAGCCATAACATCAGCTAGTCTGTGTGCAGCACCACTGCCTCCACTTTGTGTCGAGGAGGACGAAGTGGTTGATGTGGTAGAGCCGTGGATCGCTTGACTGATCCAGTGTTCCATGTTTATACTCCCCTGACTTGAGGTGGGAGTTCCCTGGGAGTCGCCCTGTACGGAGCCTTCATCTTCTGAACCAGAAGAAGTATCTAGTAATTAAAAACAGTCTGTTAACTTGCAGTGCTTTGTGGTTTTCTTAATAGAAATAAGGCATGCTCATATTACAAATCTAAAGAAAGTGCCATTAAGAAAATCTCAGGAAGGTAGGCAAACTTAATCTGAAAATCTATGATACTGAAGGCCCTGAAACTAAGTCAGTTGCTAACTACACACTGAGAGAACTTCCCTGCTCTAAGGTCATGATCTGTCTATTATTGTACAAAAAAATTATAAAAAAAGTCTTCCTTTATAATGTTAAACACAGAACCTTCTGAAGAACTCCAGCCATGTATTAAAAGTAGTATAGTAGTATAGTAGTAGTAGTATGTAGTATGGCCAGTCTTCGCGAACGAAGATTTGGGAAAGGTCTTTTTACCTTTTTTAGGTGAGACACAGCCTGCACTGAACTGAGCCCACCCTTTAATCCTAAGGTTCATCTGCCAGGGCCAAGCGAGCTTGGACAATGGCAGTGAGGTCCTCAGGACGTAGGTTTGTTTCGAGTGACCTTCTCTTAGATGGATGGCCTTAAGGGCTAACGAGCTCCATCTGCCCGGAGGAGTGTCCCTGACGGGTTCGGGAATCGAACCCGGGTCGTGGCGGTGAGAGCGCCGCATCTTAACCACTATTAAAAGTACAGAATATACAAAACACTTTCCCAAGCTCACTCCACAAAGTCTGTGAAACACTTTTGCAATTGTACAAGGTCCACTCCTCACTGAAATGGGAGTCCCAGCTGAATTCAGTGAGTATGGGAATGCATGAGATACGGGATATTTTTACAGTCTAGTAGATAAGAGAGAAGTTAAACTTGAAAAAGAATGGCACAACTAATTGTAAAGTTGTTACATTTTAGTATTAGTGAATAAATCAGGAATTTTGACTATCATAAAATATGACAAGCTGGCCATAGTTAGGTCTTTGTAAGACCAAAAGGTACCAGTGCAAGTTAAGGTACCACTATGGGCAAAGCAGTCATGAGTTGACTTTTCTACCATTCAGTTCACCTTCTTCTGTTCAAAAATACTTCAAAATTATGCTCAGTGTGCATCAAATGATATTTCCATGACTATCTATGCAGACAGATTAGTAGTTCATAGCAACACAAAACCCCATCTTTAAAATTCTCATAAAAATACAGAGGGATATTCACCTGGAGGTGTGTAGGCATCCATCGATGTTTGCACCACCAATGAACGTCGTTTTGAGGGCATGGGGACTGCCATTTTCCTTTCTTTATGTTTAGCAAGGGCTGCCTGAACTGCTTCTGTGTGGACATCTGGAAGGAAAGAGATTTCAAGCCAGTGTTAGACAGAAACGAGCTGTTCCTCTGTGCCCCCGGTGCACCCGCGCGCAGGTTCGTGCCGGTGCCAGCTGGGCTGACATTGCACAGCGAGCGATGAAAGGGCGGGAACACGCGGGATTTCGGAGGAGCTGCCTGAGTTCTCCTCACTGTAGAAAAAGCAGCTATAGTGAAAAGTGCTGCACCAACGAACAAGCCCTCTGAGCTGTGTGATATCCCCAGAACGGTGTTGCAGTATTTGAAGAGCAGGAACATCGTTTCCCCGGAGCAAACCTCTGTTTAACCAGGAGCTGTTACTTCAGCAAACGTTACTGTTTTCAGTGGAAGAGTGGTGTGTTAACATTGCCCATTTTTTAAATTAATGAGGTTTACAATTCACACAAAAGTCACACAGACTAAGTGAACAGGAAGATTTGCTTGAAGGGTAAGAAGTATGTGAAATGTCACAACAGAAATGGCAACAGGCCCCTCGTTTCAAAATCCTTCTCCTACCTCTGTCACTTGGTGTTATTCACAGAAAAATAAGTATTATGTAGGGTTGGCCTGAGGTGGAATGAGAAGAAAAAGCATCCTGAGCACAGACCTGGTGCTTGCAGGCAGGTGCTACACACAGCTCACACCAGCCCACTCCACAGTATCCAACAGATCTCTTCTTCTCGGGGACATAACCAGGGAACAGCTTCTCTACCTTTCACATGTACATATAGCTGCCTGCCTCACAAAGATTGAAAAAGGCCATTTATCATGTCTAAAAGAGGCATGTGACTTTTTGATAATGACTTTGGTTTATGCAAAAATCTTTAATTATTATCATAACTACATATTGAAATAGGTCTGCCTTTAGTTTACTGCCTTGTACTGTCTGTCTTGCGTGTTTCTACGGATTTGGGATAAGATGCACATGAGGAGACAGCATGCAAAAGACATGGCAGCCAGCAGAAGTCCCCTGTGGTTGCCACATATTGACCACATGACATCTTGCCTTTTAACCAGTTACCACTGGTCAGCTGTAGAAAATACGACAAGTTGGGTGCATAATTCAGCTATTCCCATTTGTGAAGTAGGAGCACAGTGAATCAGGTCTAACCCAGCCTGATCCCACTTCTGCTGCTGCTGAATCTGTTTGAAGACCACCCTCACAGGCTGGGTTGGCAGCACACAGGCATTTTCCAACTCCTGTATCGATGTGGTGGCAGCTCTGAACGGGCAATGTGCCCCAAGAAAAGCCACAGGAAAAAGAAGAGTATATATATATTTATACAAAGAAGTGTTGGTTAGATCACATCAGTGTAAGTAACTTGTTGTGAGCAACAACATGGAAGGATGACTAGAAGCATTAGATGATAAGCTGCTAAGCTCCAGTGTCTCATTTTCAATAATGGTGTTCCCTATCTTCTGCCAGGGTTTAAGCTCTTCTTAGTGCAAGTATGACAGGGAAGAGTAAGTATAAGAAAAAGAGCATTATCAGCTGCTTCTGAGTTGTTTTTTTTTTTTCTTTTGTTTTAAATCACAAAGAGGGTGAGCACATCAGCAAAGCAAAGCAAGGAAAGCAAACAGCAAAACTACAAAACCATTCTCAAAAGATAAAAGAGCCGTGCAGCTGATGGACCAAAACTGAGGAAGGCTGCAGTGTTAACATCAGAGAAAAATTTCTGTCCTGCCAAGTCATTATTTTAAAATAGAAAGTTCAAGGTCTTTCTTATAATTAAAAAATGATGAAAAGTTTATGTGAGAAGTATCAGACTAAGAAAATAAACAGTGTAAGTCTTTATCTAACAGCATGTCCCCAAGATAAATTTCTACCTGCTCACTCCACACCAATGTCAATAATGTTTACAGGACTGAACATGCTCACCAATAGTTCGTGTTTCTTATCTATCAAAGGAGGAAAATTCTTAGTTTTCTTTGAAAGGATAGCAATTAGATACCAAGCAGTAAAAAATGAGCTTTCCCTTTTAAAAAACCCGAAATCAAACAAACAAACAAACAAAAAACCCCACCAAAACACAACACTCTTCAGTAATTTTTGGAAGAAAATAAATTTCGCTGATCAACACAGGAGGAACTATTCATATATTATTGTATATAGGATTTTTTTTTTACTGTAAGTGTTAGGAGGGAGAACAAATTCTTCCAAAAACTTTTAAAGGAGGACAGCTGACATAAAATCATTAAAATGCTTAGTGACAGCTGGACGGTGAATCATAACTTGTGAATTCTTTGATTTCTTTTTTGATGCTATTTTGATGCAAGAAGGTACATTCATCTGCTTAATTAAAAACACTCTGCAGGATTTTAATTTTCAAATGAGTCCACAGGAGTCCAGGAATTGAATTGTTTTCTTAGTAAAGCACATGCCTGATATGTTTATTTGTAATGGGTTAGTGTGGAATAAACCAGACTATAGATTGCTAAAGTAATCCCAAAACCAAAACCTCACAGGAAAGCAAAAACAATGGAAAAGATAAGAAACTCCAAATAAACAAGAGTGAAGCTGACTGGGGAGAAGGAACACGCACACCTGCTCCCAGGCCAGCCTGCAAGGTCAGCTATTCAAAAGGCATGCTCAAACTATGGCGGCTACCAAAAAAAACCAGGACACATGTCTAGAAAACACTGAGGACAGATAGTCCAGAGATGGCCCAGGGACCATCAGCAAGAGGTTACAGGTTTTTAGGGGGAGAGAAGAAAAGGCAGCAGAGTCAGTCAAGCTTGGATAAAAAATCTTTTCACAACATTCTCTCCCAGGAATAAAACCAACCTGGCTAAATGAAGTGTCTCTAGGCATATAAAGAAAGGCTAAGGATCATGTAAAGAATAAGTAACAGCCTATATAGTTTGTATGGACTTCTTTTTGAATAAAAGCCTATTGATGGGTTCTGAAGATGCTCTTCAACCTATTTTGACAGTCTTGTACAGAGTAGTACTTTTCAAGCTAATGAACAACATTTAAGACATTCATAACTAGAGGCTAAGATCCAAAGTACTGAGAAATCAGAGAGGTGAAGGAAAGCCAAACTGATACTCCAGAATTACACTTGAGAACAACTCATGGGTTACAACACCTATCCTGTAACCACAGCAAGACAGAAAACTTAAGTAGGTTTGTTCCCACCAAGTATCAGCTTCAGATATGCACTTTGCATACACGATTTGCTTTTCTCTGGGTTTTAGCTTTGCTTTTCTGATTTACAAGCCAACATTGTTGATGTAGCACAAGGAATGTTAACCAAAATACAACTAATAATCTTTTATTGTACTTTCATGAAGCATGGATTTAAATCCAAATTGAAAAGCACATTCCTCACCAAACTGTGTCCCTGGTGATTTGTTTCTCATCAGTTTAACAGGAGCTAAAGTCTTTGCCTTTATCATGGTGAAAGATGGGCTATGGTGTCCATCATATTGTAGGTAACTCACTGCTTGCCCACAATCTGTCCCTAGCAGCTACTGAAAAAACACATGGAGATTTGTAACAGGAGTTCATACAATAGTAACTGGAGGCTCCTTGTTCATTAAAGGAAGGAAACTACATTTGTGATACACACTAGGAAAAAGTATAACAAAAGTGTAAAGACATATCCAAGTTCCCTCAGGACAGAAAATTGCTATCCCCCTGAAACCCATCAGCACAAAGCAGTTTGTATTCTCTACAAATTGCACACAGCATCAACAGGAACATCACATTAGAATTTCAAACTGTCTCTGGTAGGGTGATGCCCCTGTCTTGCACATCTGACAAAAGTGTCTGAATTGCCTTCTCAATCTACCCTGGCATGCTCAGGCTAACTGAATTCATCATATTGTCATTGAGCACTGCCTTAAAACACAGACCTCTTGTTAATTTTTTCTGACAAAAATCATTCAAATATCAAAACTTTGTCCAGAAATGCCACACATCCTTTTTTGCATAAAAGAAAAAAAAATAAAAACCCACTTCTCTCTTTTCTCATAGTGTTGCTTGCTACAACTGCTCACCTACTATAAACTTATGATAGAGTTTCAAACACAGATATACCTTGATGTAATTGCACTCCAGCCTTTAGAGAAAGTTCTAAGTGGAAAAAAACATGCTTTTAGGAAAAATGTTCTTTCATGTACAAGTCTGTGACATTGTAAGTACACTGTTACAACTGATAAAATGACTCCAGATCCTGACCCTCCAAAGCACCCCTGTAGATAACGAAATCTTTATACTTTTCCCACCTGGCTTTTCCAAAAGTGTGCCTCAAAAGAAAATCTAGAGCAGAGTAGAATCTATCTACAGTAGTAGGAACCAACACACAGTGCCTTATTTGCTGCTGTCCTCCACTGTTTTAGGTTGCCAACAATATGTTGAATCTAATTTGTGTGTTTGTACTCAAGGAATCAATAAATGGGAAAAAGTAAAGCAACACACTCGGGAAGGCTCATTGCTTAACTTGTACTCACTGCTTAACACCAATCAACCTGGTGTTCAGCATTCAACCTGACACATACATCTTCTAGGCTGCCTGGTAATACTTAGCATACTGCAGACAAAACAGCTCTGTCTCCAGTCTTTTCCCTGTTGCATTCAAGCATTTTTACTTGTTTATTCCCTCCCTTCACTTTCTGTGACAGGATAGAGAGGGCAAGCATACTTCTGGGAGCAAAGTCAGTAAGTCAAATAGAAAGGAACTGTAAAAACAAGCAGGTGGTAGAGAGAAAGTTTCCCTTCAAAGAGCTAGTCATCTATTAAACAAGAGACGAGGCCTCAAAACAAAGGGCAGAGAAATTAAAACTGGCATAGAGAATGAGGGCCTGTAAGTTCAGGCTCCCAGAGTGATGACCTATGGCATCAGCCACTGCATTCCATAATAAGAAACTCCCATCTATTGCAAATCGAGGTAAATTCCTCATTCCACCAAGCAGGATGAACTGCCCATCTCTCTTGTGAGGTGTTCTGCTTAGCACAGTCATTCTTTTCATCTGGTTTATCTTGTAACTTGGCACAATGTTGTGCTCTTTGTTTAACTGAAAAGGCTCAGGAAAAAAAAAACCAAACCCACCAACAGACACTGCACAGCACCAGCTTGCTATGGACACTGTGTTCTCCACGGTCTTTCCCAGCTTCCTATTCAGTGCCCATGGAAAAGAGAATAAACCCACCTCTCTGTTCCTGTGGAAAAAAGTGACATCCTGCCTGTACTGACATGCTGCTCCAATGGGATCCCTCAACACAACAAAGCAGCAGGACACTGGAGCATCAGTGGCCAGCACACAGCCCAGCCAGAGGGGTGAGTCTGTGCTCAGACACTGCTCATCTTAAATGCATGATGGTGTGGGAGAGAGCAACCCATTCTCAAAAGGACAATGGAGATAGGGAGATAACTGCTGAGAGGTGAGTAGAGGTCAAAGGTTAAATAAAAAATGCCCCAAAATACAGAAACAAACACTGTTGATTTCAGACTGCTCAAACTTTTGACTCCTTGTTACAGTGTTCTTTAACAATTTATTCCATACACTGTTGATGACCTGAAATCTGATCTTTTTTGTGGGAGAGCATGAAAAATTTTTATTTAGTCAGAAGTTGAATTGGATGGTTTTTTTACTGTCTCTGGGATAATAAAAGTCTCTTTGGAACACTTAAAGAAGTCTTTTATGGAGAACATACTTTCTCTCCTCCTTGGACAAACATATGCACTCTTAGAACAAGTGGTGACTTCCCTCTATGATAAGCTGCCCTTTCCTAGTCATTTCCTTTGGGCAAGACAGTGTGTATGATCCTTCTAGGCTCAGCTGTCTCCACAAGCAAATCAGTCTTCCTTTCCTGAAGCAAAAAAGCAATTGTTATGTGATGAACAAGGTCAGCCATTTCCTGCTCCACATATGGAGCCATGCTGCACTGTCTTGTGTTTCTCTACAGCTGCTAGAAGAGCACTTTTCTGAAGAGTGCATCCTCACTTGGCATGGAGCATAGTCCTGACTCGCCCTTCCCCTTACACCCCAAAAACAGGGATTCTTTACTTGGGCCAGATATGGTGTCCTTGAAAGTTCTGAACTGTAACTGAGACTGTAACTGTAACACGTTGCAAATTCCTAGTTCTCCTACAGACTTTTGCAGCTTTTAGCAGAAAGAGTTTGCTCCTTTCTGTTCAGCTCTTCTTAAAAAACAAACAAAAATAAAAACTCACAAACAAACAAACAAACCCCACAAAACCAAAACGCAAAACAAAAAAGCACAAACAAACAAAAAGCCCCAACAACCTATTCAACAGATTACAGTTGCATTCTTCCTGCAGGTGGAGGGGTTGTTAAGTTTTTTTTCCTATGTAAGTTTAGCACGCCTCAGGGGCTTCCTTTATTCAGTATTAGCTGCATTTGCTCCATAGGCGTGTCAAACACTCAGCATACCGAAAGCAAAGCGATACCTCCTCGTGGATCAGAGACCTGCGTATGAGTTCTACATGGGTCAGAAACAGAGTGATCATCCCATGGCAAGCAATAGCTACATTAAAAAATTCCACATTATAAAACTGGTTTTCATACCCCTTGCATAAAATGCTTCAGCACACAAAACAAAAACAGCATTTTTTTTTTTTTTTTTTACTTAAAGCAGGTCTTGCAGTTGCTGTCACATAGTTCTCCTACATCTCATTTATGATGCAGCCCTGTTTCTTTTTAAGACTAGAAATTAAACTGGCTGTAGACAGGAATCGTGCCTTGCTAGAATCAAGATAGTAAAAGATTGTTTCTACCTATGTTTCTGGTATAATATATTCCTTGTGTTGGTTTTGCTCACGTTTTCAGTTTTCCAGTAATTACAAAGCCTTGATACACAATCACCAGCTGTTTAAGAAACACAAATATGGAAAAACAAGCTGTTGCCTAATTTTTTTTTTTTTTTTACATAAGAGAGTCCCTACCATGCAGCCTGGTTTTCCTGTTCTAAAGTAATGATACTACTTCCACCCCTCCTTTCAGGGGACTTATCCCGAAAGAATAAAACTGCTCAGAGATATACCTGGTTGTAATCTGAATTCATCCATTTCCTCTATTTCTTTGTTTTGCCTCATGTAATCCTTGTCCCCTGAGCTTTTTTTGTCTTTTTTTCTTATTCTTTTTGTTTGTTTGTTTGTTTTTGTTTTGGTTGGTTGGCTTTTTTGAGTTAGCCCTTGGAAACAATCTTTATTCCTTTGTTTTACTATCCAGTTCCTAGTAACACGATGATACAACTGGGAGTAGGACAGGCCCAAGGACCCTGAGAAGGTTAAGCTTTCTTGCTTACTACAGGATAGTCCACAAACACAACTGACTTGCTTGTAGAATGGCAGGATTATTAATATCAAGAAGGTTGATGCTCTGCTCTAATGAATTGAAAATGCCAAAGGATTTTTAATAAGAGGTCATTTATGTACATACAATACATAGTTATGTCTTACTTATACTGCAGTAGAGAATCAGGCCTGAAGTTAGACATTTAACAAATAAGTAAAACCACAAATAAGTCTCTGTCATAGGGAAGCCAGCATCTGGGATGGTATCAAGGAAAACAGCTGGAAGAACAGGCAGAGGAGCCAATGCAAGGAAGGGCAGCTATCTGCACCAACACATAGTGCAACAGTATAACCACAACAACCTCTAATTATTACAGAGAGACAGGTGATACTGTAGGAAAACACCATTAGGAAAGGTGAATTTTGGCTGAAAATTCTTCATAAGACAATTCTACGTATAGCAATTTTATGCTAAATAATTACACAGAGAGAAGGTTGGCAATTGCTGTCTTACAGGAAACCAGTAGTTGAAAGCTTGAAAGTCTCTTATGAGTTTAATCAGACCTTTGTTAGAGCTACCATGGAAACCAAGGATATACTGAGAATTCATTTCCTAATATGTGGCCTGTAAATACTCTGAGTAGAGATAATTTGGTAGCTACATCTATTGGAAATGCAATCAGGACATACTAAATAGGGTGAGACACGGTAAATGTGGTATCATCAGAACAGATTACAGTTGGGCTTTGGCTTTTGATTGTCCTGGCCTGACAGCACTGAGTTATTTTCAGGCAAATACAAGGCAAGTGATTTCATAGAAATTGCTGTGTTCATCCAACACAGATCAGTCCCTGGGAAATCATCTCACCCCTGGGAATGTGAATGTGAGTGAGTCCATATAATAACAGATCTTTGCTGTGAGTCTCACAATACTTTCACAATCTCTCTGGGTATTAAGACAGGAAAGCACATAGGCCCAACAGTGTGACACCTAATTTCTCTCCAGCTGCAAGCAGGTGTGGTATTAATTCTGAAATATGGCATTCACAACAAACACAGTGAACACTTGACTGAATGCAAGAACAGCTGCTCTGACTGTCATTTATAGGAGGGCTGTGGAGGTTACTAGAAGAAGTAAACTGTTGCTTACCTTCCAAAAAACAACTTAAATGTGCAAGTTTCAACCTTTGGGATGTTTAAACTATATATACTGGGCCTCTGGTTTTACTGGGAACTGGGGATTACATGGATATGCAGGGGAAAGTTCTGTTGTAATTTCATGAATTTGGGGACAAATTTTGTTGATCTGTACAATTTTTGACAAAGAAAAGTCAGTGGTTTAGGAAAGATCTGCACTCCCATAAATGTGCCCTGAAAAAGACTTGGCTCTTCAAGGATGCTGCAGCCAACAAACTCCACTGGTACTGGAAACTGTGCTCTGTGAACTCCACAAAGGGCTGTGCCATTATTCAGCCCATGCTTAGTACCTCCTGAGCATCTTCTGTCCCCCCCTGGAGCACACAAGCTCGGTGCTTGGTATATTGTCATGTGGTCAGAAAGACTAACTCTAAAGAAGGAAAGCATAGCTGTCATGTCCCACTTTGGCTGGCAGTGGTGATAATCCATAATTCTGTGTAGAAGGAAGGGAAAAGCTGAACACACAGTTGGGAAAGATGTACAGGTAGGCTGTGAAACACAGAGGTTACATGCTGCAAACAAAAGACACCTAAAAAATAGCAGACTGAACTCTTTATGACTCCACTGCTAGTTTTGCTGAAAGGCATAGTTTTAGCTTTACTATGGATTCTTCAGGTATTATAATAAAGTATACTCTAAAATGTTTTTCTCAAAACTCTGAGATTTAAAGCTATATTAACTCTACTCATAAGTGAATAAAAAAGCAACATGCAAGTCTCCCGTTAATAATTTCCATCCCTCCATTTATTTCTTATCTCATTTATAATGCAATCTGGAAGTCAGCTTCACATGGTGATCTCATCTCAGGCCCCCTAACTATGCAATCTGAAGTAAACTAACTTTCTATTTGTTTCTCTCTGGAGATCCTCAAATAATATTTCTCAGGAGTTCTACACTTATTCTTACAAATTTTTCTGCTGGGTCAAAAGCAAGAATGTGGCTATATAAATTACATATTTGCCACAATTTTTCTTCAATCTCTTTTTTGCACTGATCGCGTTGTAGCTTGAAATTACCTTTGTAAGTAAGCTAAATTGAATAGGAGACTAATTAATTTCTGAATAAGTCTGTTCACAGCCAGGTTAATAAAATTATTTCAAATTAACTCTTAAAAGTAGCCTTCACTCACCTCAAGGGGTAAAAAACTGTTTTATGACAAGCCACATAAATACCTTTATGCAATTCTGTCTTGATACATAGCACGTTAATCATATTTTCCTTTCTCCTTATTCTTTGGAGAAATGTTATAGGATGAGGGTTCAATAAAAAGGATTCCTCAAATCTTCCCATTCCATCCTTTACCACGTACTACAACTCTCTTAGTCTCATAGTGTAATTTTTTTCTGTCAGTTCTGGCAGGATTGCAGAGTGACATCTTGAATATCCATTCAAAAGCACAAAATACAAGCTAATCAAGTATTTTAAAATCACCATGAGGTAAGCTGTAAAGATGCAAAGTGTCAGCAACCTTTGTTAGGGTTCATACACACACTTACCTCATGGTAAAAATGAGAACAAATATGTGGTTAGGCTCCTGAAGCTCCAAGAGCAGAGTAGATCAGCTACCTCGGGTCTGGTGCCAACTTCTCTAGGATTTGGGTCTACAGGGAATGTTCATTCATTGTTAGCTCCCTCATTTCTAATGACCCTCAAACCTGGCCTGGGATGATTTGTTCTGAATTTTTACAATTTCATGCTCTGTATAAGCTGTTTAGTCTTTTCCCTGATGAACAACAGTGTGGGAAAAGTGACTGAGGAATTTTTGCTGTGAAAGTTGTTGTAGGGATGCATTTGTTTTTGCAATAACTCCAAAAACCTCCTCTATTAAGATGTCTTTTAAAAGAACTGCTGAGTGTACTTGCAAAAATGGGCTGTTCCCTGCAGTGGTGAGATCTCTGGGGCAGGAGTTGGCAGCTCTCCAGGGATGGTGTACCAAACCAGTTTTTTCTTTCTCATCTTGACAACGTAAATGTATGGGACAAAATTCAGGAGAAGTGGGAGAAGGGAGGTAGTCCTTGCTGAGACTGTGGGTACCACAGCCACCTTACAGGCCGTACCCTTTTTCCATGCTACCAGTTGAGAGATGTTGATTCCACAAATGGCATTTCTCAAAACACTCCATTTCTCAGCTCCTAGCTCTGTGCTCACCCTCTCCTGGGCCTTTTAAAATCTGTCTACACAGCACATGTAGCACATGTGCTCTCATCTGCTGGTCTTTCCTCTGAGACAATATGAAAGAAACCTGCCTGAGTTCAAGAAGTGTTTGGACAACAGTCTCAGGCACATGGTGTGATTCTTGGGATGGCCTGTGCAGGACCAGGAACTGGACTCAATGATCCTGAGAGTCCCTTCCAACTCAGCATATTCTATGATTCTATGAAGCCTTTCACAGAACAATTTCACTTAGGCTGCTATTTCCCACATAATTTCTGACATCTGGAGAAGGCAGTTTTTAGAACTGACTGGTCTCATTTTTCTTAAGGATTACACTTGCTCCATCCAGGTGGTGCTCTGGTGATCTTCAAGGCCTCTTAGAGAGCTCATGAGAAACAAAGGAACCCAATAAACTTGGCCCAACACATTTCTGCTATCATCATCTCATCAGAGGAGAATTCTGGTGCAGTAGAAATCGTAGAACCACTATCCCATTCCTGACACATGTGCCTTTGAACACATTATACCACATTCTCTATCATTTAATGTTGATTTTTTTTTTTTTTAGTTTCTAATTTTTATTGGTGCACATTTTTTATGTTATCTCTTCTGGTTTTGGTTGTTTGGGTTTTTTTACTGACAAGATGTGGAAACAGTAAAAGCCAGGTCCTGGCACATGAGAAGGTGCTCTGGTTTTCAGCATTGGGGTAAAGAAATCCAGCATTTTGCTTTGGCCTAATCTAAAGGCTACAGGGTGTTCCCTTGGAAAAACGAAGTTGGAAGGGACCTGATGTTTCAGTTCTTAGTGTGTTGAACACCCAGCTGAGGGAGGACAACATTCCTGTTCTCTAGAGAGCAGTTAAAACGATGCTGAAAGTCCCTGAAGGAGAGTTGCTTTCTGAACCCTGCAGACCATGACCAACTGATAAACAAAGAACTGGGGGAGATTCAGTGTGACCAAGAAAACAATTTCTGAAGACAAGGACCTGCCCAGTTACCCTTGGGGTATGTCATTTGGCAGCACCACAGCAGCAGCTGCTGCTGTACTGCACTGCAGCCTTTATGTGGCAGCAGAGCCCAGCTCTGCTTCAGGCCACCACAACAGGCAGCCACAGGCAAGAGGCCAAACTCGAGCAGGACTACTTCAGGGCAACACTGTGGAGGGGTTACAGGTCACTATTTTAAGCACCAAATCAATTAAGACCATTCTTCCAAAAGAAAGACAACCTATACGATGGTGTTTTAAATAATGGTGGCAGAAGCTTCAGGTCCTTCTATGAGGGATTTCAACATTAGCAGGAGCAGAACGTAGTCAATGCTAATCAGGGAGCAAAGAGGTCCTTAGTGACTGTATAGGGGGCATGTAAGGACAAGATCCTCTGAAAATCTCAGTTTTCAGCTGTTAGCTCATTTAGATGGCATGGCAAGGGTGTGAAAGCTAAGCCATTCAGATTAGCCACTGCCTACTCCATCACATAATTCCTATCTCCTTATCTCAACAAACCATGTCAAATTCATGGACTTGCAGCTTCCAGAAGTATCTGAGAAACCTAGTTTCTAAATGTTACTAAGGAAACAAAGCTGTTTGTCCAACTGCAGCTAAATCTACATGACCATTACTAACTCATACTCCAGTCTGTGCCTGATTTTGCAGTCCCATCACTCGAGCCAGACCAAGCCCGATGCTGACATTCCACACGTAGAGCCAGAAGGGCAGTACAAGCCTGCTTTTCTCTCAGTTTTCAGGCCTGAAAATCCACTGGCCAGGAAAGCCTCTTGGCCAAAGTTACTGATCCAGCCTACAGCAACATTTGGCTTCAGTGTCATCTTGGGCCCCCAGATAATGCTATAGTACAAGCACAGGATAAGGAATGGCAGCTAAGAGAAAAACATTGCCATGATCTATACTTGGAAAACCTTTCCAAATGCTGATTCAAAGTGAGTAAATACTAAGTGATCTTTTTGATTCAGTAGTAAACAAATCAAAAAATGCTTTTGGATTAATATCAGCTAAACTATTTGCCACGTTTGTATAAAGTAAATAACATAGCTTAACCCTACACTGATGCAGTTACCTACACTTACAGCATTATCTATTTCTTTACACACCTAAAAAGTTATCAAAGCCAACTTTTGAAACATAATGATTTCCAGGTCCCTTCCTGTATGAAAAAAAGCATCCAAGGAATTTTAAACCTTTTTGATTTTAAAGAATTAGATTAAATTTCCAATGCAGGTTGAATTCTAAAATCAAATTGTCTTGAAACACAAAATGTACCAGGAACATTTAGGGGAAAAAATAGCTTCCATAAACCCAAGATTCAATTTTATTTAGAATATAAAAATCATAGAAACCAGGTTTTCACAATTACAGTGCTAAAAATTCCATTACCTTAATGAAATAATAATAATAATAATAATAATAATAATAATAATAATAATAATAATAATAATAATAATAATAATAATAAAGACCAAAGTAAGAAAATAGGTAGGGATTTAAAATGTCACAGTCTGACATTTTCCATTATAAAAGAGCATGAGTTGAAGGTGGTATTAGTGGCAGCAATAATTTTGAGTCTCCAAAGAGAGTTCATTAAACATCGCTGACATCTAAATCTATGTAAAAAGCAAAGGCATGGAAGGAGAACTGGATGACTTTCAGAATCTTAGACTTCCAATTAGGAAAATCTTAACAAGAAAGAGACAGAAAAGTACTTTGATCAGAGTTGGAATGGAGGATCTGTTTGCAGATGTTAATTGAAATAAATTGTGCAAAAACACCGAGGAAGGGAAATGTTTTCCTAGAAGTGAATTCCTTATTGGTTAAAGACTGTGCATTCATTTTCTTTTGGGCCTTTTCCAAGGAGATGTGCCAAATACGATAACAAACACTGAAACTGAGTAACAGCTAGGATCTAACAATCACAATGTGATCAGAGCAGAGATGCTGAAGTATTAAGCACAGCAAAGCAGTAAGCAAAACAAAGGTTTCTACCTGAAGCAAATCTGAAAACAAGATAACCAGAACAAAATCTGACTTGAACGTTTGCAACCTACAGTAATAGACAGTATGAATTATGAGACCAAGAAAGAAACAGGCTTCTGATCTCACAGGGGCAAAGTACAGAAGGGGAGAACACAGTTCAGGGTAGGAACATTGCACTGTATCTAAGCAAAGCTTCTCTGAAAGTAAATTTGAAAATGATCCGATAACTTTTCAAAATTGAAATGTATGTTTACATTTACCTTCACTGACATTTGCTCCATACTGTTTTCTCTTAAGCAAGTGAAGATGCAGGAGGTGTTCAAACCAATTTGCTGAAGAGCTCAATGACTCACTAAGGAGTTAGGCTATACAGCAACCAAGGTAGGAATTCGAAGACCTGGCACAAGTCCCCAGAATACTGTCAGGCTTTTCAGTTTTAACACTGAGGACATTTTCACAGCAGCTAGAAAGATCTTCATTTGTAATATAGTCCTGACTCTCCTAAAGTGAGACTCCTGCATTAATAACAAACCTTTGCACTCTATTCATTACTTTTCCTCTCAGCAACAAAGTTTGTGTCTTTATTTTTATATATATATATATATATATATTTATATATATATATATAATTACAACAACTTGCCCTATCCCTAAGGCAGGACCTTGTGTACCATTTCGTGGAACAAATGCCTTCCTTTTAAGGCAGCAGGCAGCAACTGAAACCAAGGAGCAGAAACACCCACTCAGAGCACTCCCAGGGACTCAGAAGAGGCACATAGGGAAGCTGTGCATGATGTTTCCTTTCACCCATCCCCAAACTGCCTCAATGTCTTAGTTTACAAATGCAAAGCATAGCTTAAGCAGACAACTTTCAACACACAGTCAAATGCACGTTTTTAACATTACTCTGGAGAGTCACAGCTTGGATGTTTGAGGACCATGTGTTGCATGCCCACAAATTAGACAAGTTCAGGAATAGTATTTTTTTACCTAATTAAAAACACTGGCTGAAAATCAGACCATTTTTAGTGTAATGTTGGAGAAGCTTCTAGGAGCTTATATATCAAGGAATTATCATGCAGATACCACAACCATTATTCAACAAAAAATTGGCAGCATCTACAGTATGAACCCAAGGTTTCTGAAGGGAGAGGGGGGTTTTAAAAATTTATCAGAATGGTCTGGACACACAGGAACTTTCTGTGACACATTTATCATTTAATTTTCCTTTAAATGGGACTGGCAAGCTCTTTGACTAATGCAATGAACCAGAGATATGTCACAAAAGGTTTAATAAGGAGTTCTCTATAATTTTCCAGTTGTGTCAGCACAATGACTCTGACTGCGTCCAGAAAGACGAGTATCTCAAACACAATCCAGAGCTTCCACAGTCAGCTCCTTGGCACCCTCCATAACCACCAGGCCCTGGCTTCTGACTCTCATCTCACAAAAGTCTCTGACACAAAGGTGTGCTGCTGTCTACAGCTCCCTCATCCTGCACTGCAAGAGAGGCAGTACCAGGCAAACCAATCCCTGGCCTCTGGCTGTCGTCTGGGAAGGATGTTTATAGTGCAGCAGTCCCTGGAGCAGCTGAAACAACAGCTGAGCACACCTAGCCTTCATCCAGCTAAGGTGTAGTACATTCAGTTTATGCCTTCAAAGGTAAGAGTAAAGAGTAAAGCTCACTTTTCTTTCATAGAATCACAGAATTGTTAAGGTTGGGAAAGATAAGATTATCAAGACTAACCATTAACCCAGCACCACCGTGTTCAGCACCAAACCATATCCCAGGTGCCACATCCACATGCCTTTTGAACACTTCCAGGTATGGTGGTTCCACCACTTCCCTGGGCAGCCTGTTTCAATACCTGACAACTTGCACCCTTGCAGTGAAGAAATTTTTCCTAATATCGTATCTAAATCTCACCTGGTACAGCTTGAGGCCATTTCATCTTGGCCCATCTCTTGTTACTTGGTAGAAGAGACCAACACCCATCTCACCACAACCTCCTTTCAGGTAGTTTTAGAGAGTGATGAGGTTTCCCCTGAGCCTCCTTCTCTCCAGGCTAAACACCTCCAGCTCCTTCATCTGCTCCTCATAAGACCTGTGCTCCAGATCCTTCACCCTTTCATTGCCCTTCTCCAGACATGCTCCAGCTCCTCAGTATCCTTCCTGTCGAGGCTGTTATAAACCAGTAATAAACCAGTCATTCCCTTCACTTTGCGTTATATCTGGAGCAACATCATGAAGAGAGTTGGATCCCATCTGGAAAGGTTTTACCATTTTGTTCAGCTCTGAAATTAATTTTATCTTCCCTTAATCAGTGATTCTATTTAGGCATAACAATGTCCCCAACTTGCTATACTTCAAATTTAATATTTTTCTTATGGTATTCACTGAACTAGAATCAGTGCAGTCAAATCCAACTGTGCCACAGAACCACAAACTGGAGTAGGTCAGCAGGAACCTTTGGAGATCATCCGGTCCAACCTCCTGCTCTAAGGAGGGTTATCTACAGCAGATTGCTTGGGGCCACATCCAGTGGGGTTTTCAATAGCTCCAAGAATGGAGGCACCACAACCTCTCTGGGCAACCTGTGCCACTGCTTGACCACTCATTGAGTCAAAAGTTTCTACTTGTGCTTACATGGAATTTTTCAGTTTGTGCCAGCTGTCTCTTGTCCTGTCACTGGACAGCACCAAGAGGAGTCTGACTCCATATTCTTTAATTCCCCCATCAGGTACTTATACATGTGGATAAGATCACTCTCCAGGCTATACAATCCCAACTCTCTCAGTCTCTCCTCACATATCACAGGCTCTATTTGTTAATTATTTTTGTGGTCTTCTGTTGGACTCACTCCAGTACATCCATATCCCTCTTGTACCGGCGAGCCTAACACTGGATCCAGCACTCCAGGTGTGCCTCACCAGTGCTGAACAGATGGGAAGGATCACCTCCCCTGATCTGCTGTCAGCATTCCTCCAAGCACAGCCCAGGAGACTGTTGGCCTTTTTGCCATAAGAGCACCTTCTTAGCTCATGTCCACCAGAACTTTGCTGCCAAGCTGCTTTCCAGCCAGGAGGGCCCCAAGACTGTCTGAGTGCATGGGGTTATTCCTTCTCAGGCACTGGGCTTTTCATTTCCCTTTGTCAAACTTCACTGTATTCCTGTTTGCCCACTCCTCCAGCCTGCTCAGATCCCCTCTGAATGGCATTACACACTTGTGGTATATCAACCACTCCTTCTAGTTTGGTATCATCTGTCAATGTGGGAAGAGTGTGCTCTGTCTTACCAGCAAGGTGAAGCTATTTAGAGGTACTGGAACCAGCATTCACCCCCAGAGTACCCCACGAGAGACTGGTGTCCAGCTGGATTTTGTGCCACTGATCATAACTCTCAAAGTTCAACACTTCAGCCAATTTTCAGTCCACCTCACTGTCCACTTACATAATCCATACATCACCAGTTTCTCAAGGATGATTTTATGAGAAACACTGTCAAAAGCCCCACTAAAGTCAAGGCATACAACATCCACTGCTCTTCCCTCCACCTCCAAGGCAGTCATCTC
>JAWWLV010000088.1:9689497-9702064 GCA_035041135.1 Platyrinchus mystaceus
AGTTTGGTATCATCTGTCAATGTGGGAAGAGTGTGCTCTGTCTTACCAGCAAGGTGAAGCTATTTAGAGGTACTGGACCCAGCATTCACCCCCAGAGTACCCCACGAGAGACTGGTGTCGAGCTGGATTTTGTACCACTGATCATAACTCTCAAAGTTCAACACTTCAGCCTATTTTCAGTCCACCTCACTGTCCACTTACATAATCCATACATCACCAGTTTCGCAAGGATGATTTTATGAGAGACACTGTCAAAAGCCCCACTAAAGTCAAGGCATACAACATCCACTGCTCTTCCCTCCACCTCCAAGGCAGTCATCTCATTGTAGAAGGCTATTAGGTTGATCGAGCATGAACTGACCAACCTAGTAAGAGCACTTTATAAATCTATACTGTCTGCTCCTAATCACCTCCTTGTCCTTCATATATTTAAAAAAAACTTCCAGGATTATTTGCTCCACCACCTTCTCAGAGATTGAGATGAGTCTGGCTGGCCTGTAGTTTCCCATATGTTGTTTCTCACCATTCTTGAAGACAGGAAGGAATCTTCCTTGCTCTCAGTCCTCGGGAACCTCCCCTGATTGATGCAACTTTTCAAAGAGTTGAGAGTGGACTCACATTGGTCAATGATGCATTCCATCATGTCCCATGGACTTCTACTTGATTGGTTTGTTCAAATATTCTCTGTCCTGATTCTTCTTCACAGAGGAGAAATGTTTTGCTCAAGACTTTTCACTGGTCCCAGATGCCTTGGATTCCTGAACACAGGTCTCATCAGTACAGATCAAGGCAAAGAAGACATTAAGTGTCTTGGCCTTTTTCATTCCCTTTTTCACCTGGTCCCCTGCCCTACTCAGGGATGGGCCCATATTTCCCCTTGTCTTCCTTTTGTTACTAATGCAGAAGGCCTTCTCACCACCCTTCACATTCGCTGCCATATTCAAGACCAGATGTACTTTGGTTTTGTAACTCCACCCCTGCATGCTTGGAGACATCTCTGTATTCGTACAACAAATGCTTTCCATATAAAGCTACATGAGTTTACAACAAAATTCTTTTTTTAAAAAAGGAAAGAACAGAATGAGACATTTCAAATTTTCATTCCAATTCTGGGGTCTGATTCAGTTGTACTCACCTGATCTGTAGCGCTCATCCCGTGACCCTGAGGACCTGCGACGGTGATATCGAGAGGAAGAGGACGGAGTAACAGGAGTTCGACGTTCTTGTGGCAATGCCTGGTCCACCCCTGCAATAATAAAAGAAACCAAACAGCTCATTCTGACTGAATTTTTGAAGAGATATAGTGAGGGGGAGTTCAGCATATACTAGAAGCAGAAAATGAACATTCAGTGCCTAAAGTACGTCATGTCAATACACACTACTTACCTCTGGTCAGCTTTTCTGGTGTGTTTATTTTCCTTATTGTCTTTAAGGAACCATTTTTCCAGGATAATGGACAATATAAGAAGAGCACACAGACAGCAAGCTTGGAGATTTATTTTTTTTTCCCAAACAGATGACTTTTCATTAAACAGTATTTAGGAAATATTTTTAATGAAGGTAGACACCATTGCAATGGATATTGAAACCTTCCAGCACATTGCTTTGTAAGAAAACTAAGACTGTGTGTTTCATCTAAAACCTCATCTGGTTGGATAATATCAGCTGGTGACAACACAATACTAACCTGTGGAAACTAGTTCCTTTGGGAAATATAGCAAGATCTATAGATATTTTTAGCTACCAAGGGCCAGAAAGTAAACAATAACTGCACCAAACCAGGCTGAAAATAGCAACTTGTTCCAGCAAAATAATAGAAGTAGCCTTGTAATATATATACCTGCAGCATCTCAGTATGCTGGGCCTAAATATCAGCATTTGAAGACTGAAACCTTTTATTCATCCCTTTCTCATAGTGAATTTACTTTCTTTTCAAATAGTATTTTCTTGAAGGCTTCTTAAAATCACAGTAGTGGTATAATGACAGCATCATAGATGAACACTCCTAGAAACTGATGTTCCTTGACAACTTCCAGAGAAGAATGAAGGCAATTACTTACACAGGAAAATTCAAACAAACAATAGGAAAAGAAAGCAAAACTGTATCTGTAATAGTGGCATAATATGGTACCCTGCTCTCTTCCAGAGAAAAACCTGAGCAGGCAAACCCAGTAAACAATGCGTTCAGGTTTGAGCTAACAAAGCACAGAGCCTTGGGCACTGTGCTGCACAGGAGTAAAGAACAAGGAGTACCTGAAAAAAATAAATTGATTCTTTCCTATGTTTTTCTTTTTTGCCTTTAAGTAGTAGTTACACACTATGTGTAACTGTAAGAACAGAAGTAAAACTGGCCTCTTGCGCTTAGGGTTCAAATGAATGACTAATAATTTGAAATTGGATTCAACAAAGCAACGCATGTAAATATGTTCATATTTTTCAATTAAAACACAATTTAAAATCTCTCCACTACTATTTCTGAACTATTCACTGCCAGCTTATTGGAGAGGATAAGAGTTTACATTTGTGTGAAACAATAATTTTTATGTAGAATACAGATCAAGCAAAAATGCTGTGACAACTTCTATCAATCTCAGTGAGGTTTCAACAGGCTCTTTAAAAAGAATTTTTTTTAAAAAGTTGGCATTGTATGCTTAGTTCTTTGTGAAAACAAACTGCACTAAAAATCCAGCTTCTCTCTTAAATCTTTGGAATATCAGCAATGTCAAGTCTGCTTTGATTTTGTGGAAAAATGGCTGGTTGGCTAAAAAACATACTTGGAGTAAAATCTCATAGGCGCCTAAAAGACAGAATGAATCCATAAATTTTCTTCTACTCAGATTGTGATTAATAATTCACACTCTTAAATCAAATAACATGTCTTCATTTAACTCCTCTATCTCCACACTACAGCACTGTGTAATTTCTCTTGCCCTTGTATTCTTTAAGGGAGGTGAACCTGACTTCTGAATCACTGAAATAATCAAAAGAAATACTTTCTCCTCGTTTTTATATTCAGAACTTTTCCTTCTTTATTTGGTCACCCTGAACATGAACAATACATAGTTAATAATAAGATTAATTCTGATTGAAATTTTTCCAAAAATTATTTTTCATTCTGTAT
Source organism: Platyrinchus mystaceus (assembly GCA_035041135.1). Classification (NCBI taxonomy): domain Eukaryota; kingdom Metazoa; phylum Chordata; class Aves; order Passeriformes; family Tyrannidae; genus Platyrinchus; species Platyrinchus mystaceus. The sequence continues at coordinate 9,692,619 of JAWWLV010000088.1, forward strand.
GAGGTGCTAAACATTATTATTAATCTCAGTCCCTATCCACATTGTCAGGAATGAAAAAAAGAAACTAAAGAAAACTAAAGAAGAGAAATTAAAGTAAACTAGAGAAGGAGAAATTAAATTGTGAGGAAAAGCATCAGTTTCAGAGGTGCACAGCTGCTGCAGGAAGGAGATTTTTCAGGCAGATCTAAAAGCCATTGGATAAAATACATTCAAGCCTGTGGTTTCCTTTTCCTGGCCTAGTAGTTGTGAGACACCTCAAGTGTCTCAGTCCCTTCTTCTGCAGCTCTGGGAAATGCAAAAAGATCTTTTTCCAGGTGCGAAAAAGACAATGCACGTAAAGTGACATCAAATGCTGCCTCTGCTGTAGCAGAAGTCAGCAGGACACCCAACTGGCCTGGCAGCACTGCCGCCCACAGTGCTCCCTGACACTGCCAGGGGCTCTTCCCTTCTCCAGCTCACCATGGACATCATGCTGCTTCTTGCCCTTACTACAGATACACAATTCTCTCATCTAATCTTAAAACTTCCCTTTTACTTTCCATTCACGTGTTTGTTCTTTTAAGTAAATCAGTTCTGACCCAATTGGTAATCTGGATTTTCTTCATAGAGTCAGGAAAGAGAGAGCTCTAACATCCTGCACCAGTACTCATTTAAGGCCATAGAAAACTAAATGAGAATACAAAAATGTCTTCTGCATTTATGAGCTGTGGGGATTATTTGATGGCTTTACTCCCACTTTCCCATATATATAAAAACAGTGACTAAACCTCTACCTGTACGGAGCAGGATATGAACTTGGCTCACGGATAGCACCAATTAACAGGGGGAAGTTAATGCTGCACTAACATACTGAGGAGAAGATCTCCGTCAGCCACCTGTGGGGAGACCTCTTCATACTCCGTCCCTTTAATGTGAGAAAACAGAAAGCACTGCCCGACTTTGGAGTGAGAGCAAGAAACTGGATGACAATTCCCTGCTGAAGGGGCTGGAGCAGGAATTAGCTGGCATTGCCTGGACTCACAGCTTGGCTTCCTGTGCACCCGCTCCCTCACACAGCACCAGTGATGGTGTGAGACAAAGTACACAATAGGAAAACCTACACGCTGCCATTCCTGAGCGATGGGTGGGAGTAAAAGCCATGCAGAATAATGAGTACCATGAAATCAGTGAAGTGTTGCCATAAATAGCGAAGCGGTGTTAACAGCCGAATTGTTCACCTCCATGAAGGCTCTGGCAGTATAGTGCAGTAACAAGTATCTTTTTTTTTTTTCCTCACTTCTACTTCTGAACATAACTAAACCCCAAAAATTGATGGCTTTCACAAGCAGCACAAGGGTCTATGAGTTAAGTGCTAATGCTTGTTCAAGTGCAGCTTCGCCCAGATGCATTTGTGAATTGGAGGAAGCGGTGTCATAATGGGCTTTGAGAATCTGTATTTGGATCAATTCCTAAATTTTAGGAGACAGCAGAGCAATGAATGGCTTTCCTAAAAGAAAGGACAGTGTCACACCAGTGTCCTGTGTGCAGACACAATTGCAGTCACTGTCAAATTGGCATAATTCTTAATAACATCATGGTCAACTTAGCACTAGTGATTGACTTCTCAGAAGCCACAAAGAATTTTAGCGAAATATATATGCCTGGAACACTGATATTTTATATGAAAGGCTGAGAAATCAGCCTTTATGGTCATCATGTTACACATAAGCATCAACAGGTGCACTTAGAGCAAACAGCCACATTCTTAATACAAGCTAATGCTGCTAATGCGGGATTCAGCTTGCAGACTAAGACACCTATATTTGGGTGTCTACAAGAAGGTGCTTAAACTAAGCTCCCACTATGAAAATACCAGGACTCAGAATTCTAAACAAAGGTGTTCAACTTATTTTCAGATGTAGTGGACTATGACACTTGGTTTGACCAGAATGGCACATTGTCCCCTTAAAGTCTTGTTTTACGTGTGCTTGCTCTGTGCAGGTGTCTCCTGTACCGTAGGAAATCCTGAACACTATTAGACACCTATCTTCAGGCAACTACATAAGCCCATTGAAGCCTTGAGAGATATGCAGGTGGTCACTGGAGGTGTTTGCTTTTGAATAAACTGAAAAGCTCTCTGGGTTTCATCAACTGAATTAACTGTGTCTCTTCACATAAGAATAGAAGCTTAAATATAGGGTTCACAGGCAGACAACTTAATGCAGATATATCAGTCCACAAATCCTAATCTGCAAGCTGGGTCCTGTCTTGACTGTATTTAGCTAAAAATGCAAGAGCCTCAGTAAAGCTATTTAAGCAATACCACTGCAAGCTGGATAGCTTTAAGTGTATGGAAGGTACAGAACTGTCAGCTGGAAGCAGGCTTCACCTCCTTTCTTTTTTTTTTTTTTTTTTTTTTGCCTTCACCTCTTTGTTTCTCTCTTCTTTATTACTTCTTTTTGTAGCTAAATTGCAGTGCTATGTGCTGATAGTGTGGCAATAGCTGCACTGCCCTCTCCAACAGAGGACAACTGTTTCCTTAATGACAGCTGACAAGCTGCTTTGATATATCTCTAATTCCTATGTCTGTGAAATTTTTGAATATAAAAATATTTAAAAGCTGAAATGTCCAATTGACAAGAAATAGAAGGAAGGCATTTTTAGACACAGGTTACCTTTATTGTTCTAAAACTAACTTACAGTGTGTGTCCCCAGGAGAGAGAGCTGTAGGATAAACCCAACAACTCCAGGGCCAGTGGGAAGGAAGGCAAACAGTGCTTGCAGTGCATTTCTAAGAAATGGTATTTACCTTCCCTTTACAGTATTTCCTGAGCTTCTATGCAATGGCTGATGGCTCAGCTTTAAAAGCAAAGCCAGGTGGTGAACACACCATGTATTTTGTAAACAGGTTAAATGTCACACCATCCCCATGGAAATTCTTGCTTAGAGTGGCATTTCACTCTTCCCATCAAATGTACAAGTAAGTAATGAACTTACTGAATAAGCCAATGGAGATTTAAAATGCAATACTTCCAACCAAGGACATCCAGGAAAGTGGAGATACTTTCTGCTAGATAAGTCTGGAAAAACTGCAATTTTTGACTAGATTTGTTTAATTTACAATTTTTCCTTCACAGATGAGCTTACTCTTGCACTTGGTCCTGATTTCAAACAATCCACGTACTTCAAACTGATCCTCTTCTTTCCTTATTACAATCTTGATTTTGCCTTCCAGCATTTCCTTGCAATCTTTAGCTTTCAGTTCAAGCTTAGTATGGATATCATGGGCATCTTTTTTCTCTCCTTTATTTCAGTGACAGTGGACATCACATTACAGCTCCAATTCACATGTGATGTTTGATTTCCATTGTTCTTCAGGCAGTTGCACAGCTTCAGTGAACCATCTGAAGATTCTTTTAGGAGAATATGTAAAAGAAGGCTCCCTATTCACACAGCAAACACATTCACCAATGGGCTGGTCAACTCATACTGCAGACAAAACTGGGCAGCATTGTGAATTCCAGTAATTTCTCATTTTGACAGTGGCACCCAAACTCTTCAAACACCTCCACGGGCTCTACTTGCTCTGCCCCAGCCCTCAGTGAAGTATTTCCTTTCTACCCTCCATTGCTCACCTCTGACTGAGCCATCTTTTCTCACCCATTTGTCAAGACCTTTAGTCCAACACTTTTGTGTTTCCTCCTATGCTCCTATGTTCAGCAGATGGTGTTCATTACAGTTCAACACATATTTCACTGGAAATCTTTAAATTCTTTGAAAAACACCCCAACTCTGATATGTACTCAAAATATCCTCCCCAACAAAAAATATCATGCTGAGTGCTGAAACCACAACCTGCCTTACAAACTGATTTCATCATGTACTCATTTCTTTCCTTATAACCATTTTTTGGCCTTACTATTAGGGTGAAAAGTGAAGAAAGGTATTTTTTTCCTCTGTGTTCGAACAGGGTTTAGTATTATGAGGTTATGGTGCAGGATAGAAAACAGAGATGACATCAAAAACCAAAGAATGATAAAATGGTAACTGGGCTCTCAGTTGGGGTGGCAAAACCAAAGCAGTAACCATCACACCTCAAGTGAAGGCCTCAAGGAGTAGTTCTCAGATGCTTTCTGCGCCTTCCTTTTTAACCAAACTAGGCTCTGCAAAGCATCTACCTGTTCAAACCAAAACTCTTCTTTAAACCCAAAACTTACTAAGCATTTGTCTACATGCCATAGTTTCTCATCTGTGAAACATCTGTCACACTGTTTCCACATGTTGTCCAATGCATGTGCCTTTCAATGAGAAGAGATACATGTTCTCAACACACATACATGCTCTGAAATGCCCCATCATGGTTATCCCCCGATAAGATCTTTAAGAATTAGTAAGGCAGATGTGATAGGAATACTTGTTAGTATTAATAAAACGAATACATGAGGGTATTTTTTCAGTTCCAGAATCAACCTTTGTTTAAACATTTCTTTGCTATCCAAATAGTGTTGCAATCCAAATAACGTCTGTGGAAGAGAAAATGAAATTGTAATCACCAAGTTTACTTGGAGCGCCCAAAGGGTTAGCAGCAGGAATAGTTGAAAGCAAATGCATGCACGCAAACACAGAGAAAAATATGCAAATGTATGCACATGTTACAGATATATATATTAATATATGTGTCATGCTAATGACAGAGGCTATGGAAATTGGTTCCTGTAATTCTACAGAAAATTGTTCCTTCTTAAGGTAAAGGGATCTTCTGTGCAAATGTATTATCTTCTCTGCACTGTGTAGCTTGAAATGTCCCCAGGCTGGTGCTGTTGGGGCTCCAGCAGCAGGAGGTGCAGTGATCTGTCTCTAGGCCTGTGAAAGGAGCAGCAGGTGCCTTTTAAGCACCACATCTCACAGATTTATTAGCCATAATAAATAAAGCACTGATGACTGGTCTACATGGTTACACTACAAATAGAGCTACACTGGTGGTACCAATGATGGGAAATTACAGAAAGCAATCTAGTGTAGACACAGCACTTGATTAAGAGAGAATGAACCACCCATGTCTAAGCTGTTAGAAGCAAAGCTTAATTGATAACAACATTGTCTCTGTTCTGTGAATGAATAATCAAATTTCCTGGCAAAAGACTGGAAACAAATTGGGCAAAAACACAGCTTATGGGGAATGCAGGTAATTTAGTTACTTTTCTTCTAGGGAGGGTTTCTCTTAATAGAGTGCATGCAGCTGTCTACATTATCTTACCCAGAACTGACTGACTGATCAAATCAAGATAATCTTCAGAAAGTTATTCTAAAATAAATGTTTGTTTAAATGGTTATTTTTTCAGCTCTTAGCTGTCATGGTTCCTCTACAGAGGCAGCAAGAGAAAGGTCACTGCACAAGAGGGAGTGGAATATATGTACAGATATAAAGGTCCAAATTCAATGTGTTTTTTAGATGTCTGACACACCAGCACACTAAGAAAAGAAAAACTGTTCTGTGAACAGAACATCTCCTGCTACAAACTGACATCCTGAGAAGGCATTTTGAGGAAACAAAGCTGTACTTTTGTCTCCCTGGCTTAAAGCAGGTGGAGACTTTAAGGAAAAGAAAAAGGGGGCTCTCCCTTCCCCTTCTCCCATTAACACTGCCAAATGCAGCACATCCGTTCCGGATTTCTGGATGTTTGACAGCCTGGCTGGAATAGTACAAATGTCCTTTGCATATGTGCAGTCTGTGCAGCATCTGGATGTGTCAGGCCTACTGTGCATGCACTGCAGTCAGCCTGCAGATGTGCAGCGGGTCCGCCACATCCCTTGTGTGACACACACATCCCTTGTGTGTCACTCACTGCACGTTTGCTGTACAGCATATGTGACAATATGCTCTCTGGGATTGTCCTGTCAGGAACAGGGAGCCTAAGAGTGAACTACATCACTGGAGGAGTATCAATCACATGTCTGCCCAGCTTTACCTTTCATTAATCCCATGCCTAAAAAGTAACAGCTCTCCCTTACTAAAATTACAACATCTCAATAAGCATGACAAAAAGACTATTATATGCCTGTGTGTTCATATATGTCTATAGCCAACCCTTCTACTACCTACATTTAGCACTTACACGGTTTCATATCATTAATACTGTTAAATCTGAAATTGTAATTTACACGTAATCATTCCCATTTTGCAAAAATCTTGTGCAGAGGAAATTAATCACGTCAGACTGAGGGAACCTGACTTTGAGGAGAAATACAAACAGTCAGAATCTAATATGGATCTCCTCCCTAGTCTTATGACAAATTGGTATGAGAATGAGTGGAGAAAGGTTTCTGAAACAGATAATATTTTTACAGGTATGTCTTGTTCTGACAGAACTGTAAGTCTTATCTTCCCTCTAGCCATCTCTTACACCACATCTGGACTGCCTGTATGAGTGACAAGCACACAGGCAAGAGTGTGATGTCCTCCATGTGCCTCACGGTTGGCAAGAGAAAATCTGGTGTCTTGAGGGGCTGTGAATCCTCTGTAGCCTTGCTACAAATGCAGGGAGTAAGAGCAGAATGCCTGCCACCAGCCACAGGTCCCCACAGAAGGCAGGATGGATACCTGGGAAGGGCACGGCTATGCAGGCATGGCTGGGGTCATGCCTTGCCAGTCCACACTGTAGAGACCTAGCCCTGCACAATGTTCTTTCTCCAGTCTGCTCTACCAGCCTGATGCCTGTTTTTAAAAATCAGTCTGCTTCTGAATGGTTTGGATGTGAGCAGAGCTCAGGTGAAGATCTCTCCTTGAAAACAGCATAGAATGAGGGGTGCTTAGATTTTTACAGCTTCCTCCAGAATCTGGTGAGCTTGGACCTGCTCAGAGCACTGTGAAAAGGCAGTGCCAAAATGGGAATTAAAAACACACACCTGCCTGTGTTTCACCAGCTTGTTGTATGTAACCTCCTCCAAAGTATCCACAGTATGGAAGCTAGAGAAGTGTTAATATGCTCAAATGTTACTAAGTAGAGCTATTCCTTCTCCCTTCCCATCATTTCACTTTCAGGCAGACAAAAGTCAGCAACGGCCTCCCAGATGTTGTCCTTTGGTTGTCCTGCCTTGCAACTGGCAGCCCCATGTTTATCATACTGGCATAGGTGTCTACCAGAGGCTTCCAGATGAGGCACAGTTATATACAGATACGGACCGGAAAAGATACATTCATCGTGCTCACCAAAACGAAAATAAAAGAGAGGCCGGTTTCCTGCTGTGCTGGCTGCTCTCTCTCTAGCGGCCGCTTCCCGGATGTCACAGACACCAATGTTGGCAGTGCGGAGCATTCTTCTGGCAGCTCCTTCACTGTGTTGCAGTCTACACCGTACCGCGGCAGCTCCATTCGCTGCTGTAACAAGTTGAAAAAAACTAATTAATTCACGTTTAGTTTTTTTACATTTGTTACAGCAACGAGTGGAGCTGCTGCCCCCATGCAGTAGAGCACACACGCACACGCACGCACAGACACCACAGGACACTCACGGAGCCAACGCGGGTCAGTGTTCCACTCTGCCAACATGGGCGTTGGGAATGCTAGCAAAGCTGCAGGATGTCCCAACAGAGGGGAACTGCCTTTGGATTTCATTAGTTTGTTGAACGCTGTCAAAGAATGCAAATCCCTGCCCCTTCCCGAAGCCTCCAATCCCAGCAAAAGAGTTATGTCCATTTCCACACTGTTTTAAAATATCTCTAAAACCTCTGTTTCCTCCTAATAGCAAGATCCAAGTCTGTCAAAGCTTATAAATTCTTGCATTCCCCACCAAAACAGGTTACAAAAGAAAAGAAAAAAAAAGACTGGTCGGTCACATATGTGATTGTTGAGATACTAACAGAGGCTAACAAAAGGCAGCATCTGTTTTGTTATCCTATTTCTTCTTGGAAAGGATTCATCTCCCCCTTCCTACTGAGCAGGCATCTCAAGCCATTCAGATGAGTAAAGTCTTAGAAGGAGAATGTAAAATTGAACTTTTTCAAGTTTTGTCCAAAACGTAACACAACAAAACAAACAAAAAGTACAAAGACAGCAAAGACCCAAGCACAAATAATATCTGTTTCTGGAGAAAAATACCTTAATACAGTAGAAGCAGTGTCTTCTATTATAATAAAATAATTCATTTAGCCATTAGCTAAACAACTGAGCTTAATCTATTTACAAGAAAACAGTGGACAATATTTCAATACTTTTCCTCTTGTTCCTATTATAATCTTCCTTCACTTATTTGTATCCCACATTCCTAGTGCACGATTTTCTGCTAAGTGGTTGAGCAGAAAATGTTCACTCCATTTCATCCCACCTTTAAAACAGCCCTAAATCAGCTACATCCTCAGTCGGGATCTCTTCGAATTATTGAATGGATCCCACTATAGACCTGGCTTACAGAGATCCCTCTGCTTCTCCTTACACTGGAAAACTTTAATATCACAATAGAGACCTTGAAAGGTAAATCCCTGAAGATTCTCCATGTTCTCTCTTTCATCATTACATGCATGATGAATACCCAGCAGTTTCAGCCAGGGATACAGTTTGACCAGACAACTATGAGCTTTCTGGAGAAACAGCTCTACTTCCTTATGTGAAGAAACAAAAGTCACAACTAAACAAATGAACAAATACTGGTACCAAGCACTGCTGCACTGAAGATTATTGTGAAGCAACAGTCTCTCCACAACTCAATAAACCTAAGCAAGTCTCATGAGAACAAACTGTGAAGACTACTGTATGTCTGATAGTCTGGTCAGACCACTAAATACCCAGAAATTTAATAAACTGCACCTCTGGTATTGTAATTCTGTTGATTTGATTTCTTTCATTCTTTAATGGCTCCCAGTGGTAAGGAAATGTCACAGACACCCTCAAAACAGGCTGTATGACTTCAGAAAACAGAGGTGTCTGTAATACTGATCTCTTTTATGGAGTTCCCAACACTGGAGCAGACCAAGTGAAATCCAAAGGCACAAAACCAGCATTCTGCTATGGAGCTAGACAATAGATATATAAACCTGAAGAAGTGAACAAAGCAGTGCCTTCACACATGAGCAGTTTAAATTAAAACCCTTCAATTCCACCATAAAGGAAAGATTTTGTAAAATGAGGAGGAAACTAGTTCCAAGGCCTGCAAGAAAAACAGGGCTCAGAGGATAGCCAAGCCCAAGTGGAGCCTCCGTAAGGTCAGTGAGATGCCAGGAGCAGGTGGGCACACTCCTCTGAGGCCAAGGCAGAACAGAGGTCTACACCAATACTTCCAACTCCATAGTCAACTTCATGATCCAGTGCCTCAGAAGAGTGAAAGAACTCTGAAAGTTCTTGTACATACATATGAAATAAATTCAATGAAGCAATACATTATTAAATATAGTTTGAAGATATTTTTACACCTTTTGGGCAAGTACATGCAGCCCATCCCTCAGTGCTGAGACCAGGTATGTATGAAAGGTCA
>JAWWLV010000088.1:9702164-9715553 GCA_035041135.1 Platyrinchus mystaceus
GTTTTCCTCTGTATTCATGCATTCCTTCCAACAAACAATGCCTCTCTAGCAAGCCTGGGCTGATTTAGTTTTCCAGACATGACTGCCAAACCCACACCAATGTATGTAAAATATGTACACACACATCAAAGCGGACATATATATAAAAATACACATAAAATGGATGGAATAAGCTTATTCTGCATAACAATAGCTTTCTTTCTGCCACATATATTTCTTCAGAGATGCAGATTTTTATGGTGGCAACTATCAGTACACTTGACAACTTCATATATCGCAAGCACAGATATACATACCGGGAGGCTGTGGCAGGTAGGCCCCAATTAATTTTGATCTCTTCTTTTCATATCCTTTCTGTGTGATGTCACCTGTCAAGAAAAGAAAAGGAAAATCAATAAGACGTGGATAAAGACAGTGTCTAGCTGCTTACTGGCAGCACCATCAGCTTAGCCACCATTGCACTGTTTGTCTGTCGTGACAATTATAATGAACAAATGAAAAGCTCAGTATGGTCATTCCACCCAGAAAAACTCAATTTACACCGGAGCCATTCTGACAAGCAAATACCCATCCTTGACTTATTCCAGCACCGAAGTCCAGCAGCACAGAGTTTTAAAACCATTTTGATGTACTGTCACACAAGCTTTCAAAAGCTACAATGACCTTCATTAGGTTAATAAACAATGGATTATACAGAATGTGTGGGCCTGTAGTGGCTGGCAAAACACATCACTGATTAGCATTTTCTATCATTAATGGGATTTTTCTAATCAAGCATGTGAGGCACAAAAGACTTGAAACTGCTGCTATATCATTTCAGCAATATAAATGTTTTAGCTAATTTCTAAGCAGTACTGAGAGGAACAAAACCAAGACAAAACAAATTACCACAGATCCACTAGAAAACAGTACCATAAAGACTCTTTGTCTGGCTTTCCACTTATATCTCAAAAAGAAAAAATTTGGAGACACATGTTTGTATTTCCTAAATTCAATTAAAATGACACTTCACTGTATCTCCAGCTTCCCCGGGTAAGCTGTGTTGAGGGTTTTTAAATGTAAAGATTAAAAAATATTTTTCTGTAAAAGTTTTATCACAGAAAAGGATAGATAAATAGTCATGTAGAACAAAACATATACTTTTAGTCTTATTAGATTCAGGAGAGGTTTGGCATCAAAGCTGAGATAGAGTCCCGGCTCTGGAGCTGGATATTGAATTTTATACACGCATAAATGCTTGTGTTGAATATAAGCTACTTCAGACACTAAGAAGCATGCTAATTTTACAATTATAATATTTTTTAAAATAACACTATTCCCTGCCCTTTCAACAAGCCTATCTGCTATTGTGAGACTCACCATGCAGCTGAAGTTCAGTTGCATCACTGGACTCTTACATTTGTAAAATTTGAGGGCTTAGAAGGGTGGAAAACACAAAAGTTGAGGAGCTTTGGCAGTAATGTCCAGCTAGATACAGCAACAGGTGCCTGCTCATGCTCTTCCATCCCTATGCTCAACCTTTACCTAAGGACACCATTTTCCAAGAGAACAACATACTCATTTCAATCCCAGCTGCTTTGCTAAATGGATGGTAAATTAGCACCAACATCTAGATAGAGCTCTCTGTGGGCTGGTCTGAAATCAATAACTGCATAAAAACATCTTAAAATGTTACTCTTTGCTGAAGCACCTTTTCTTGGGAATGGTTCCGTAAGCAATAAGGAGGTAAATTCTCCAAACCTCTCTACCAGTGTCCTGAGCCAACCTCTCACCCCTGGTTAAAAAGCAGTGCCTAAAATAACACCTATCCTCTTCACTACCATATCTCAGACTGCTCTGCAAAAGAAGTTAGCTAAAATATCTGTGTTTTTAAGTGAGGAAAGTGAGAGTGAAGCACTTTAAACGATAACATTTCCATATTTACGCAGGGAAGAAGTGGCAGACTTGGAAGAGGTCCTAAGCCATTGAAGTTCAAACCCACTGACTCCTCAAGCACATTTCTTCCCATTTTGAACACTCCTGGCACATGTTCAAAGTAGTGAAACAAGCTCCCTCTCCATTGTAATCATCAGCCTCTCACAAACCAGACAGTAATGATAGATACCCACTTCATTAAAATGTTTTAATGAAAAAAATGTGTTTGCTTCTATGTGAAAATTACAAAATATGAACATTTTTCCTTTTAAAGTGTTACTAAACAAATTGCTATTGACTTCCCATGCTCATCAACACCAAATTCTCATGCATTCCAGACATATTTTAATTTGAGTAAAAATTTTGTTTTCTTATTTTACTGTTGCTGTTTTAGGAGAACAAAGATATCCTACAGAGAACCACAACTCCACTGTGGTATTGCAAGTTGCCAATGCCTTTTTTGACATGAAACTATTATCAACAGGTGCTTAACTTGGTTACTCTTCCACATACATGGTAGTACAAACACATGCAAATTGATACCTCAAGATATACATTCCAGACATTGTTCATGCAACTGTGCACCCATTCCTGCCCAAAGTTTCTTTCACTAGTTTATAAATCTATATTGCCCTTAATGGAAAGAAATTACTAGACCAAATAATTTCTTTTAGATCAATTTGGGAAAGATAAAAATCAAGTGTTACCCCTTGTCAATAATAAGTTTTCATTCTAATTGGTATCCAGACTCACTCTTTTGAAGTTCACCATAGAAGAACCATTCTCTGCAGAAACAAAAGTGACTCCTTCCCCAGACCACCGACTCCACCAAAAGATCACCAGTAAATGGTTTTGAGACAATTTAATATTAAAATATTTCAACTTTCAGGAGAAAATAGCAACTTAATTTGGAATTATCACTAAACTTTCTACAATCATGTCCATCATTGCCCAGGTAGCCAGTTATAAAAAACATGCAAAAGCAAAATATAAGTCACCACAATTTTCACTGTAGCATCACTATCACCACTTTGAGCTGGAAGCAACTCAACCGTATCATGCAGTCTGGGGAGTACTATGCTTTATTTATCAGGATTCGTGGTATTCATATTCGCTTGTATTTTTTCAGGTAGACTGATTTCATATTAGAAACAATAGCTCATTAATCATTAAAATTTTATTATGACATATGCTAAACTATTGCATTTCAAAGCTACATTGAACTCAATGTGCAAGCTCCTAATATATATTAAACACAGTTCACCAAAAGTTAAGTGAACTTAAACTCTGCTCCTACCATAAATCACCATCCACTCAGTTTTCTCAACACAGTATTAAGATATTTGGTCTATGTCCTTCTTTCCCCTACAAACAAATGCAACAATTTTACAACTATCAACTGAGGAGCAAACCACTTCTCAGTTAGGTCCACCTAGATCATGTTCTTTCACAGTGCAATAGTGAATTTAGGTTTGGCTTTTGGAGAATATCAATAGGATAACAAGAACAATACTTCCTTGTCCTGAGAAGAGAGGATTTATGGTACCTTTCTGTTTTTAACTAACTCTTCTCCTCTTGAAAAGCCAGCAGTCTGTATGAGGGAAAAGGGTGTCACTCACATCATCCTTTGAGCAGACATTATGAGTTGGGTTTTCTACCCCAGAACACACTCTCCAAAGCCCCTGCAAATTTAGATCTCCTCATTGCATCACTCTCCAACTTTCTTCTCATGACATCTTTGCCTGCTTTTGTGTGGCATTTCCAAGGCAGGCTGCTGTGCTGTACAGAAACAGCTCAGGGAGGCAGGCTGGAATGAGCAGGGGAAAAGGCCAGCAGTGGGTTAAAGCAAAAAGGCCAGACCATGGATGGAGGGATGATGAAAAGACTCCAGCATTAAGGATGTGCAGGAGCAGAAGGAGCACTCTGCGGATGAGTCTCCCTGGGACAAACACCATCACATAATGTCAGGCAGCTGAAAGGTGGTACCCCCTTTAGCAGCTCCCTTCAGACCTCTGCTCTGTCTGCCTGTCTCCTCCCACAGCTCCTGCCCCATCCCCTGGCCCTGGCTCTGCTCCCAAGTGCTCTGTCCAGCTCCGCTGCTTCTCAGCTTCATCCCACAGCTGGTCCCCAGCCCCTCCTCCTCCTCACTCCTTCCCTCCCAAGCTGCATTCACTTCCCTGCAACCAAGAATCTCATCATACTGTTTACATCAGCACTCTCCAGGTTTTTTTCCCCTGGACATGTTCTGTTTTTCTCCTCACCTCCACGGGTGATCTGACAGGTTTCCACCATGGGATGCCACGGGTGTATACCCTGGGGTGTACCGTGTCTGAGGGTCAGAGGGGGAGAGCAAAGCACAAGCCTGAAAGATTTGAACTCACCAACAGTGAGTTACCCTGATTTTTCCCCCATCCATATTTAAAATCGGTTGTCAAGCACTGCTGAACAACAGGCATGCAGTACACTGACCCTCTTTCACCAAAACAAGCTCGTTTCTTATTTCTAGTCTTCCAGAATCTCTCCAGTCACAATAGGGAAAATGCCACTTTTGCAATGAAAGGGACAGCACAAACGAAAGACTATCCAGCCCTCCAAAGAGGAAGGTTGCCCGATCAAGCTGAGTCCAGGACCAGAGCTCTGGCAGTCTGTAATCTTACTGCCATCTCTTTTATTTGTGATTTGTGCCCCTGTTTCTGCAGCTTCCCAAGCTGCGGATGGCAATGCTCTCCGACACCAGCGCCCGCAGACAACAAGAATTCTGCAGCTATATTTAGCAAAGCCGCGCTGTAGTGTAAGTTCATTCGACTGTGCTCATCACAACTGTTACTGTTTGCATTATACCCTTCATTTTATTTGAAAAATTTCCTGGATTTTCCTCATTCCTTCAACAGTGCTGGATTTTTGCCTCGTTACAAAGACGACGGTCTAAAGCTGGGGCAGGCGGGTCAGAGCAACGTAACCACAGCACACACACTTGTCATGAGTAAGAATGGAATGTTAGATAACAGAGAGCCCCTTGGGATACTCCACGTTGTACAAGACACTTTGAGGGGTAAGAAATGCCTGTAAATGTTGAAGTCATTCCCATTATCCTACCCCTTTCCTGGCCCCTCCATGAGTCAGCTCCATCCATTTATATGTCATGTCCTACACTGAATCACACCTTTAAATGAAAATAATAAAAAAGGTACATTTTGCAATTAATATTGAATTTTTAGTGTTTTGCTGAAGGTTATTAAATGTGAAAATACTTCCACATGAAAAATATCTGTGCATTACCACCCTTCTTGAAAGCATTTGCACTTTAAAAGCTGAGAGTGATTAGAAACACTGGTACCAAGACAAATAAGGGGCTGTGCTATCTTCATGAAAGTAAAATTCTGAACAGTTGATATAGTATAAAAGTTTCATTTTCAATTCAAATATCTATTAGCTGGTCTATTATCACTTCCTGAAAACAAACATGTCCAGTCCTGATGAACTCTTCCTGTGATACATGAAGTACATTTATTCAAGATTATTGCACAATACAGGAGAAACAAATCCTAAACAAAACCCAATGCAAGACAAAATTTCAGCAAATCTTTCCTTTTTCCTGGAAGATGCCTACAATTCTTACTGATCTCAGCCCTTTAGGACACAGCACAAGTAAAAAGCTTTTGACGAAATCAGGGACCAGATCACCGTGATTAGTGTGGTGAAAACTCAATTTTGCACGCCGTGATCTTGAAGCCTGACCAATGCTGCAGTTTTCACTACACATGCATGTTTTGAAATGAAATTTCAGGCTGGGACTTTGAATTAGTTTAAGGCACTTATGGAAAAATCCACCACAGGAAATAATGCAATCAATAACTCCTCTCAAGCACAGACTAACACAGAGCTCGCCGGTGAGTGTCTTTCTTTTGCCCATGATTTTCTGCCCTCTAAAGATTCAATTTTCTGTACGACTTGTTTATTGCTGATGACTCAAATTCAGTGTCAGCATCTTGGCAAGAGGGATTTGAATGAAACAAAGCTTCTCATAAGGAGTACTGTGAGTCATTTACTTCTCCCACTCATGATGCAGACAGTCTCCCTGTCTGGTCTCCCAAAAATATGCCATGAGACAAAGGATTTCATTTTGGATGGTGCAAGTACAGAGATATCAAAATTGCACACATATATCTCAAGTAAAATGTACAAGAAAACAAAAATATATATCATAAGTAATTTTCTTTTCCAATGTCTTTTAAAAATGTTTAACCACAGCAGCAGCTTAGAAAACTACTCAGAACTGGGATGAAGAAACAAATGGTAAACTATGGCAGTGGGCAGAAAAATTAATGGGATCCCTCGCTTTCACTGCAACCATTGCCATAAATTACAGAACTGCTCAAGTGCCTTTAAGGGGAGTGTGCTGTAGCTTAAAGACTTCAATGACAATTTTACCCACCTACAGCTGAATTCCCTTTTTTCCCCCCAAGGATACATTTTGTTCCTGTTTGTTGCAAGCAAAGCAGAAAATGGCTGAATTTCAGTGACTGATATGGAAGAGTGCTCCATGTGTACATGGGGAAGTTTATAATGTTTTCTAAAGAGGGTTCTAATTCAGGAGAAAATAGATGAACAGATTATGCTATTAACAGAAAAGTTAAATTATTTTAACATGGCTGATATAAGAGATACAAGGTCTTCTGAATTTTTAAGGTATTCCTGTTCAAAATATTTTCTTCCCATTCTTTTTATAGGCAAACTAAGTATCTGCTATATAACCTGCCAAGTTCTTAGTTTTAATTCAGATTCTACATTTTTAAACAAGTATGTGAGCACTAAATAATTTTACATAGGAGACATTTTTGAGTATCTCCACCTTGAAGCCCAGAAGACCCCCTTAATGAGTTTCCCCACTTGTTTTCTGGTCCCATTTTTCCAATACCCAAAATGACTCCTGAGCTTCAAAAGAAAGACAAAAAAAACCCCCACACAAACAAACAAACAAACAAACAAAAAAAACCCTGCCCAAAAAGGAACCCTGCAACACCTAATTTAAGCCAATTAAAACAATCCCAGGGATTTTCTGACTCAGACTTTCTCTGGTCTGGCCGGGCTGAGGAGCAGCGCTGGCTGCCAGCGGAATGGCAGCGGGCCAGGAGCCGGGCGTGCTGCGGCAGCCCCCGCTCCTGGGAAGCCGGAGAACTGTGTGGTCCCCGGGCATCCCGGAGCTCCCCCAGAACGGGGAATTTGTGTGGCACTACTTTTATGGCCTGGATTATTGTAAAGTAAACAGAGGCCGGTTGAACAGTGAAGGTTTCCATTCTCAGTGTCAGGAGTTTATTTCATTATTTAAAGCTTTAACGAACACTTTATATAATGAAAGCAATCCTTGCCATTTTTGGAATTTTATGACTGTTAGGACCCTTCATAATGTTGTTTTCCTTCCTTTATTGCTTTATAAGGCTTATGGGGCACCCTTGAAGTGTATATCCTTTCTGCAGCTGCTGGAAGCTCATCTTTCATCTCTCCACTGGCTTTCCTGTTGCCTGTGAGGCATTTGCCTGTTCTAGTTATTCTCCCTGTCTCTAACACAAACGGTGCAGAATCAGATCTTGCTCAAGATAAAAATAAAATACAATTCTGAAAAGTATGCCTAAGGAAACATTCCTGATAAATGTTATTTAATAGACAGGCTTTATATTTCAAGTTAGAAATGTTCCCTACAGAAAGATAATTATAGCAGTAATTCCACTTATCATTATTTAGAATTTACAGTTCAGAGCAAATCAGACATTTCCATAAATGCTGCACTGAGTACTGCAAATTTGTGTCTTGATTTTTTCACAGCCCTGGAAATGTCTTGAAAAAAAAAAATACAAGAGGAGGAATCCTAAAGGAGGCACATATAATAGATCTATGAAACAAAATTGAGAATATATTATCCAAACCAGACTGTATGCATATTTGCTCCTCTGGGTAGAAAAATACATCCAGGCTTTCCAAAAGGAAAAACCTGCAATATCTAAGTAAAATGATAAAATTCATTAATATGGAAATTTCTTATTTTTGCCACTTCTTTGGGAAGCAGCCTATGAAAACAACTCTCCTCTTTGAAACCTTGTACTTTTAACCATTTTTTACTACTTTGAACATTACTAAGTTTAACAAAAAAAGTCCAAATGGATTAATCTTCTTGGTAGAGAATGAAAATCTTCCAAAAATCAACAGATTTCTAAATCCTTCATCTGTAATTTTGTTTTCAGTATTTTGATGCACCACAGTATGACTGCAGATCTCTTCCCAAATTTCAATTTAGAACAGAAATCTGGAACTTAGATTTTCATATGCTGGAAAAAACCAAAATAATGGCATTTCCCTGATACATTGCAGCAAGGGACACCCAAGTCTCCCTTTAGACTTGGGTTCACCGTAAAGCTTTGGTGTTTGATATTAGTCATGCAAGTCAATAATAGCAGTGATCCTATCTAAAATACCTAAAATAATGTTATTTTACCCTAATGTGGGTTAAAGACATTACACTGATTTTAAAAATAGGTATTTAGAGCAGTTGTACTGTAGTATTAGAACGCCAAAATGTCCAAATCTCTTCCCACAGTTTTTGTAAAAATAGAACCTCTTCTGGGAAAAAACCCCACACCCTCTTCATGCAAATGCAAATTTCCACATACTTTGACAGCTGGATGCAAAGACAGAAAAGCCTGGATTTCTTAACTACCATGAGGAAACTAAAGCAGGAATACTCCTTTTCAAACAATTAGAAGGCCACTAATGCTTGTGGAAGAATATTGAGGAGTTTTAAGTAGTTGTGAACAGGGACTTGAATTACCATGACAACTATGCTGAGTGACCATAATGTCTTTAAAAATGTATCACTTGGGAGCTCACTGAGCTCAGTAATCTGTTTTTTACAATTTTAGTACACCGAGTTTTCTTACATGACACACAAGACTTCGAAGAATTAAAAAAACCCAAGTAATTCTTTATGAAGGGAACATAAATGTCTTCCATGACAATACTCACATTTTTCGTTTAAATTATCGTGCAGCACATGTTATTTCCTACTACTTTGCATTAAACACCTTCAATCACAAAATCACAAACGCCTGATACACCCATCATCTGCTTTCCTATTTCCAACAGCTGAAACTCAAAGTGCCCAAGGCTCATTAATGTGAACCATGCTATGTGACACCTCCAGGCATCTCCAATTCTTATAGGGAAGTCTCCAAACAACCTAACCCACACCTCTGTTACCTCCATTCCAGTCCCCAGTAACTCCAGTTCTTTTTTCAAGCTTTCCAACAAGAGTAAAATAACTCATTTCCTTCAAAAAAACCCAAAACCCTAAAGTATAGAACATATTCATTTTAAAAGCATCCAAAAGGGAATGACCTCCTCAGACACCCAGTCCAACATCCTTCTTTGCAAGAACAGCAGATCGAAGTGAACACCCTTGCTCTGAGTGATGAGTGCTCTAGCAACAACACTGAACAATTACTCATATCCCCTCTATCTCAGCAGATTTTTAACTATTCTGTGCAAAATAAAACTACTTCATTTAGAGTTTTCTTCTTAGAATTCCCATGAAAAAGATGGTTATTGATGGATTTACTTAAGAAGTGAGTTGGTGCTTCAGATTTCATCTGGATGAGAAAGGAAGCTTAGTTTTACATGCTCGTGTGCTCTTATACATGAAGGCATCTTCTCCAGTTTTATTTTGTGAGACAGGCTGGAGATGGTGCAAAGCATGGAATAAATCACATGAATTTAAAAAAACCCCCACACCTCTTTCTACAGCATTTTTTCTTGGCTATGAATTATGTTCTTGCTAAGATGGCTGCAGTGGACCCTTGTTATTTTACCTGGGATCACAGGTTTCACTAAGCAGAAGAGCACTTGCAACTTGCACACAGCAAGAGGTTGCATTCAGGTACATTTTATGAATCTAATCACAGTCCAAGACAGGTAGAAAATGGAAGAAATACCTTCTTCCATCTCTCACACAGTTGATAAGTAATTCTGCTATTACTGCTACACACAGTAGTACGTACATACTGATGCTGTCCTTCCAAGAAAATCTGTTCATAATTTTGAGCCTCAGATTTCACTTTAGCACAGTAGACACCAGCTCCAAAGCAGATCACATGAATTTTACTTCTGTCCCACTGAAGGTCAGGGGCAAACAGACCACAGAGGAAGCTTGCAGAATAAACAGAACAACCCAAAAGTGATGCCTCCCATGAAGAAGCACTGTGGAGGTAAAGACTATACTTTTATTCATAAACCTCACTGCTCACTTTCATTTGAAGAAAAACTGACCTCCCATTTTACTAACCTTATCCTTCAGGAGGTCTTAAAAGGTGCCAGACAAGTACATGGCAACTTCTGGATCACTGAGTCCAGTTCCTTGTACTAGAGAAGAGCATGTCAAACACTCTCAGGAAAGAACTGAGTTGCATTTGGAACTAAATTCAGCTATACTCCTTTTTTTTTTTTTTTATTCCAAGCTGTTATAGCATCCTCTTTACCTTTGTTGATATTTTTTCACAGATCTGCCTCTTTTCAACTTGAAATAATTCTTTTTCATTTAACACTGTAGCACGGGCTTTCTTGGCCCCCGGTTGACAAATTTCATTTGTCTAAAAAAAGTAAACTACCTTAATAAAGGAAGAGATCAGGCCAGTCTCGTATAACAATTATCAAAGATAATTCAGGTTGTGTTTTGTCAAGTTTAAATTTACCTCCCTGTCTTTCATTTTGGTTTTTATGATTCTAGCACTAATATTATCCAGTTGCCTATTTCAGCAAATTTTTCCTACTATTTTCCTACTAACATGAGAAAGCAACATTCACTGTAATTAATTTGCAATTCAAAGAAAACTCAGTTCAGATTTTTAACCTAAAAACTAAAGAAGATGTATACAGAGCAAATTGATCTTCCTCCAAATAAAAGCATTAGAATCAGCCTGTCCTGGTAATGCAGGGTAAATGAAATCTGTCTCTGGTCTCAAGAAATCAAAAAAATTAATCCTTATTTTACATCCTGCAAATGCAATTTAGGCTGATACGCTAAAATACATTTTGTTGACAGTGTATTTGATCCAACAGCCAGATTCAACAAAACGAGCAGAGATTTAAAGGCCTTTGCAATACATGAACTGCAATACTTGTTAATAAGATACACAGATCACTTCATCTTTTCTGTGTAAAAGGCTACATTTGAAAACTGTCACTAGCGCATTTCCACATGAACCAAAGTAATGGAATTCCACTTTTAAAAGAAATAACCTAAGATGCATTCATGTCATTTTTCCACTTTGTTCCACAAGGATCTCAAACAGCAAGATGAATTAACATCATCTGATTACTCAACTCAATTCCAAGCATGTTACTAAAAGAACAGAAAAGCCCAAAAGCATCTCGCTGTTCTCCTGTTATGTGGGCAAAGTGTTTATGAAGCACTGGAAATACGCATCCTTTTGACTCAAGGACTCCTATTACCCAAAGGCTGACTCAGATCCTATTCTCTAAAGTCTGCAAAACAACTTGAAAGGAAAAATAGTTGCATACCTTCAATTACCTCAAGACACAATCAATGCCCCTGTTCTGCACAGGTTTCACAATATTTGACAATTCCATTTCTTCCCTGCTGTAGCATCTCTGAAGGCTCCTAAAGGTCTGTGACATTATTACAGACCTAATGTGACAGCTCATACTGAGGTTAGCACAAAGCAGCTGTTCTCATAGGAGGCATTACCCTCCAGTGCCTGTGAAATATGGCACTTGGAAATCTGCAAGTTGCTGCTAGGTTCGAGGCACACACTTCCATGCAGCTGGAAAATCAGATCTCCATACTCATCCTTCTTATTTTTCTCCATTTCCAGCTTACAACTACTCTTGATCAAGATATGGAAATGTGCCGTGGTAAGCCAGATGTGCAAACATTTTCTTTTCTTCCTCAGTTCTGAGTTCATGATTTATTTCATACGTTAATGAGGTTATTCTGTGATTTCTGTAGCTTTTTTTCTCAGATTTCAAAAATAATAAAGTATTTCAACCCAGAAGAAACCACTGATTTCACATCTTTGTTTCATTCTTTCCTGCAAGATAGAGTACTTTTCAAAAAGAAGCAGGAATTAAATCATAACTATACTTAATAAAAGCAAGCAAAATTTTACTGAGTAGGGCTCATTTTCACCTGTACTAGAAGCCAAAACCAGCAATGTCTTTCTCACAGGCAGGCGATAGCAAAGGCCACTTCCCACAATGACAAATTCCAGCACTTGAGTTTGGCTTTCACGGACAGGGCTGGTGGTTTAGAAAAAGAAGTTCTTGAGAAAGCCCAAAAATTACTGTTTATACCAATATGTAAGAGCAGATACTCTTCTGCTCTTGTTCTTCAATTGTCATGAGGTGACAGCTAAGTAATTATTATCACTAATATTTGTTAATTCACTGTTTTGCAGGAATTCCCCTTTGTGGCTTTCTTCATTTTGTGGATCAGTAGGTAAATCATCAAACATGCCAGCCTGAGGACCAAAGGAACACCATAACACACCTCACAAAACCCAGCAGTCCATTTGCCTTTACATTTATAATAAAGCTATGCTTTAGAAGTGCCAATAAAGATTACTTAACACACAGAAAAGCAACAAGAGACTTCATTTAATACTCTGTTATTAAGTCCCAGCTGGGAAATAAGATCAGCAGAGCCTGGGAAGGTAGCCATATTTTAAGAAATTAAGAAATCAGGAATTAAGGCAGGATTTACAACCTCTTGTAAATATCCATAAAATATTGACTTCCCAGCATAATTCAGACAGCACATACACACAGATTTTTTGGAGGGAAATGCATGTGACCAGCATACACACACCAGCTGTCAGCCTTTGACCTTGTATACTGCAGCCCAAGACCCTCAGTCCTGCAGCTGTGTCCTCAGACATCTGACTGGCCCCCAAAACGATGCTGGTCCAAGTGCCCAACATGGGTGGACAACTGTCCACTTAAACCCAATAAAGTCAGAGATGAAGTATCAGCTGAAGGTGTACTTTTGCTTGCCATCCTATACAAGCAAATCCACACATCAAACAGACTGCCTCTGACTGTAAGTCCACACCAGCAGAGGAATTCAACAGTCAGAGCAGCTGGTGGACCAGGTAATGCTTAAGGTAAAACTTGATAAGGCAAAAGGCACAAACCATGCCTTAATTTTCTCCTGCTTATTTCTTACCCAGACTTGATATTTTACTCATTTGTCTCTTCTTTCCAGTGGACTCGAATACCTTAAGGCTGTGCCAGAATCACATTTTCAGTGATCTTCATTCTTTTCTGCCTTGCAAATAATCAGCTGCCTGGCTCCCGCTTTCACGTCTTGGGTGTCCATGACTGGGTGTCCACGCAGCACCTGAGCACTGGCCAGTCACACTTGGACCTGATGACCTTAGAGCTGCTCTGCAAAGGCCTTTATTCACCTCT
>JAWWLV010000088.1:9715653-9764427 GCA_035041135.1 Platyrinchus mystaceus
CAGCACCTGAGCACTGGCCAGTCACACTTGGACCTGATGACCTTAGAGCTGCTCTGCAAAGGCCTTTATTCACCTCTTTGCTGTTTAAGCCTCAGCTTTTTTTGATTTACATTTATTAATCATCTGCAATCTCAGATACTGCTCATCCTAACATCCTTCTGGATCAGCTAAGTCCAGCTAAAGGATTTCCATGGCTGAGGCTGACATCTGAAAACCTGTACAAGTAAGATGGAAAGATAAAGCACCTTTGTGTCTTCCTGAAAACAACTAATGGCTTTTGCCACTTCTCTAATAACATCATGCTTTGGATGTCTGAAGAGGTAGTTATTAATTTTTATGATTGGAAGAGTGTAAGAAACACAGGAATGATCACACTGGATCCCGTCCAGTGTCAGAAACAGAATGGTCACACTGGATCCCTTCCAATGCTCTTTCATGTCTTTCAGCACATACAATCACTTACAGTATCTAGTAAGGCAAATCTATCCTCCTTCTCCTCACAGTGTCATTAGATGAAAAGCTGTTAGAGACTGACCTAAACCTCAGAGTGCGACATCGCAAAAAACCACTACCACAGCTCAGACTACATCCAAAGAAAACTGGAATCTTGTTTTGAACCTGGCTGAAGTCTTGGCTGAAGTCTTGGCCTCAATAAGTTTCAATGAAGAATTAATTCCACAATGTAATTACACTCAGTGTGAATTTGCCAACTTTTAAGTTAATTAAATATCCCCCTACCTTCTGCCATGAAAAGTTCATGACATACCTTCTCTGCAGCGTTCATTATTTAACACACTTTTGTCAGTTCCTTCTCATTTGGCTCCTTGCAAGGTAATTAATTCCAGATTTTCAAGAGTCTTCAGATACAGATTTTTTCCATGCCGTTCATCATTCTTGCCCCGCTACCACAGTCACAGCCAGTTCTCCCATGGGTAAGGCAAGACAGTGGGTAGTGAAGGGAGAAACACTGGGATAATGCTCCAACACGGGGCTTCCCAATGCTCCCAGTCCATGGCTCCCACCTGCCAGTCCTGTACAGTGTTGTCCATGTACCCCAACTACCAACACATATGTTCACATCTCTTTCCAATTCAACTGTTTCCACCTAAAAAACCCTCTTGAATACAAATCTTTATCCCAGACTGAGTTTTTACAACATATTAACAGCTCCCAAAAGTAGAGATTAACTGCATTAAACTGAGGAAACCTGACAGATCTGATTTTACAGTAAGGTTTAAACTCAAGTGGTCCAAGGTCAGAGGTTTAAAAGAAAAATAAAAATTATTCACCCTGACACACATATCCCACACAGAACATGTTTGGAGTACTTCATACATCCAAATAAAAAAAAAATTAAAATATTATATGTATTATTTATTTCTATATTACATATACTTCTATGTTACTAAAAGATTTCCTTTATAAAGCTTTGCAATTTTAGTACCATCAATCATTATGTTGTCATTAGGACTGAGTTTTTCTGCTGGTTGGTTGGGTTTTTTCTGCTTTATATTTCCTCTCTTTTTTCCTTGGCTGCCTAATTACTTACTGATGTAAAACCCACATTTTCTTCTGGACAGCACAACTTCTTTGGATCTTTCCAGCCAAACATTATGCTATTCCAAAATGCTTTCTGGATCGAAGCAGAAAGGTTTGAACATCCACTTCAGCCTAAGCCTATCTTATTTGAAAATATTAAACCCAAGAGAATAAGAGGGTTTGAAGAGATTATGAAGTCAAAGACATATTTTTGCTTCCTTCAAGTTAGAATGAAGACTTTAGTTAATAAAAGTATCTTTTTCCCACTTGTTTCTTGTTAGCATTCTGTTCCAAATCTTTCAACAAGAAAAATAACATGGCATGCACCACACTCTTACTAAGCCCTTCCCTATAACTTCTCTCCAAAAAGTGGTTATGTATAAATACCTCTAAATACCTTCTCTTTATTTCTTTGAAATTATATACATATGTGTGAAATCTGTAACCTGGAGGAATAAATTCCTGAAATCTCTAAAGTCCTTTATTTTTCAACTTGCATTTGCACTGGTATTTAAGTATTGGCCTTATGTAAAGGTTTCTGATGCTCCTTTTGCACAAAATTATGATACAACCATAAAACTCCTTGGACTCATAAATTCTGCAAGGGTTTGAAATACAAGACCATACTAAAGCTGTAACTTGGATTACGCTTATATGTATATACTGCAGGCATTTCCACGTAAGATGGGCTGATGCTTAGAAAAATCTGGACTAATTCAGGAGTGGCTCTGTAGGTATCTTTACTTACCAGTGGGCCACTGCTGGTAATAGTTGAGTAAGGGAAAGAGCATGAACAACCAGGATACAAGTCAAAATTTAAAGAAAAATATATATTGACTACAATTGTTTTTATTAGGTTAAGTTCCCATCTGCCAAAAGAGCTTCTGTAAAGCTAACAGCTCCTAGGAACAAACACTGAAATGTCTTCTACATTATATTAATTTACAAAATTGACTTCTTCAGACTCAGGAACCATCACTGTGTAGTGCTGACCTGTTCTGTAGTTTCAGGTGCATTATTGGAGCCATATTGGGGCCCATAGAGCCTGGAAAAGCACTTTTCTCTGCAGCTTCTAAGTACCACTGGAATATAAATAATGCATAATAACAAACAGCGCATTTGTACCTTCGCTACGAAAAAACACTCGCCCTGAATTTTATAAATCAGGCTGTGTATACATTTTTACTCTTTAACCTCTGCAAGCTGAATATCAGACAGCCTCTTCAAAAATCACAAGTTTTTGCAAAGTCAGGCACTGCATTAATGCTTTATTTCAGAAGTTACACTCTGCATACATATGTATGAAGAAATTACAGGGGGGAAAAAAGCAGCTCAGCTTATTTGTCTTTTGGTCACCTAATCAAAAAGGTGATTGGATTAATTTTTACTGTATCAATGAAATCACTGGAGAGCAATCACAACTTTTTTTCCATGTGACAGATGAATGACCTTCGCCATGGTCTCAACATAACAAAAGACAAGCCCATGTTTCTTCCAGGTGCACCAAGGCCCCAATTCACTTCTGCTTGCACATGTAGGGAATATCAGATGTACTGCAGCAGCATTTGCTGCCTTCCCACTCCCAGAGCATATCAAGAGGCTTACTTAATTTCTTTCACAGCAGACCAGGAGGACACAAGCTAGGAAAATACGTGAGATATTACGGACTCTTGCTATGCATGATTAGAAGGGGATACAGCAAGGTATTCTTCATTTCCCAAGGGAAATCACTGCCCTAATGCAGCCAAAGTATTTAACGCTACAACTGAAGATTACAGAGTGGGACACAGGCCTTGGCTGAAATACACAAAATCCAAACATGCATCCCTGAAATTCAGTTCAGCAATTTTGTTCACCACAGATCTGTCTGAACCTCAGTACTGCCTTTCCTCCTCCAAAACATTGTTTGACACTTTTCTTGTCATTTTGTGAATTCTCTTTCCCACCAGAGTAAATTCAATGCACTTTCTTAGGACTATACCACCCACAACTTTACAGAGTCCTCCCTTCTTGACCTTATCTCTTTGCCCTACAGAAAATGGCACTGCTGGCTTTTATCTAAGAATTTGCCATGTCACTGCTGGAGCCTCCCTGGATCCCATAGATGTTATTACTACGACAACACAGGAGCTGGACTTCCACATCCAACTTGTAGGCAAGCACTGCTTTCAACCATAAGGTTTCTCCTTTGGCACCCAGAGCTGAACCTCAGCGACCTGACTGCCTTGTGACACATTCTCCCTTTCATTTGGCCTCCTAAAGCAGGAACTCCGGCAGTTCTCTCCCCTCACTGCAGGGCATGGCTAATCCACTGGTGGATCTTCAGCAATGGATTCACCAGCTATTGTTCCCACCAAGTGTGTTTGTACAGTTTCCAGCAAATCTACCTGGTAAATCCTAGAAACATCCTAGGGTAAGCAGGCTACTTAAACACCTGGCTACCCCGTCAACACAGGAGTAACAGAATCTGGTAAAACTTAAGCCTCCTGCAAAGCTGTGGGCTGCACTGGCTACCTGATGAGTGTGGAAAGTAATAGAATAATGGATTACATTTTTTTCATTGTATATTTATTTCAAATAAGAAGTATATAAATACATCACCAAGTCATACATTAGTTATAATAACTGGAAATAAGTAAAATAATAATGGAAAGTCTCTGGTACATGTGTTAAATATTGAGCAAGTCTAAAATATAGAGTCACAGTAAACTTAAAAATGGGACAAAACTACCTTGTGTTCTAGAAAAGAGAGAGAAGGTGGGACATGGGGGACCCAGATGTAAACTTGGAGCCCAAATGGCATTTGAAATACCTAGAGCATCTCCTTTTAACATCTACCTGTTCTCTTTTAGCTCTAACAGGCAGAGAACCTTCACCCTACTCCCACTGTACTCTGGGCCCTGCTGAGACATTAAGACATTAAGAGCAGAACTCTGCTGCTGCTTCCTTCTTAAACACAAGAAGCAAGGGTCAAGACACAGGATGAAGTCTTTGGTTCTGGCTGATAAAAATGAGCTGCATGAGTAGAGAGTTCAGGAGAGCAAAGGAGATGGATTGCAGATTGTGAACCTCAGCAAACAACACTTCTCCTCTATTGTTCATGAAAATTCAAAAGGTTGCAAAGCAATGTTACATTGGACAGCATGCAGGCTGCCTGTGTTCTCATTTATACAGACCTAATTTAGTATTACATTTCCTCTTCTTTCAGCTACAGCCTCTGTTTCTTACAAGCAGCAATCCCAGTACGGACTTTCTGAATACTGTTGTGTAGTTACTTGCATCTGTAATTTGCTCCCACAGAAATAATTCTCACATGCTTGGAAAATGTGACTTAATTTTGTGACATGAATGAGTTTTCCTGTGTAAATCTCTCTATACAATTTTATGTTATTATTTCTAAAAAACAGAAACTACTACTGCATTCTAATTCCAGTTCCAGAGTGAATACTGAGATTTATACCCTGAATTTTACCACAGAGTGACACAAGGGAACAGCTCAAACTTCCCCTCCCACATTTCCTAACAACAGAAGTGTTTTGTCCACTTTCCATTAAGCATTTAGGAAGATAAACTAAATGAAACACTAAGCAATGAAAAGATATTTCCATATACTTCACAAACCCATGTATGAAACCCTTGGTGATTGGTGCAGAAGGCTTTGGCATGTTACTCATCACAATTTTATCTCATAAGAAGGAAAACAAGGAAGATGATTTACCCCCAAACTCTCTGGCATCCAGTCACAGGTAAACTGACGGCAAATCAGCCATCAACATAAAAGTATTTTTAGTTGCTCCAGAAAAAGAAGAGGGAAGTTCAGAAAAAAAATAATAAATAAAACCCAAAAATAAAGTGTTCTTTAAAGAGGAAACTACACTACAAATAATTATATATATTTATTTCAGAAAGCAACACAACAGAAGGACAATTTCACAAAGCAACTGTCTAAGATTTTGCCTTCCTGAAACAACTAACACAGAAAGTATTTCCCATTTTGGATTTGCATGCATATATAGGTCCTGCTATGTGGTACAGGGATGGAGCTTTGATGAAATTGTTTCTCAAAGCACATACCACCCAAGATTGAAAAAGTCCTGGAAATTATAGGCTCCACACATTCATCCACCCACCTACCATTCAGATGGAGTGTTTGATATGCAGCAGCCCTTGTCTCCTTCAGTTTGAGGCCACAGTGCAGATTCATTTTCATTGCTGTTCTGTATAAGACAGTGGCAAAATCCCATTGCAAATGTTTCCACATAAAGTAATGAGTGATTATCAACAGCATCATGGCACAAAATCCTTTTGTTATACTTATTTTAGTACATGAAGAAATAAAATAAGTGTGACTTGCCAAAAGTCATGTAGGCAGCCCATGGCAGTGATGAGAACTGATTGCAGATCTCCAGGTAGTGTATTACCTATAATATTACACTGCCCTTTAAAAAATAGTGGAAAATTCTTAAGAACATGATGTTTTTCTTCCCTTCTGATGATTAAATAGATTCTGCATTCCCCTTTTCTTGCTTTCGTAGGTCACCAGGCTAGGTAAACAGCTTATTCCATATGTGCAAAAAAAGGTGGCTTAAAAAACACCTTCGCTTTGGCTGGACTGAGACTGTACACCTCTTATAAGTATAGAGGCTGACGATTCCTTGGGCCCCACTGATTATCTTTAAAATCTACATGATCATTTTGATTAATATCTGACAACACTCTTCTGTAGTCCTGGCAAGGTTAGTTACATACCATTACTAGCTCACTCATGTTTTTGTCCAGGAAAAGCTATAGGAGCAAATTCATTCATGATAGAGATTCATGTCTTCTCTGAAGAAAAGACCTGTCCTTTCTCTCTCTTTCTTTTCCTCTCTGTCCCGAGAGGCTGCATTTAAATGTCTCCTCCATAGACAGTAATGTTAAATACTGAGCTGTGGTAAACATCACAGTCAGGCAAAAGAACATTAAAAAAACATGAAAAATCATCTCCATCTCTTTTATATAATTATGTACCTACTGCAATGCCAGAAGAGAAAAATGTGTGAATTATTTGGATTAGGCCAATGAAATAAAACTGGAAGTAACCAGAAGCCAAAATCAAACAGATAGTAGGAATCATTAGGAGAGAAAGGAAACCCTCATCCCTACAACATCATATAAATTCATGGTGAGCCCCATCCTGCATCGCACTTAGTGACTGTCACCTCACCTTAGAGAGGACGTATTGGGGAGATAGTGAGGGTGAACAGACCTGTTGAAACACTTCTGTATATTGAAAGTCTATGAATAAATGTTCCCTTTGTGAGACATCACAGATTTCTAGATAATCATGAATAGCAGATAAATGGTGATAGTATGGTTTCCCATGGGAGCGGTGGCTTGTATTCTCCTTAAAATGGATAGAGATCAACTACCATCAACCAGGGAGTCTCACTGAGAAGTCTGCAGCCCCCAGCAGATAGCAGCTGAATCACTGCTAAGTGGATCTCAGGTACTGTTTGGAGTGCAAGAGAAGGTTGTCACCTGGGGCCTCTTCCATCATCTCTCCTTATCAGTCAGCATGTGTGAGGTCAAGGGTGGAAAAAAAGAAGTCACATGGCTATGTGGACACTGATGTCAAGCTGACAGGACACAGTTTAAGAAGGAGCAGGAACAAACAGCAGTCTGTTTTTTCTAGATTTTCTCCATGAGGAAATAATTTCTCCCCTTTCCTTGGAGATGATGTAATTTAACATTTCAGTCTCCCAAGAAGTGGGAAGTTGAAGGGACATGTGGCTATTCATGTCATTTTGGGCACAGTTGTTTCACTAAGCAAGTATGCAAATCATATTAATTGGGCACAGGAATTCCTGATAATTTGTGATTGCTTTTATGCATGTAAGGCATTAGCATGGGTATTTTTGGCAAATGAAGGACAATATAAATTAAATACGAATCACACATTATATCTGCAACCTAAACTAGCAAGTATGTTCATTCTATATATGAACATATTCTTGAAGCTGCAGGATACTAATTTAAAAGACAAGCAATTCAAAGCTTCCCTGGTTGACACTGCAGGTAATGAGATTTTTTTCCCCCCTGACATCTTGTGTTTCATCTTACCTCATAACTAAATTATTTAGTGTATTTTTAAATATATATATATAAAACCATTCTAAACACTGAGCTGCGTATGACCTACTTATTTTGAGTTTTCAATTAAAAAAATAGATATTCCAGGAAAAAATATTTCCTACGCAATTGTCAACGAAAGGAAGTTGATTTAATCCATGAAACAAAGACTTGTGAAGGTGAGACACATGCACCAGTAAGCACGAGAAATCTTTTGAACTGCAGTCCTAATTCTGAGAAATGAGTTTTCAATTAAAAACCAGCTTTTCCCATGTGACTCTACCAGTCACTAAAGCACATGACAGCTTCAGCCGATATCAGTGTGGCGGCTGTGACAGGTCACCCCACAGAGGATGTGGAATGTGCAACTCGTGTATAATTGACTTGATTGTAGGTATTTGCATGTATATAAAACACAGGCTGATGTGAAGACTTCATCAGCACGAAATGGAGGTGGTTGCATTCTCCATGCATGACCAAAGCTGTGAGGACAAAGACTTCAATGTAATGAATGTCTTTAACACTTTCGCCGCCTCTGCTGAGTGCACAAATAGACTGATGGGGCAATAATGGAAGGTGAATCATCTGCAGGTTTTATTACTGCTACATATTTACCCTGTCCATGCCTTTCTTCCCTCCCACTAAAACAAAAATAAAAATCAGATGAGTCAATTATAAAGGATTTTAGGTTTGTTGGAAAATGGATCAAGTGCTTAAATTTCAAGAGGCTTCTAAAAGAACCCCTGAAGTCTGCTAAGGAAGTCTCTGTCCATGGCAGCACCTCTGAAAGCACACCCATGGAACAGGGAGAATGACCACTCTGAAGGGAAAATCACCCAAAGAACTTGTCAGAAGACTGGAACAAAAAGAAGGAAAAGGAAGTGGTATTTTTACCCCCTGTAGCAACTTTAGTACCCACTGCGTAGTGGGTAACCAGTCTGGAAAACCCCCTCTGCCTCCCTGCTGAGCTACAAGAGGGCTCAGGATAAGTCCCATGCTACCTTTGAAATGCTCACACACAGGATCACTGATAAAGGTAGTCCCATGTCTGATGAAGACAAAGGGTGCTGCTTAAACCAAAAAAACTATATTGGTTTTTGAACAGGCAACATTGGGGAAGGTACCATTATCCTAAGTGGAGTATGGAGCCCTGCAATGAGTGCAGGAGGGGCTTCAGAACATAACACTGATTTAGAATACAGCTCTGACAAGGAAAAGGAATTCTTCCCTTATTGCTTTATACAACAACCCACCAACATGGTTTTTCCATGAGATCCACAAGACTTCACACCTGCATGCAAACATACTCCATTCCTCCACATAAAGCACGAGTTCAAGTATCTCTGCATCTGGCTGCCTGTGCCAGTGCTCACATTGTGAGTTGTTGAGGGCAGAACTATTAAAAAAAATATTTGAAATACTTCCAGAATTTATAGCTTCAATTGATATTGTTTGCCAACCTCTTTTATGTTTTTACTTGAAGTCATAAAATACAAAGCCACAGGGGTGGGCGACAGAAGTAAAATGAAAACTACAACTATGGCCAAGTTCAAGAGAGTTTGGTTTTGTAAAATGAAGATAGAAACCTGAAAGCACAGTCATGTGTTTTCTTGTTAAAAAAGTGAGTGATTTACCAGGACGCACTGGATTTAAGATTTTAACAAAAATATACCAGAAAGTAGGAACAAGGTTACAGTCAGGAAGAATAAAGTTTTTATGTAGGTAAAAGAAAGCTATAAAGCATTACAAAAATACTTGTTTAGAAGGTTTAAAATGGAGAGCATGTATTTACCAGATATGATTTCCAGCCTACACTTGAGAAACAAACTGGTGAAGCATTTCCAAAATGTCTCAGCACTAACATCTACCAAGAAACAAAAGGTGAAACCATGCAAAGGTTTCACACCCTCTCTCTCTGCATCTCTGAATCAAAAAGAATGAGGAGTTATTAAAGAAAGACATTTGGGTAAGCAAATAATTAAAGTAAGTATTTTAAATAAGCTTACTTGTGTCAATGGTTTCAGAAATGTGGTTACATGACACCTCAGAAATCGTTTGACCTCCCCCCCATTGCTGTGCAAGGCTAAAATAGAAGCTTACAGATTCAGAGTTGTCTCAGAAACATTATTTTGCCCAAGCAATTTCTGCCTTTTCATTGCAATGAAAATAAAACCAAACCAACATTTATCTATTAGATAGAAAAATGTCTAATAATAATCAAATAGAAATATTGTAATCTAATAAAATAATCTAATAGAAAAAAGGTGTAGAAGTATTTTAGATAGTTATTAACCTTTCTTAAAACAGGTTCACTGCAATAAAGTGTTAAAATTGGAACGCATGATGCAATTTTACATGGTGAAGAACTGCACACCTGCCAGAACCTTCTGCAGACAGAGAGAACCATGGAGTCAAAATTAAGCCTTTCCCAAAGTGACAACTGGGGTCTAGTCAAGGGTGAGCCCTCACCAGAGCCCCACACAAAGGCTTTCAAGCGAGCCAGGCAAACATCAATCTGTGCCTTTGCTGCATACTTGCACGTGCCCACGTGGTTGTTCTGCTGGGAATTTAAATTAAATAAGAAATCTAGTGCACTGTCTGTAGAACAGCAGTCTCCAGCAGTGTTTGCAGCACTGAGAGTCAGAGTCAGGCTATGGCATGGGGCTGTCCATGCCAGCTCACAGGCTCTGGCATGGTGGCAGGGACAGGTGGGATGACAGGGCTCGGTCCCACCAGGCACTTGGGATGAGGCACCAGGTTCTGCTCCCTCAGCACTACCCGGGGTACCTTGTGCCCTGTGCCAGGGTATCAAACATACACACAAAATTCCTTCCTCATCCTTCAGTCCAGCCCTCATGTTCCCACCCTGTGAGTGGGGGAAGAAGACCAGCAAGCACAGACACAGACAGACACAAATAATCCCACTGTCAGGCCAAGGAGGACCAAAGGAGTCCAAGAGCCACGTGGCAGAAGATGGTCAGCCCTCTCCAGCAGGACAGTCCCTGCTCCTGCTGGTGTTTGCCATACAGGCGGTGCCAGAAAGAAGTGAGTGCAGATTTACAGTGTTATCATGGAAATTTCCCACAGCAGCTTTTACCACAGGGGAACAATAGGGTCCTATGAGAAATTAAAGCTTATTTGAGCAGGGTGATTTCCAGCTCAGAACACAATGGCCCCCTTCAGCAAAGGCAACGTGTAATTTGCCTCTTTCTGCAACCAGGAAGGGTGGCCCTTTCTCCAGAGTCCACATGTAACTGAGGACATGACAGCTGGGGGATGGAAACAGCCCAGCAGGAGCACAAAGCTCCCTCCATCATGCATGAGGAGCAACCTCGAGCCACAGGCTGGAGAAACAACAGCTTCTACTTGGAAACAAAGGCGCCTTCATCACCCCAAAACTGACAGCTCCCTGTGACCCAGCGCAGGTTTCTCCCTCCCTGTCACAGAGACAGAGCCCCAGTGTGCCCACTGTTAGCACGGCCTTTCCCGAACAGAAGCCCAGTCAACTTGTGGAGTGTCCAGGTCAGCTGCCTTTGCTGAGGGCATGGGGAAAACAAAGAAAACACCAGCTCCCAGCCACACTGTGAGAGTCTGATATCACTGACGGGGTTTGGCCGGTGCTGGTCCCTCCCACTTGCAGCTTTGGGGAGTTGCACCATGGAAAAAAGGTGCAGATATGAGCACAAAGGAGTTGCACAGTGAAGTGAAGGAGGATCGCAGCTGCTTCCCTGCAGTGCTGTTTAGAGCCCAGGTGAGGAGAAGAATAGAAAAAACAGCATCGTCCCCTTCAAAATCTTCCTTAGAAAAGAATCCCCAACTGTCAGAAAAGCCCACTGGAAAAGGAGATGATGCATTGAAACCCAGTAACCCAAAGCCTGGGTCATGTTAGAGGAGTCACACCTTCTTCAGGAGCTGCGATATGAACTAGGGAATGAACACACACTTTCTGTAATAACTTTTCTGCCCTTTGGCTTTGCCTTGTTCTTTGCACTAGCAAGAACACTCCAAGACTGCCATTTGTATACCAAATAAATTATATTTGCATGTCTTATATTTGCTTTTATTTTTCCTGGATGGGTTGCCTTTGCTTTCCCCCTTTTGAGAGGTACCAGAGGCAGGGAAAAGTCAGGGACCTAAGGGCAAGTCCATCAAAGAAGGGGCAATGCAGCAAGAAGAGGTGATTGCTTTAATTCAGCTTCCATGTACACCAGATATTAATTCAGGAGAATTAAAACTCAGGGGAATCCTTATCAACAACAACCAAAACCTCTCATACATCATTTGGATTGACACTGATGAACTCAAACTGAGGCAAGGCTAACCAAGTGTTTGCAGTCCTTTTCTAACAAGTCCAAATCTGTACTGAAATCATACAGAAGCTGCAAATTTGTCAGAATTTAAATTTGTGTTCATTCAGTTTAAGAAGGAAACAAAGTAGATGAACATATATGCAGAGGAAATGCTTAATTTCCAGGTATCCCATAAAGGCCACTTGTCTCTACAGCTGGCCCTGCTCAGAAGTCCTCATGAACTATTATGACAAACGTCCTGATATGTGACACAGCATGCACCAAAGTCTACTCAAAACATCACCTTAAACTCACTTCCAGGTGAAAGGTCCTTTCAATACAGCTCTTGCCCACCAAGAAAATCAACAGAAAACAAGTTAACCTGCAGGATAGAAATCTGGAAAGAATACAGACCCGGGTGGGTGTTTGTCAAAGCTGTGTGGCAGCAGCAGCAGCGCCACCGAACAGCGACCTTGACATGCATTGCACACTTGCGTCTGCAGTTTAACATGCATGACTTCCACAGAGGTCAATCATTCACAGGCAAAACATACAGTGCCTCTGTTCTTCAGTTATTGTTTTGTTGTATAGCATTCACACATAGTACACACCCCACCCCAGAAAAAATCTGTTCTCCATTAGCAAGAAGGTAGTGCATGGAAGAGAATTGCCATCTTTGGTTCTGTCTTTCAGTTGGGTTATCTTCCATTGCAATTTTAAAACTTTATTTGTGCAAGACTCATTTAAACAAGTATTATTTTAGCAGTCACAGCTCAAGATTTCTGCCTTGGATTTTAAATGCCAGTGCTTTGATTTGATTTACTGAGCATTGCTATGAATTCTTCGTAACAGTTAATTGTCCTGCTGCTACTTAATCTTTTTGTGTGGTACCTGAATTATTTTCATTACTTTAATGTAATATATATTCAAATAGCCAGTAATAAGCCAAGCACCAATAAGACTCCTGCCAAACCAAACAACTTTTGGCCTCAAGCCAAAAACCTACTTGGTCTCAGTAATTTACTGCAATGTTCATTTAAGTTCAGTATTCTTCCATCAACTTCCAATTGGGTTGTTTGGTTATTTTTAGTTCATCCCTTCAGGTGAAAAGGAGGTTTCATCAAATTCAACAGTAGCTGAAAAGACATGGAATTAATGTCTCTTGAATTTCCAAGTACTAAAAGGTGAAATAATATTTATACTTTGTGTGGCTGCCTGATTTTTCACATTAGCATATCTGTGGTTTTCATCAATTTTTCTATTGTGCTCATTTTGCAAACATTCTACGCTGACTTAATAGTTTGTAAACAGAGGTAATTAGTTGACAACAAACATGATTGAGGTTAAGCATGCATGAAATTATTTTCAAGATTGGGACCCAAATTAGTTAGGCTTAATTCAGGTCATTGTTAATAAAATTTTAAAACCCCACTATTTTTATGGATGCCTTTGAAATAAACTCTCTCACTTCTCTTTGATCTTCTTTGTTCTTTTCACCCTACTGCTTTACCAGTGACACTCAAAAGCACAAGTCTGCATTTTTCAGATAGCAACACTGTAAAATTTATCCACACTTTCTATACTGAAAAATAAAATTATTAAAATGGTGGCTCAGAACTTATTGCCCTTCCTTCCCCACATAGCAATAAAAAGCTTTTCCTTGGAGTAACTATATAAAAGCATTACAAATCTTTATTTCATCAAGTTGGCAGCTGCATATATGTCTTTAGACTGGTTAGGAAAGAAGATTGTTGGGAAAGTGGTAGCAATATATTTCTTCACTCTATATGACAATACTTCATTATAGCAGGACAATGCTGTTGTATTTGCATATATATCACTTCTTTCAAATTTCTATCCCTTTTTCAGATCATTTTTTTGTGTGCATGTTTATTATATTTATGTTGGGTGTCGCATAGCATTGCTCAATTTATGGCTGCCTAGGTCTGTATATAAGCAAACAAGTGTATTCTTAAAAGTTATACTTACAGTAACATGGCTATTGAATTTATTCTTTCTTCTACCAAGCACAGCTTGTGAAATTTAACGTTTCTCTTCCTACTGACCACAAAGACGTTTGTGCTCCAAATCTACTGTCCATTCAAAAATAAATGAATTAAAAGAAATTGCAATGTAGTTATTATATTAAGTCTTCCTTTTTATTAGATAGGAAAAAGCATGGCATATTGCAAGCGGAAGAAATACATAGGCAACCACGTGCAGTACCCCACAGCCCAAAGTATCTACACAACAGATGAGTCATGAGAAAAGCCTACAAAATACTTACTCCACTCCCCTGTCCATCACTTTCCTCTAAGCTTTTTAACCTTTCTGATGTCCCCTTCAAACATAATTCAAAAAAAATCCTACAGGAACTTCAGGAAAGAAGAACACTAAGCCAAAGCAGATATAGCCCTCATTACGTCTGTAACACTGTCGTGTCTCTTCTTACACCTCACATAGTTCAAACATAAAGAAACCATACTTAATACATGTCTTAGGGGAAATGTCCTCTCAGGGAGGGAGCCAGATGACCATGTGGGTCAAGCGATTCTTCAGATTCATTTTCCTACGCTGCTCTAGCACCAGCACCCAGTTTTGCCCTGTCCTTTCTGCATCAGCATTGGCACAGAACAGTAGATATCTTCCCTCACAGAAGAGACAGGGCTTACACAACAATTGAAAATCCATGAAAATACAGGCCTTAAGCTACTAAAAAGTAGATGTTATTACTAAGGGCACTAAGGTGAATATAATAGAAAAGGAGAGCATGTGTAATTAAAAGGCTGCCCCTCATTCATGAGGTTTGAAAGCAAGAAAAAGCACCTTCCTCAAGGCTAGGAAATGCGTTTTATGGAACAGACACGTAATTGTGTACAGAAGCACCACGTGTTCATCGCTGAAAGCTGGTAGTGATAACTGAGAGTATGATCCAGACTCTCCAACAACTCTCCACAGCCAAAGCAAACACTTGCAAGCTGAGGACTTCTGATACGGCCTACACGCAGGTTGTGCATACAGAGTCTTCTGACCTACGTCCCCCCCAAAGTTAATCCCACTTCAAGATAAATACAAAACTTGGTTCAAAACTCTTTGTATATTTGCAAAACCACAGGCTTATTATGCATCAAACATTGCTTTCATCATCAATTTTCAACCAAATTTAAAAATACAAATAAATTTTCACATAGCACCACATTTGACTGGTGCACCGATATTTAAAATTGGAGCCTCTCATGTTTTTATAAGTAGCTTTAAAAGCAGCAAACTTACACAGGAAACTCTTTAAATATAGTATATGTGTCACTGAAGAACTCTTTACATTTATCCTTGTGCTTCAAAGTCACACCAAACAGTGCTCCATGGCACTTTTGTTTCAGTCCAATTCGGCAAGACTCTGATGTTACTCAATCTAGTGTAAATTGTACAGCTGGTCAGAGAGCATTCTGCCAGCTGGGGAAAGCAAATACAAACCTCTCTATTTTCAGTTGAAAACAGAAAGCCTAAGAAATGTTTACTGGGTGGGGAAGAGGAAGGGGAAAGAAAATCCCAAGTTTTTTTTTTAAATCTTATACAGCTTGACATTTCAGAGGGAAACATCCTATCCTGTGCAAGGACATGAGGTTGTCACATTTCCCTCTGTGGAGACAAACCAAGCCGGTTCCCAATCATCACCATGCTGCCCCATGGAAGTGTGAGGTATGCAATGACTGCCTCGGGCAACTCCAAAGGAGACACCTTCACTTTAAAGCCATCAGACAGCCTGCCCTAAGCTCTGATAGGCAGGGAAGCCTGCAGAGGAATTCAGTGGGAGATTCACTCTTTCTCCCTTAAACTTTGGCTGGTGTGAATATACACCAACTGGGGGCCTCACCCTCCAAACAGGGAATGTCTACCTGGCCACTGTCTACTTGGCCACTGGAATTCTCCTCCCAGATGATGGTGGGAGGCTCTGGTAGTGGGGTACAGGTGATGGCAGTCCAATGGGAGGCATCACCCTTGCTGCTCAAGCATACCCCCACAACCTTTCCACCACCAGACTCCATTTAAAGCTTAACACTCAAATATAAACACTTTTTTCCTCCCCTATCATGCATAATTTTGAAAGTCACAAAGCCATTTGCAAGGGTTTTTTTATTTTTTTTTTCCATTGTTGCAGTTTAACAGGACGGAGGGGAGCAGGACTGCCTGCTGTGGGAGGGGAGGAGGAGCAAACACTTTGCCCTTTCCAAGCACTCCTTGATTTTGTCTACCCCTCACTGGGACGTCAAAGCCAGTGATATATATGCAGCAGGACAGGTTTCTCCAGGGGCTCAGTCCTGCACGCAGCGTTCAGCAGTTTGTGAGAGGAAATCAATAAGAGCTCTCCCTGGGCTCTCCACTCCCCTGTACTGCCGCATTTCCCTCCATCCGTACGTACTTATGCAAAGAGTGCAGCCCTTTGTACAATTATCCCCCCATGAAAGCCATTACAGGAGCTGAACAGTGGAAGGTGACATCGATAACTAAAGCGACAGAAATAGCTTTCATAGCTCGGTGAAAGATATACAGGCAAACTAAATATTTCAGCTAAGCCCCATTTCATCACTGTTGGTGCAGAATGGTGCCTGGGCTCCCCTGATCATAAAACACGGGATGCATTTCTACGTTTTCACGTTGCTGAATTATCAGATATGCCTGTCTGAAATGCAAAATACACCTTCTAGTGGCAGAAAACCAGTAGTCATCAGACAGGTCTCCCTATCATGCTGTAGTCTTTAGATAGTAGGCTCATGCCAACACCCATCCCTCTTATTCTTTCCATCACTATTTCCTGTAGGGTGGCTTTATCTGCTGGGACAGCATGGTATTTTTTCCTGAAGAAGCTAATATTGTTTACTCTGTCATTTATTATCATCCTTTTAAAAACAATTTCTTTCCATTATGCATTTTCTATTGATATTATTCTTTATTATAGACGCAATATGGCAAATATATTATTTTTCTTAATCTTTTTTTGAAATCCTGTGTAATGGAGGTTTTCCACATTCATTTAACCCTTTCCTAAGTTCTGTCATCAGTACCTCTGCATATTCCTTGTAACACATCTGGTGCAAAATGACACAATTCCAAGAAAAACTTGTTTAAATATATATTCCTGTTAAATTTTTCTTTGTCTGTATGTAATTAGAAAGCCAGAAGAGTTAGGAGCCACCATGGCTGGGATGACCTCCCAAGACTAGTGCCAGCTGGCTAAGGGGCAGTCACAGAGGCAGACAGGACAAGCAGCTGACACATCCCAGTATCTTTTTTATGTTGGACATTCAAGTAAGACTCTTCTTTCCTGTGAGTTTCCTTCCTGAAGTGCTGAACTAACTGAGAGGAATGGAACAAATCATAATAAGCAGATACCTTGGGCTCCAGCCCCACTGCAGGTGGGATAGCCTGGGAAGCAACAGATGAAGCCCAGGAAAAAGCCTCCTCCTTTGTGCCAATGGCCCTGGAAACCCAGTGGGGGAGTCAGGATGCTCACAAAGGCTGTGGTTCTGCAAGCCAGGCAGGATGTACATCTCTTCAATGGATTGATTCCATATTCTCTGAAGGAGGATGAATATGCTTGCAGAGGGAACAGAAACTATCTCCCAGCAGCTGCCAGGCCCTGGCCAGTCCTGTACAATCTGCTGGATTTCTTTAGTTCAACCCAACCATGTTCTTGTAGGGTTGCACATTTTAAAGGCAGCTGTATGCTGATCTGTAACAATTATAGTTCAATTATTAGTGAAGTCTGATTTAAAAAAAACCAGTAAAATGTAAGCTTCTCTTTGTGCTTAAAAAAAAAAGTCCAGCAAAAAGAGTAACCCATCAACATCCAATGACCCCAAGGGGATGAGGACAAAGAAGTTATCAGTTGGAGAATGAAAGCATTAAGCAGTGAAAACAAATTATAAACTTCCTTCAGTATTGTGGACACACAGACAAAAGCCAGATGTTGGTACAATAAACACCAAAATCTCTGGAATGAGGAGTAGAAACGTTTGGATTTCAATCGAAATCCTAATGTTTCACTTGACCATGCAGGTGTTTAACCTTCCAGGCTTCCCCCTACTTTCATTTTGTCTTTGAAAGAACAGACATGCTAAAACAGAAAGCTTTTCTGCATGGAGAACTTCAAAACATACTTGTTCAATAGTCCCGTTATGCAAAACTTCGGAAAACTCATTTCCTTGCCAGCAGATGCTGGTAGAGGCTGAAGTTATTTAACCTCTCTGCTGCCACATATGTGACCAGGTCGTTTTCAGGCAGAAACTGCACATCAGGGGGCTGTGCCCGGCCACCACTGCCCTGGCCCTCACTCACAACACCTCCAATTACAGCACAGCAACAAAATCCAGCGCATTTTGACTTACCCTGGGGTTATTCCAGAAAAACAGAATCTAAAACGTGTCTCAAACTCTTTATAGATCTGTTATCAAAGTCATTCACAGCCCATTATGAAATCACCTATTTTACTTTCAAGACCTGAATCAAGCTATTTTATGCACATTCAAAGACTTCATTCCCACCTCAAAGAGCTTTTAGCCTTCCTGGTACCCAGTCAGGTTCCTGCAAGCACACGCTGTCTCAAACCACTGCACCAGGCACTTCACAGTGCAGGAAACACTGGGGGTTTCATTTCTGAGTGCTCAGTACAGGGCAGTGGCCCCAGCCCTGCCTGCTCACTGCCAGACTTCTGGCAGAGGAACCCAGCAGGTACTTAGAAAATATAAACAATCATTTTGATTCAACCCAAATGCTGCTTTGCTATATCACTTCCTCAAATAATATGTCCTAGTGTGCCATTTTGTTTTTCTCCCTTACATTATTTATCCTGTAAAGAGTTCTGCTGAGAGAAAGGCAGAAGCCCAAAGCACAGTCAAATAACTGCATTTCTCAGGAGGAAGGCTTCACAGATGCAATTTTAACAACACTTGGTCATTTTTCAGATTCAGGTTTGTTTCAATCAAGATAACCTGATACAACAGGTCACTGGAAAATGAAAGTAAATTAGTTTGGGTTCACATGAAAGGGCTGTTGCCTTGTTTTCTTTACAGAGATTTCATTTAATGGTTTCAGAATTTGTAATTAGAGAGTAAAGTTGGGATTTATATGCTATGGGCCTCAAATTATGACACATTGTCTGGACAGCATATAGATTTGAAGGACATTCTGTTGTCTATCACTGTTTATTTAATGCAATACAGCAGCAGGGACCAAACAGAAGACATTTGCCCACCAGTAGTAAATGGCTGAACTTTAATAGTTCACTGGGACGATCCTCTCTTTACAAGCTCCCGGTGGCAATCCACTGTGGGCAACTACACCTTTGGTGTCTGACAGAAAGAGAAATGTCTGTGTTGGGAATGAAAAGCAGCCAACAGTGAAGAAGAAAAAGATGTAGTGCTTACAAAAATATTAAAGGCATTTAAACAGCCACCTAACAATAGAGCAGGGAAATCTGTGTTAGTCCAAATATTCACAGCAACTCCATCCACGTGTTCTTTTCAGTTCTTTGCAATATAAAAAATTAGGTGACACGGTACCATAAAAACTAAAGTCTCACCAAAATAAATACCCTGGGAAAGAAGCAAGCAGTTATATCAAAAGGGAGTGAACCAAGCAAGTTCTTTACTGGAACATGGAAGGCAAAGGTTGCCTGTAAACACGAAAGCAATACAGATCACCACTCAGCAGCAACGCCATGTTATCTCTCAGGTTATGGTTGTGTGGACCATTAAAGAATACATTAAAGAACGTGTATAAATGTCTGGTGAAATGTGCATGCAAAGGGAAAAAGGCAGAGCTCCATTGCTGGAAGGAGTGGGGGAGGTACTCTGGGCAGTTCCCTTCTGTCAGACTACAGAAATGAAGATGTAGAGTTTTTTTAATTTGGTCCTGAGATTGGATTCACGATACTTAATTTTAGCCAGATATATGCTTGACATTTGTTCTGCAGTAATGATTGATGCTTCCTCTAGAATCAGCAATAAGAGACAGGCACTTTCAGCTGGTGATTCACTGGATCCTAAAATAGGTTTATAAAACAGGAATCTCCAGGGATGATTCAATCCATATCCACTGACTAGGACTGAACTTAGCAGCTAAAGTTAAATGAAATAAATTCTATTTGAACTTACCAATCACAGCACAAGAATATCTGCCAACCAGAGAAAAAGAAATAAAGCTGAGGAAAGGAGTCATAGTGAAAAGGCCGCATTTTGGGCATGCTTTGTCTTCTAATAATTACGACTTTTGGATTCATGCAGCTACACTCCATGCAAAACAACCATGTTATTTCATTCTTTTAAACTGTCCATATATCTAGTTTTCTTTCTCAAAATGCAAGCAGTTCCTAAAGAAGATGTGATATTATGTACTACTTTTTCTTCCTAAATTTAGTTTGATCTGGCAGGTGTGTGTTGTGCTTCTCACCTTGGAAGAAACTACATTGGCAGAGGATTCCCCACTTCCTTGGGAAACCTTTAGAAAAAAAACCCTCATA
The DNA here is from genome assembly GCA_035041135.1 of Platyrinchus mystaceus. NCBI lineage: Eukaryota > Metazoa > Chordata > Aves > Passeriformes > Tyrannidae > Platyrinchus > Platyrinchus mystaceus. The sequence continues at coordinate 9,736,111 of JAWWLV010000088.1, forward strand.
TGCACTCACTCTGCCTAATGTCTCCCAATGCACAAATGTAAAGATGTCTGTCTAAGTCCACTAGTCCAACTTCTGACAAATTATAGTGGCAGAATAAATAGACACAAAGAAATTTAAAAAAAAATATATTAAAATGTATTACTAAAAGTGGACTATATTCAAGTACAGATACCCTAACTTTTAAATCACACAGTTAATGTAAGAGGCCTTAGGGAAGCTAAGAAAATAAGTAACACAATCCGATCACTCATAGCACAGCATCTATGTTAAATTTCTAGAGCTAGAGAATTATAAACAAAGCCATAAAGCTTGTAGGAATGCATAACTTACTTCTATGCAACTAAAATCAATACACTGAAGACTGTAACAGACTGTAATTTTAGGAAGCTGTTTCTTTACAGATGTCCATGCAAAAGTCATGCATGCATGCAAAGAAACACAAAATTGTCCGTTTTATTTCTTTTACGTAACTTTAGGTCAGACAGATCTTTTTTTGCTTTGTGAATTTTCTTCTTAAAAAAACAACACAACAGCTTTGCATACAACAAACAGTGTGTTTTCTGAAAGTAAGAAGGCTGAAGGATTAACAGATTAAGCAAAATAAAAGTAAGTATTAAGTACCTAAAAAAGAAAATAAAGAGTCAACAGCCATATCTTGCAGTGAGAGATTATTCCACCCAATACTAGCAATGATAAACTTCCACCATCAATAAAAGAACTCTTGGGATCTACTAACATTCCACTAATGGAAAATAAATAGGCCTTGCACAGACCTCTTGACTGCAAAGGCTGAGCACCACAGCAAAGGATCTTCATTCCACAATCAAGACACATCATGCAAACTCAAAGGTCTCATTGTATAATCTCTGGCAGGGAAGACTTTTATGGAATTTTTTTTAATACGCATAAAATGTTTTGTGGAATACACGGTAGGCATTTTTCTTGAAAATGCCATGAACCAAACCATTTGAAAATGTGCTGAAAATTCACCATCTCCAAAAGAAAGCCAGATACACATTAAAAAAATAATTTCCAATAAAAAGATTACAGGCAGTAAAATATGTATATAAACTGGAAGCCAGTTACACACTTCTGAGGAAATGCTGAATCCTGCAGTAGGAAAGCATCAATCCTCCCGAGCCCCCCAGGAGCACCCCTAGCCAGAACAGCCTGGCATGGGGACCTAGTTAAACGTGCCCAGCAGCATTCTTCGAATGCAATGAGATGTGGCCAGATGGCTTGAAGGCATGCCTAGAATCCAACAGTTCTGCTGGAACCAGAAAATAACCTCTTCTGAGTGGTACATAGTGATCTCAGCTGATCCAGAGAGAAGCAGAGCTGCTGGAGTATAAAAAAAAAGAATTTCCCACCAGCTATTACCCTGTAATACCATGTATTTTTTCCACACTTTGGAAAGTACTCCCTATTCAGGGAAGCAGCATGGCAGCTGCTATTAAAATTTGACCTCTGTGATATTAAGATAATAGTTTTTGACATAGCCATACTAAATGTCATTCCTCATTCTTCCATGTCACTACCAGTAAATCAATACCACAAACTAATTTATTGCTGGCAGAAAAGTCCTCCTGTCTTTTGACTGACATAAATTAACGAGCTAAATAACATGAAATTATCTGAAGTCAACTGCTATTTGGATTAGTCCTACAGAGGTCACAGAGCAGACAGAATGCATACCTGGCAAAGTCCCATACCAATGGCAAAGTTTAGTTTACATGTAAAATATAAAGCAAGCTATTTTTATTACCAGGAGTTTTGCATTCCTCCTCTGCTTCAACAGGCTGGTCCTGACTCTGGCCTCACCAGTGCTATACTGACACCACTGCAGTCAACAGTGTGATGTGTGAGGAAAAAAAGCATGAAATGCATAGCTAAGGGCTAAGGCTTAGGGAGGAGGGGGAAACAACAATACCACCAAAACCCCCCCCCAAAAAAAACCACCAAAAAAACCCCCGTAACATTTCTAATTATGCTGAATTAGAGCTGAAGCTCGCACTTGCAGTCTGGCTGTCCATAAATAGCGGAGCCACCATGCCAGGCAGGCACTGGAGGCTTTCTCAGACAGTCACCATACACTGTCCAAGTTGCAAAAACTCAAACCCTTTCGCCATTTTCAACTTTCCTCTCCTGCAGCTTTGCTGACCACCACCAAGGACTTTCCAGATAATTGTCAAGTAATCCAGATTTACAGCCAATCATTCCCAGAAGGATAAACACTGCAACCTCCACCTCACCAGAGCCTTAAATATCCATTTTTTATATAAAAATAGAGGAAATGTTTTATATCAGGTGACGAGCTGATTTGTTTGGAGAAGTGTATGACAATCTCGAGGCTTCGAAAGGAGCCTTCACGCCCACGGCCTGTCCCTAATTAAGGAGAAATAAGTCCTCCTGTCACGTACGCCCCAGCCGCACAAAGAACTCCCGTATGACGTAGAAGACAGCATGCTTAGATGAAAGGGAAATTCAAAAGGCAGCACAGCCCTGTTTTCTTACTAGCACCATCAAAAATAGGGAAGAAAGAGAGTCAAAGAGCAGTGGCATTTAGAGGAAGAGATCCCCCAAACCATACGTTTTTCACAGACTTGGGGGTCCAAAAACCTCTTGGTTCCCTGGAATTATTTTGGTTTAGGAGATGCTGTTACATTACCTCACAAAAGATCTTCCTTTTTTTTCTATGTAAGTTAAAAACAGCTAATAGAAAATTCAATAGTCTTTTTTTGTTTGTTTTTTTCTTAAATACAAAACCTCAAATTGAAGGATTTTGGCATATTAATGCATATAAAAACAGAAGTGTTGCAAACAAAAATGAAACTCGTGCTTCAATGTTTACATTCTCTATCTGTTCACTTTACCGATGCTTTATTTCTATGTGTTTGCCCTTGCTAGATCTCACCCTGCCGAGCAGCAGCATTCGCTGCTTCCTGAGTAAAACAGAGTTTTCCAGCTTCCTTCACAAGCTGTAGGTTGCATGCCAGGGCTTAGTTTCTGCTTAAAATAATCCAGTTTTGAGTTGTTTCCTTAAAAGAGAACTGCAAGTCAAAGGGCTTCTTCTCCACTTGAAGCTCAGATAAATCCATGTATATAAATCTAGAGGGGTGAGGTGTCGTGTCTGCAGTAAACAGCATGAGGGATCCAACGTACTGCATGCAAACCTACAGAAATGATGCAGTCCTTCAGCTGCTTTATATGAGCAGAAGAAAAAGTACAAAAGAGAAAAGAAAAGGCAGAAAAGCATGACTCTGTGCCAGGAAAGGCAGAAGCAGGAGAGAGGGGGCTCTGAAATGACACCCAGCACCATGCCGTGATGGAATGGAAGCTGAGCGAGAAGAGGCTGCTGCCTGCGATGAACAAGAAGGATTAAAAAAATCATTCTATCTCATATGTTAAAGTTGGAAAGCATCAGCTCTCACCAGTGGTGCAGGTCCCATGGAGCATTGTCTCCAAAACCCTTCCCAGGCAACTCTCTATCCAGCAGTCATGTTTTTATCTGTGGAGCAAATTAAAAACTGAGCCTGAAGCACTGCTGCTTGCAAGCTCTGAATACAGAACACAACTATAGTGATTGTGGGTTTTTTACCAGCAAAAAACATCCTACAGATATTCAGTGGGGTAATCATGTGCAAGCAGACCTTGAAAAAGTTCTAGGTAATTTTAGCTCAGAAGAGTCAACTTCCACCCCAAAGCAATCACAGACTCCTCTACGGCCTTTCCTCTCACGGTATTCACATTAATTTCCAGTTCCCTCTGCATGAAAGTAGCCTTAATCCCCCATGCTTCCTGAATGCACCATTAAATACAAGTTATTCTACAAGCTTTACACATCACAAAGCTTAAAATGTCATTACACCCCAAGAGACAGCTCTCCCTACTGCAGGGTGCTCAGACCTGGGGTTTTCAGGAGTCATGTTGGGTAGGTAGTGCTGAGCTGGGCTGCGCATTAATAAATTTGTTCAGCAAGTGCTCAACTAAGATCCAAGTACCAGAGACATCATTCATTACACCAAATGAAATTACTTAAAGGACTTAAAAATATGTGCAAAACTTCTGCAACAGACAGCAGAATATAGCCCATTGTTTGCTCTCCATGATAAATTAATAATCTACACAATTAAATGCTTGCAATTAACAGGCATTTCTTATTTTTGCAGTGTATTTCTGTAACTGCTAATATAGTATAAAAATCCTGAAAACTGTCTGGGGGTTCATTTAAAGGATTTATTAAAATTTCACAGAGCCTTACAACAAGTACCACCGAAATGGAACAATGTCTACAGGAGAAAAACTACAGACATTTAATTACTGAGCAAGGTTTTAATCAAACCTTACTATTTTCCTTCATGGTAACAAAAGAGATGTTTTGGCACTGGGCCAGAAAATAACTGTAAATTTGCATGTTCTTTTCTTCCAAAGAAAAGAGGTTAAAATTTCATCTTTAACCCAATGTAGTAATTATTTAAAATCTCTGACATGAACTGTTGAAAAGTTAAATGTATTTAAAATTTAAATATGAAATTAGAGGAAAAAATGGTATAACAATGAAAAAGGACCATTTCTCCACAGGCTCTTAATGGATTACTATTTTTCACAACATCAGGTAAACAGATTCCTAAAATACCATCATGGTTTTCAAACTCCCACAGCTGGATCTCTTGGTTATGGATCCAGCAGCCAGCCCAGCCCAGTGAAGAAAGCCTTGGCACAAATTCTGCACACCACAGACTTCCAGTCAAGGAGTTTTTACTTGAGACATAAAACTTTTTGCATTTCTTCTGTTGTGGAGCAATTTAACTCATTGGCTAGGTTAGAGAAATCTTTCCAATAATGGGAATGGTCTAAACACTATCACCTAATTATACAATATACTGAAATCAATGACCATGTAAGTGATCCTTTGACCATTTAAGCACATTTAGTCACACATACAGATTCAGTCACATCTGGCCTACAATACTGTATTCTTCCATCTGCAGCCTCTGTTTAAAAAATGTATGAACTAAGCCAACTGCAAAGCTCTATTCTGCAGATATTGTCAGTAGTTCAGACTTCCCCCATCCCACAGATATGGTTGATGGTTTTAACTGGTTCAGAGCATAGGAATAAAGTACAAAAACTTTCCCAAAAAAGCAACTTGCTTAAATAATTAGCAATGTTTCTTCCATTCTTGCATCACCAAGGCAATATCAAGTCTTTTTTTTTTTTTAAGGAAAAAAGGTAAATATTTTTCTAATTAGGGCAACAAGGAAGAAAATTTTAAGAAAAATGAGGGGGAAAATTTGCCTAGCATCATAATACCTTGCGTTTACACAATTTTCTACAATCACTCTGCACACATTTATCAGAAAGATTTTAAATATTCAAATAAAACTCACATTACTATAAATGTAACATGTATCAAGAATACAATGCTTGGCCAATGACTTTGAGAACAAAGCTCTAAGCTGTAACCTGAGTTCTGAAAGAAAAGAAAATCAGCCAAAGTAGCATTACAGCAATTACCATTAATACACTACCTTCTCCCAGAAACCTCCAGCAGTTACACCTTGTGCATTCAAGTGCGTTATCTCCTCTCACAACTAATTTACAAAAGTGACTGAGGCTTTCTTGGGTGGGAAGAGACTCATTCTCATAGATAATTTTATTCCACTACCACACATTAACAGGTTTTGCACATTTAAATGTAGAAAAAACCTCTAATCTTTAGAAAAGGTATCCTAGGGGAGTAAATCTCTCAGCTGGACGTTGCAGTGAACTAATGGAGTGGATCATTTCAGCACATGTGACGGACAGCACAGCACTGCAGAGCAAACCCCGCGGGCAGCACACATCCCTCCATCCCAGCAGATACCTGTCTTTCTTGAGAGCAGCTTTCCACTTCCAGTCTTAACTCTCCTCTTCAATTCTACGTAGAAACACCATCATTTGGTTGCTCCCCTGACCTACTTATTCAACAGTGCACCTTTTCCTCCTGGAAACAACATAACACTACTGATAAAGAACTAAAAACAGAGAATGCTCTGTACAGATTGCAGGTGAAAAGATCCTTGGAATTAAAAACAAGACAGATTTTATAAGTTTTCTAACATACCTGCAGCAAAATAGTGTGGGCTTACATTCCACAAACAGGAAACTGGCTGCAGTTTAAAGTAACAATACTGGAAAAATAATAAGAGATGAAGAAGCAGAACACAAAGTGAAAAGAATTAAATCTGCAGTGCTTTAAAAAAGCACACATGAACTGCAAGACAAGCCACCCTGGCAGAGGCCATAACGCTCCAGGATGGTGCTCCCACTCCACCACCAGCTCCAGCAGAGGAAGATGCTCAAGCTCACGCTTAAGCCCTCAGCTGACCCTAGTAGCTGCAGTTATCAGTTTGACAGTCTGCCATTCCAATTCAGCTGACAACAGTCAAGTACAAGCACAATATTCACATGCTTAAAATTAGTCATGCTCAAGTGCTTCAAGGTATTGGTTCCATATCCCATCTTATCGTTTAATTAAACCACCGCGCTGCTCAGGTCATCCATATTTCTGAGCACCGAGGAAGGTCTAAATGACTGTCACAACTTGCTTCTCCATTCCTCAAAATATAGCATGAAGATGTTTTAAAATGCCAAAATGTTATGAACTGTTTTGATGCATTTACCAGTTCTTACTACTTCAGCTAGTTGCTGTCAACTGAGGCTGAGTGTATCTATCTGCCAGCCAAACTGACAGCAGATATCAAGGCACCTCAGAAAATGTTCCTGCATTGCATGCTGCTATGGACGGTATGTGTGTGTGGCACTATTACACCTCACGTGGTTAGATAGGACAAGTCAGTATATTAAAAGGTGTTAGAAGTTAATACATGAGCCAAACATCACGTGGTGGTCTCTTTTGCTGGTATAGCTGTGGTAAAGCCATCTTGCCTAAAAAATGGCTTGGTTTAAAGTTCTGCTTTTTACCTTGTGACGGTCTGAACTCCTACAGTTCCTGTTCGTGCCTGTGTAAATTTATTCCTGCAAGTTCAGAAGACACAGATGCCTGTTGGAGAGGGAGGTAAGTATAGTCTAAATCAGAACTCATGATTGCTGCTCTAGCACTGGATCAGGAGTGAAACACGATCAATCAAAAAACCTGCATGCTTCCAGTTTAACCTCCTGTAGGACTTGGTCCTTTCCCTCCTGAAGGTGCAACAAATCAAAAATCACAGGGTCTTTATTTCCCTGATTAAAACATATTTCATCAAAACACACTGAATCTAAACACCAGGATTTAAAGGTGATATCAACAGCTCATTGCAATTGGAACAGGGGTGAAATTGGATCAGAGCACACTGGGGAGCTGGTTGTGTTAGGGCTGCACACTACTTGTGTGCATCTATATTCAGGTCATTTTCTGTGCTTTCTAAATCCCACAAAAGATTTTTTTGATGTTGTGTGTTTTTTTCTTTTTTAACTTAGAGCATATTAATAAAAGTTTATAATAGGATTTTGCAATTCAGGAGAAAGTAGCATGATCAGGTGTGTGCTCGCTTTAAAGGAACTGGGTTTGGCTTTGTTATTATGCATTTTCATTTCATAAATTTTACTGAAGTTTTTTTCAATGAAAAATCTTATTGAAGCAAAAAATTCTATTCAGAATTGTTTATTAAAACTGCATTTTGCTGTCATACTATCACACTCCACCAGTAAAATATAATCACATCTTCTTCCAGCACTACCTTAACTTTTGTTTCTAAAGCAATCCTTGTATGGAAATTTCTTTGCTTTTTGCCCAGAATAAATATGAAAACCACTTAAGAGCTCAGAATTGCATACACTTGGTGCACTTCCACCAAGCTCTTTTGGAGATGAAGGTGGGCTGGTTGAGTCTGCTGCCCTGAGCTGGCCAGATGTCAGGCAACCCTACCTGAACGTAGGGTAGCAATTGTTAATGCTGTGTGTCACAGAACACCTCCAGCTGCCTGTCAGGAAGGGTGTACAGGCAGGAGAGACCCATCCTGCACCCCCAAAATACCCCCTAAAGCAATTCTCAACTAAAATCTATTACTAATAGTTATTGCCCTGGAAATGCATTCTTTTGCTTACACTTCCTACTCAGAAATGAAAACCAAATTTCTTCTCTTCCACTGCTAAGCAAAGTCTTAGCAAACAAAAAAAAAAAAAATCCCAGACCAACAATGGAACCATATGGGCAGCAGAAAAACTGACCACAAACTTTTTTTCTTAATTCAGGATGATCTAGAAGATCAACTGGACATAAATTATTTGTGAGCCAAGCTATTTCTGTAAACACTACATCAAAGGCAAAGCAAAAAGCCCATGATAAACAGTACAAAATAATTTCCCCTAACCTACTTCAGTCACTGAATTCTTAGGTGTTTTTTCTAATGAAAACAAAAATATTTCTATGTGCGTCATTTCCAAACTAAGGTTCATGATTTAAACTCATCACTCCTTACGTACTCAAGGTAACTTCAAAGTGTCATGGCATTTTCTGTGTATGCTGCAACATGCAGGCAAAGTGTGGGGTATTAAAAATGGTATTTATACTTTATTATATCTTTACTTCATTTTGGTTTAAAGTTACTTTTTATATTACATGATGCTGTTCACAGAGATATCAACAGCTACACAATTTTGCAACACAAACTCCAAAGAGCAGCTTTCAAAATGCAAAGAGAAGAGTCAGCCACTAGGATAAAGTTTACAAAAAGACTCTAATTTTTGGAAAACCATGAAAATGGGTGGAAAACCATTCTTCTGTGTACAACAGATATGACATAGCAGAAATAAACATTCCTACCCTTCCTCACGCCAAGTCCTTCGCCTGCCCAGAATCTCAGTGTTAGAGGCATTTCCAACGATTAATGGAAAACTCAGTTCATACAAACCATGTGCCTCTTCCTCCACAGGGCCCATGATGCCTAGTCCAGGGTTCTCAAATGTTAAATAAGGATGTGACCAGCATCTCTGCTGCGGCAGAGGGAAATTACACATCAACTATTAAACTGTACTCATTACGAGCCCTTTTTTTTTTCCCTAAAACAACTTTAAAAATAACTGGGCACTTATAATTTGAATGAAAAGCAAGCCAATTACCCTGGAGAAAGCACAACAGGCACATAGTTTGATATATTAAAATATGCTCTCTTTTTGCACAAGTGCTCAACATACTACTGCTAAAAAAACGAATTTTGCTGTTTATCTATTCATATACAATAGGATTCCCTAAAGATAATAATTTTCTCATATTTTTAATGATCAATAAGAAGTAAGGTAAAGTTAGATTTGATTTGTTTTCTTGTAGTAGAAAAGGAAAGCACATTTGTTTTTAATTAGATTATTGGCCTCTGTCAAAACTTGCTAAGCCAATTCTGAAATCCTTTCCTGCTACTGAAGGAAAGGCCTCCTCTAAACTCAAGGCCTTCTGTAATTAGGGTGCTGCTGGCATGCCAAAGGGGAAGAGGAAAATTGTTGGTTTGGAGCACCCACAGACAAGGTCCCTTTTGGTGGCAGCATAGAGAAAATCCATCATCTTGCTATCTATGTTTAAAGGAAATAATACTTTGCTACGTGAAAATGTCCAAACTTTGATTAGCTTAGAAAAGATATAGAGTTAGTTCTGTTGTGCTCTCGACTGGTATTTCCAACTGCGGATGGACCTGGACATCCAATTTGTGCCCCAAACTCCTGTGGGACTTGTTCCCATTCCTCCAATAAACAGTATATTACAGTTCTGGCTGTTGCCATCTGGCAAAACTGTTTGAGTCTAAATTTCACAAATCCCTATAGTTCTTAATTATTTGAGGCATATTCCATAAGCACACGAATTTTCATGGCAAATAATATGACTTACTATATCTAAATTAGATTCCTTTCACAGAAGAATCTTGGAAGCCAGTGCACAATTCAGCACTTCAACACAGATCAGTATGCATGTCATAACTTATGATTGATTAGCTGATTAAAATTATTTTCCTTTTGACTTGTTTTAAAGTTCCCCAGGAACAGAAAAGTTGGAGCTAATCTTTATCCTTTAGCACTTGAGAGCTACCTCCAGCATACTCACCAGCCCAAAAGGCAGTCCAGTGCTTGCAATTAAATTTTTAGTTATATGTTTCTATTTACAAAATGTTTAATAAAAAAGTAATAGCAACAATACACAATAAACACCATCTGTACATGTGGACATTCTTGCTCTGAGGAAATTTGACTTCTCGTGAGTTTGCACCCATTAAAGTGTGCAGGATCACCTAAGTATCATTTTCAATTTCAATAAAACCATGTATAAGAGGATTAGACTGTTATGAACACTGCAGTGCAGATCTAAATAACTCAGTCTGCCAAACTACTGTTACTATGGAAACAAAACTAATGTACTGTGACCACAGCTCTGACTGCATTACTTAAGACCATCTGGTTAAAACAAATATTTTTGTGGCACAGTATTTGTTCTTAATTGTGTACTGATCATTTTTCTTTTTTTTTTTAACACAGACAAATGTATTACTTTTTTTGTATTGTAACACTCTGTGTAAGCTTTCACAATGCTGCATGTGATTTTAGTTATATTAAACATGCTTATGAATAAATCCATAAGTCTCTTAAGTTAAGCAACACTGGATAAAGGTAAACAGTCTGAAGGCCACTGTTCTCTTGGATTGTGTTTTAGATGAGGTATCTTTTCCTATTCCTGCATCACAGTACTGAAGGAAAACTTTGAAGAAACATCCTCCACTGGGAACGCAATCATGCCAGAAAGCAAAGCTGATCAGTACAGCTCTCATTCACCCCATTCCAGCTCCCTGATTGCACTGAAGGTGCAAAGCACCTTTCAAGTCAATTGGCAGCTCCTCCAGCAGCTCCTTGCTAGAAATAGGCAGAGCACTTCCAAACTGGTTTATTTTACTTTGAAGCATTTTTTAGACTAATAACTCATTGCCTGTCTCTAGCCTGGGGAAGTTTAATATTCTGAATTGAGACGTGTCACTACAGATACTGTTCTGATAAGAAATAAAATGCTTTCACAGATAAATGCAGACTGACCAGAATGTCAGCAATACCAATGCAGAAAGGTGAGGACCACTTTTCCTATGTGTTTCTAAAAATGAAAAGCTATCTTATTCCTGGGAAATTCTGAAATTAGCAAACTAGTAAACAAGTAGATCCATTTCTTATGTCAGTGTTTCTACTGAACTGCAATATTTAGTTTCTACTTAACAGGGATTATATATACACATATATGTATTATAAATATATATATATATGTATTATAAATGAGTATATCTATGGCAGGGTTTTGGGTTTGGGGTTTTTTTGCAAGCTCCAAAAAGCTTTCACAAACCATGTTTTGCACAGACAGGCTCCCAGGTTGCACTCTTGAACCACACTGTAAGTTTGAGGACATATGACTTGAGAAAAATTGAACAGAGTTGGTTTTTCAATGATGAAAGGAACTAAGCATTGTCCATTACAATAACTAAATGAAACAGCAGAATTCTTTTTTGCCTGTCACAGTCCCTGGCCATAGAGGTAGGTTCATTCTTCTGGCCTCAGCTCGAGTGTTCAATAAAAATATGACTTGGAAAAACAATTTATTGTAGCATGGATTATCCATGCTGCCAGAGGTGTGAAAAGTGCACGGGTTAATACTGGTGAAGTGACCTGCAATCTTCTTTAGGCAGCTCTGTTGCATAAAGCCTGTGAGACCTGCAGTCAGGAGGGCAGGGGGCTCTGCCCAGGGAAGGCAGGGAGCCATCACTTCCCCTCTGTCAGCAGGAACTGGTGCTCCATCAACACAGCTGGAGAGCACTTCTGGCAAAAGCTGTGGTAAATGCAGAGCAGCTTTAAGGAATTGTGGATAATAATGTAAAGAAAACCCAGAGCAATTAATCTATTGCTATATTTGCTTGCATGACTATCTGTACATTTTATCTGGACATACTATCATGGTACGTTGAAACTTGTAAGGTCTCAAATTATATGAGGTGTTGTATATGGACCTCAAAAACCATGACAGAAAGTTAAGAATTCATCTAGAGCCTCCACTGTTTTATGAAATATAGATCTAAGGAAAATATTCATGCCCTAAATTATGTGCTTCTGAATGCCACCACTGGAGAGAGGAGAAGGAAAGCAGCTTTCAGTACAGAGCTCCTTCAGATCCCCCAGGGCAATGCTTTTTGGAACAACCTTTACTCAATCCTGCCATTATTCCACCTTTTTTTTCTAATTGAGAAAATGATGGGGAGAAGATTATTTTTTTAAAGATCACGAATGTTAAGGAAGTCTAATCTTGCTAGTTCATAATTAAAACTGAGTATCAGATTGCCAACCACGTATCAGTCAAGCATTTCTCATCATTAAGAAATGTGTAATTGCAGCAGGAGATGATTGAAGGAAATCAGCCAACCTATAACAAAAAAATTTATGTATCCATTTATCAGATGGATATAGGGAAACAAACATCAAATTCTGGCTAAAGGCCCCAAGAAAACATGCCAGGAGCTAAATGCATTATAATTAAGAAGTGATTACAGAGGAGCTTTACCTACAGCACGGTGTGCAAAGCACCACACGTCCCCATGCCACCCACAGATCATCCTTCTGCCAGGAGCTCCTACTGTGCTTCTAGGAAGGTATTCTCACAGGGGACATTTCCAAAGGGATCTGCTAGCAAAGTGGAAGCTACCAGCTTCCCTACTACAGCCAAGAGCTATGCAAGCATGTGACCATGTGCAGGGAGTTGGCTCTGGACATCAGGGCAGCAAATGCTGCCCATGGAGCTGCCCCTGCCCCTCCTCTGGTTCTCTTGTGTGAGCTTTAAAGAACGTATAAAAAGTAAACCTGCTCCTCCAAAACTGACAATTGATGCTGGAGTTGCTGCCATCAAATGGCTTGGTAAAGAGACAGGAAATAGGAGAGAGGAGCTACTCTGATTACAAGACATTGTTAAACGATGAATTATGTTTGGCTGACAGAACAAAAAAAATAAAATAAGTTCTGTGCTACAGGTGATCCGAGAGTAAATAACTAAGAGAGTGGAATGGGGAAAATCTCCAGTGGTTTTTATTGTCTTTGCAAGGCCACACAAATAAGCAGAATACTTGACAAAAGAAATCCTGTTATACTTCACTATGTTTCCATTAATGATTGACGCAGTCTATGCAAGACAACGGTCACTTAAATTACATATCATGTCTTAGTATGAGTTTCACAAAATTAAACTAAGGTGTGTTACCTTGGAACACAGCATCTAGTTGTCCAGTGTGGCAGAGGAAGAAAGGCAGAGGGAAAAAAGCAAACTCAGAAGATCTCTGCACCTTCCCCACAATACAGAGCCACAATACAACAGTCACCTTCAGACTAAATTTAAGGCATCAAATTTCTTTGGACTTAGAAGAATATCCTACTGATTTCTCATGTCCATTGAAAATATGTCTGCTTTTATCATATCAGACCATGAATGTGACCATATTTCTGGTCTGGTTTGGCAGGCATCCCAGTACTGGTATGATGACAAAATCATAGCAGTTCTGATTCCGCCTGACACTCCGCTTTGATGTGATGAGCATCCAGGTGAGAAGGTTCCATATTTCATTCAATGTTTCAGGTGGACTCCCCAGTCGTGAGGATGATGAAAATAAGAATTTCCATGGGTAGAGCGCAAGGCAAGGCTCACCTGGCCTGCCCAGGTCTCCAGTCCCTGCCATGAAGGGCGGCTGCACAGCAAACCAGACCCCCAGCTCTGCCCCCTCCCCAACCTTCCAGCCACAACTGCAGCTGGCCCCTCTGGCAGGGAGCTCCAGCTTCCCTAGGGACAACAGAGACAACCTGTCCCAGCCTTTGCCAGTCTGCTCTACCACTTCCAACCCTTGGACCTTCCACTGATCTTTCTCTTGCTCTGACTCTAAATTGCACTCCACATTCCTTGTACTTAGGGTAAAATATTAAATAAAAAAAAAAATCATGATTGCAACTTATCTCCAGAGTCCACACCTTCATACCTCCTGAAGGTGTGAACATATGCTTATGTGGATGAACACACTGCATGAATTTTGCATCGTTGCCCTCTCTTTTCCTCTTCTCTGCTGCTTCTCATTACCTCACTTCAGATTGCAAGCCTTTCAGTCCGGGCAGCACATCTTGTCACGTCTGGAAGAAAACTTATTTCTGTCCCACTTTCCATTTTCATGTACCTTTCTTGCTCTTTCTCTACTTTTCATATACATGTCACTGCCAACAGCTTAACTCCATTTCTGGCCACCTTTTATTCTCCAAGGGAGAAGCAACAACACAGTGAAAGTAAAGGAGTATCTGCACTTAAAAAGTACCTTATAAGATTAACCTGATTGGATTTGTACTTGAAGGATTTCAGACACCACCGTGTTGCAGTTGCTTCCTTTGCAAAATAAAATACATTTTCACCCAACAGCAAGAACCTCGACTTCCACCTGGACTCAAAGTCAACTTACTCCTCTCCATTTTATGTCAAGAACAGTATTACTTGCACAGAACACTCCTCTAGTTTCACTGTGACATATGCACACAGCTAAGGGGTTTTAATAGGATTATTATGGTGTTCCTGGGGTTTAAAGAGAATAGAGTCACACGTGAAGAGCTGAGGGCTCAAGTTTACTTGCAGATAAATAGAAAAAAAATCAGAATTCTTAAGTAGCAATCCTATAAAGAGTAAAACTTCTTAACAATAAAAGACTTGAGTTTTAGAAATTACATACATACATATGAATTTTTTGCTCCCCTCTTTTCACTTTTCAGGTATATGCAAATATCTGCAGATTCCTAACTTTGAAAATCAGACACAATCTCACAGACCAGCATATGGAAATTTTGCTTATTTTAATAGTAAAATTGGAAGACATACTTTCTAGTAACTTATATTACCTGTAAGCAAATGTATTTAGTAGCATAAGTCCCTGTTTAAGCCAAAAACTCTGGATACCCTAACCCAGAAGCCTACACTAGGACCACCCATTATTTAATAACATGCCTTTGGCAGGCTCTGTTGATTCTTGCTAAGAATACTGTCTTTAAAATAGAAGAAGATTAACAAAATGTTAAATCTTGGATGCTTGACACATGAAGATCACCAAGGAAACTGTAATTATTTGACTCAAAGAGAACAGTGCTTAGATTTAAGGACAAAGCATGCACAGGATTGTTCAGGAGCTTTGTTTTGTTTGCACTGAGATGGAGCATATCCAAACCAACTTCTCAAATGTAGTTTTAAAATACTTTACATACTTGTTCTACACAACACATATGAAGATGACCCAAATGTGTACGAACTAATGAAAATTATTTATGACAGTCTTCACAAACATAGCTACTTTCCCCCTACACTGTGTGTTTGGGGCACCACTTGTGTACTTGTATGGGGAAGGAGTACACCTCAGCAACCTGGAGAGTGCTCCACCTCCATCTGAGGGAAAAGCAGCCACATTGGTCTAATTTACAGCCTGGTCTATATTTGTCTATATTCCACTCCATTCAAATATGTTGTCTATAAAAATACACTTTTTTTCCCCTCAGTTTTTCCTTTTCTTTCAAATAAAACACTTTCCAAATTGACTGTGAAACTAAAAGCTCTTCGTGCCTACTCAACTTTAATTTTCCTTTTTTTCCAACTTTAATTCTTTGCTGTTAGGTTGACAATCTAAATGCATGTTCTAAAGAAATTTCACTATTTCAACATTTGATGCTTAAGTTTTACACACTGCATTTCATATTTAAAAAAAAAAAAAATCAGATGTCTCTCCTTGAACTTTTTCAGTTAAATCCCAAAGTGAGACACCCAGGGAGTTACTTTCTTGAAGCATGAAACACAATTAGGGTAATTGCAGGCATGTCCAAGTGTCCAGAGGTATCTATTTTTGACTGTTAACATTCCAGAGTGTTTCTTGCTCTATTATAAACTTGAGCTCTGCCATAGTTACCAAGTTACCAGAGTAAACAAGAACTATTTGATATCATTAGGTGAAACAGCATTTTCACTTTACTAGGACCGAAGTGGCTGCAGGAAGTCCAACATGATTCAACTGAAATTTTCATGATGTCCTAAATTAGGTTTTGCGTAGACCACTAGCAAGAAATGTAGATACCTGCCCTTGGAGTATCTCCATGGTTCACACACCTGAATGGAGAACAGGTGCAACCCTTTCACCCACACATTAACAGAATAACCTGTATTAAAAAACACACCCCCAGTTCCTAACGGGAGGAGTCCAGCCTGATGGAAGAAATAGTGGAAAGAGTAATGGAAAGAAAGTAGAAAAGAAGAGTCAAAGTGACTAGAAAAATGCAAGCAGATATCGGCAATCATAAGCAATACTTGTTAATAGACTGAAAAAATCCCACTCACATTACTTGTTTTCTTAAATTTTCCTTGGTCAAAATTTCTTGTTCGGTACTTGTAATTCACATACACTGCACAAAATAGTCATATGATCATCACCCGAGCACACAGTGTTAAATGTGCTGACCTAGGTGTTGGTCTCAAAGCCTTTCCCCCCAGGTGTTGAGTGATCACACCTCCTTTTAGACACTGTCCTTCCCATTCATTTTGGCAAAGGGGAGTATGTGATGAGCCTCAGCCCTGGGAACAGCTGCTAATGGGGAGGAGCAATGGCACCAGGAGCCGGGTCCCTGTATGTAACAGAGGAGCCGGGTCTCTGTATGTAACAGAAGGAACCCAAAAACCAAAGATGTAGAACTAGAACTTTTTCTTACTGTCTGGAGGAGGTTTTGGTGTAGGAGAGAAGGGCAGAGGACTAAAAGTCCCTTATTGGAGACACAGACTTTTTTGTTGTCACATGGCCAAAATAGTGAGATAAAAACTAGAAAAGCAGGCATGGCAGGTGGAAAATTGACTGTATCCTTGACTGTATCCTTGTTACAAAGTCCAACTAGTGGCCATTTTCTAGTGATGTCTGAGGGACTGACTGGGGGTAACACTGTTGAATGTCTTCATGAATATCCTGAACAGCGGAATTAACAGATTATTCCCTCAGGAAGTTCTTGGATGGTCACTACGCTGGAGGGCAGGGCTGTTATTCAGAGGGAGGAAGGAGGCTAGAGGAAGGTTCTGACACAAGCCTCCTGAAGTTCAGTAATTACTAATGTGAAGTCCTGCATGCCATATGGAATAACCCTATAGAAATATATGGAGTGGTGACTGACTGGCAAGGAAGCAGCTTTGCCAAAAAAGATCTGAGGGTTCTGGTGAACCAAAGTGGGAAACAAAAGTCAGCTGTCTGCCCCTGTGGCAGAGAAGGATGACTGCAAACAGCTGTATTAGCAAGTGTAGACAGCAGTGTCATGGAAATTACTATTTCTCTCTATGTGGCATTTTTGACAAGATTTCTAGAATATTGTGCCAGTCTCAAACAAGACCATAAGAGGAATGCCAGAGAAGACTAAATGGAGTCTTAATGTTTTAATGTGATCAGCTTCACCTCATCAATTAATGACACTTGAGCCTACAGACCTCCATCAGGAAAAAAGGCACCTCTATGGAACAATCAGAAAACAGTGAGTTTGATACCGATTGCTCAAGACAGTATTAAGGAGAAGCTTTTACAGTATTTAGGAATTTCTGTTTTGATTTCTGAAACACTTCTATTTATTTGTTCTGCCTGTTTGCATCAAAAAGTACTCAATTATATATAATGTACATATAATTATATATTATACTATACAAAAATATAAAGTTCAAGCAAAGCAGAAGTTGAGCTGATGGCTATGGTTTATCTAATCATGGACCATAAGGTGTTGCAAAATAATAAGCTGATCCAAAAATTGAAATAACCTATTATTTATGCAAATGACCACATAGCCAGTCTCTCTGGATCATGATGATTAATCATCTTATGGAACAAGTGTAATGAATTATCCAGAGTTATTCTCAGGATTTCAACCATGTAGGAAAATATGCAAACAACAATTACAAGTGGCAGGCAGGAAAGGAAAACAATGGCAATATTTTGTTCCTATACCATTTCCGAACATTAAAATGGCCTGAATTCTATTAATTAGATGTTCACAGTAATTCCTTCACGCAAACTGATTCATAACACTGTTGCCAATTCTTTCAGCCACAAACAGCTCATTCACATAGCAGCAACATCTCTCTTTATCTTGGCCACCCCATCAGGAGCAGAAGCACAGGCAGTATACCCAAAGCTGAATGAGGATTTACGCATTTTCTTTTATTGAGGAATTAAATTTTTAAAATCGCCACAAATTATCAATTAGTTTATGTGTTGCAATACTGCTGCCAACAGCATTAAAAAATAATCTTGGCTTCAACCTTCAAATTGCAAGATTGATATGTACCATGCTTAAGTTCCTCCTCCCTTGCTTCTTACCTTCTAGCATGTGTTGAAGCCCCGTTTTCAAAATTTTCTCCTCACCTTGAGGATTATTTATTTACTTAAAGGAAAGGGGGAGGGAGGAGGAGAAGAAGAGACGAGGTGGGAAGGGGGATATTTGCTTCAAGGATTGCACTCCAGGCAAGATCAGAAAGGTTGCCAACATGACAGTTAAAAACAGAAACAGCCTTCATCAAGGAAGATCCTCCATCACCTAGGCAGTGTTCCCATACCTCTCAATCCTTCTGTTACCCAGTTATCCACAGTAACTGTTCAATGGCACTGAGCTTCAGCACATAATACTCAAGAAGAGGAAATAACTAATTTGCTTGTGGCTCATTGAGAATTTTGCCAAAACATCAGTTAATCCTGTTACAGTCACTGATGTGTAAAAAAACAAATGGTCTTTTAGTAATGACAAAAAAAGGAAAAATGTCTTCCATAAAGCCCCAAATAACATATTCTAAAAATTACTTTTCTGCTCTAGTTTAAAAATGTGATTAAAACTGTATTTCTGTATGAGTGAATACACTACATTAGTACAGGAATTGTTGCATTGAATTCCTGAGTTCAGCCACACTTGAGCACATTGGGTGGTGTGGCAGAAACCAGAATGCAGGTGGAACAAGAAAACTCTCCTTTCTCATAGGGCAGAGCATGTTCCCAGGCAGGTCATTCACATAGTGGTGGTCTACACCCTAGCTTACCTTCCAAAGCCCATTATGTGCCCAAAGCTTACCTGCAAAAAGAAAAACCAATTAAAGAAAGGCCATTCCTAGTGCATCCTGAAATGGATGATAAAGCTATCCTTAAACCTTCTTCTCACAACATATCCAGAAAAGGCTGGTAAAAAATTATCAAAGGTAGTTCAAAACCCTTTTCTTGCATGAACATCCCATACAAGCTTAATAAATCACATAACCTCTCCTTTGAATTTTGCTTTCTGGCAGTGAATAATGGCATTTTTTCCTTACCTGTTACCTGAGCTTCACTACAACAGTAATTACAACATTGTTTGCAAGGCTCTCACATGGGCCAGAAAAGCAGTACATCTAAGGAGACAGCTGAGATGTTTACAAAGGAAGGTTATCCCTCTTCCCCCAAGAAGTAAACAGTGGTCATCACAGATAAATTAAGGACTTATTCCAAATTCTGTTTATGAGCCACTCTTTTAACAGCAATGAAGAGATGCTGTGTGAGGCACATGAGTTTGATATTTCTTTGCTGCTATTCAGAATTAAAAAAAAAAAAAAAAAGAGTTGCACAGATTTGTGATTGATATTGGGAAAATGCATTGAAACAGTTCCTGGTAGACACCAGGAGGCTCTGCCCATCTGGCCCTGGCTCCTCCAGTGCATTCAATGCTGCCAGGAATCCAAACCTGTAATTACAGCTACCCAGTGCACGAAACACCCACACTCCTTTGCCTTCTATTTTCTGTATTTACAAGGTAAAGCTTCTCCTGCAGCTGGCTGCTCCTTCAGAGCCCACAAAGCCTGAGCCACACACTGTGTACACGACGGGGCACCCAGAGCCTTGGGGGCCCAGTGCCGAGGTGCCCCCGCCCAGTGCCCAGCTGGTCCTTGCATCCCTCCCACTGCCTCCCCGACTCTCTGGGAGAGCTACAGGGACAGCACAGAGCTGGCCCCTCACAGAGACTGTGTTCCTGAAAATCCAGCCCCAGGCGAGAAGATAGCCTGTTATTTCAAGGGATCCAGAGACAAATCATTTGTTATTATGGGGCAGCCCAATGCCAACAGTGCACTGCAGGCACAGGATCTTGTGCCAGATGAGAATGCAGAAAACAAGGAGCACAAAAGCACTGTGACCAGACATCTGAGATGCAGCAGTGATGGACTACAGCTCTTCCACTTAGATTAACTGCCAGCAGCATTAATGAAATGCAAGTATATAACTTATGGTACAAAGCATTAGAAGTATTGAGCTCAAAAAGAGAAACATTTCCTCAGTCATAAAGGGCTAGAAATAAAACTGAGGTTTATAAGAAACAGGTCTTAATGGAGAAGCACAGCTCCTTGGTGATATTTTCACTTGAAGAGCAATAATTGGCATTACCTATAAGGTAGCTTCAGACAGTGCAACAACTTGTCCTCCTTTTCCAGTGTGACTCCTGGCTCACTGGCTGGGCCCTTTGCTTTTCTGGTAAAGCTTCCAAAATGTTAGGAATCCCCTTTCCAAATACAAAGCTGTAATCTCACCTGCAAATCTGCTCTGACTAAAGTCAGTACAGTATCTGTTAAACAACACATCTACAAGATTTTTTTCTTTCTCTGTCTATCAGTACAAATAGCCATTTTATTTAGATGCATTCACTGGAACCTATGCAACTACAACAAGGGTCACAGAAGCACACTAGTATCTAGACATAATCTTAGGACATTGAGAATCAATAAGCACATCTTGTATTCCTCAACCCTACCTCCCTTTCCTGAAAATGGGTATATGAGATGGAGAAACCAGGAACATGCACTATTGCTAACAGATCTGAGAAATGCTTCTTATTGGGAAGAACAATAATGGATGTCAGCAGCATCTCAAGCACCGAAGTGCTTGCTCTTGGTCAGATTTTGTAGGAAAAGTACGTTTTACAGGGGAAGTTATTTCAAAACAATGCAGCAACTTGAGAATTAGGAAAAAGAAAAGCCCAGCAAAAGTAAATGTCCCACCTTTGTCAGTAGAAAAACCTGGCTGCTGCATTTCATTATATTCATCATATACAAGGACTACTACAGAATTGCTTTGGTTTACCAATATTATCACCTTTACATACTTCACCAGCATATAACTTTATGTGGTGTGTGTTACAGTGTGGTATTTTATGATTCTAAGGTTACAGAATCCCTGGTTTCAGCACCCCACCACATAAAACAACCATGACCTGAAATAAAAATCTCTTCCTGACACTCCTAAGTGTGGCTGTAAATGTATGTTTATTTCCTTCGCTTCAAGCTTTGAAGAACAATTGCTGCAATTTTCTCAGTGAAGAAGTAGAAAACAAAGAATTAGTACCAAACGCTGGGAGATCAATTTTCACAGACCCCATCACTTGATAATTTAAATGCTAAGCACTGAAGCCAATTAGTCTAGACTAGAGTATTTGATGGGGGCAAAATTTAGGTTAACAAATACTGCATAATATTATCTGAATACTATAGAGCAGACTTCCTACAAAGATGAATTTTGAGTCTGCCTGTTATACAAAACAGGTGCAAAGAGTGCGTGGGAGAGGTGAATTCATCCCTCCTCTAAATGGCAGTATAAAATAAAATTAGGATATAAAATTTGGGGGTGTCTCACAGGGCAGTTTTTAATTATATACTTAGCAGCATCTTTGCATATAATCATTACCTCAGCCTCCTCATTTGCATGTATATATTCTTTTGTGCCAAGATCAAAGAACAAAGGTTAAATCCTTCTAAAACTCTATTCAAGCAGTGAAAATTGAAAACAGCTATTTTGAGGCTTTGAGCTTTTTTTAGGTTTTTCAACTGTCTGTTTAATCTGCTTAAAATTCTGTTTACTTATTAAATCATGTATTCATAGTGTGACAGACAATTGCAGAACACAGGTGAACCAGCAGAGTTCTAAGAAGGACCCTTTCAATGGTACCTCCCATGAAAGAAGAGAAAGCAAACAAGGACACTGGCTGGCCTGTGGAGGACTTTCACCAAATCTTCACTCCTTCACCCCGATTTGTTTTGTGAAGGAAGGGTTTAGCGTGGAAAAACTGGAATTATTGTCTAGTCCTCTGTTGCCATGCTCATGATACACAAACAAAGTCCCTCTCTGTCCTGACAGCCATGGATAAACATCCAGCCTTGGCAGCTGGAGTGGATGAGAAGTAACAGAGAGGCAGAGCCATCCTTGTGTCAGTGAAGAATGATGAGATCAGGCCTGCTAGGGCCATGGGGCTGCCTTCAGCCACTGCCTCCCTAGAAAATTCCAGTTTGTGAGTTTTTCTTCTTGCTCTGTTGCTGTCAGCTGACCTGTACATATATCAAGCTGCACGTTATGGCTATTCAGTGTTCCTGGCTACCTCTCAGGAAGTCCTCTGTCCCCACTTAACATTCCTGTTTTGTGTTTGGGCCTAGGCTTAATGGGTGAAAATAACTCATGTACTGCAAACTTCCTCCTTTTTTCTAAATGGAAGCTGGCAGGACCTGACCAAGGGTTTAAAACTCTAGATAAGACAAGGGGAGATGAACTACTGAGTGAATGAAATCCTACAAGGTACATGGCATGGAAACAGCTCAGCAATTCCTCATTTTAACAGAACTTGGACAGATATAGTTTTGTAACACAACCAGCTGATCCTTGTGACACATCACCAAAACCTAGAGAATATTGAGATATAGGATGCCAACATAAAAATAGCACATTCACACAGGTCACAGCACTAAGAAGTATTTCAGGGTTCATCTAGATGCTGGATACCTAAATTAATCTGCCATCCCAACCTCACAAACTGACTCAAATACTGACTGCTGGTGATACCTCTTCCTACTTCCAGTCACAGGTTCCTGAAGCAGTAGTCAAAGAAGGCTGGAGAAGATTTTGTTTCTGGGATAGTAACCTCTTTTTAGTGAAGGAAATTGTTAACATTTTAACCATTAACTTTGCAGCCCTGTCACTGAAAAGATACAACAAGGTCAGCTCTTCCCTCCAAGCTACTGATGATCTGAAAACATGGAACAGGAACAGTCTTTTATTGTCCCAGACACACAATCTTTACTATCAGTAAGGAACAGCATGCCAGAAGGGTAATCTCCAGGACTTGGAAGCTGCAGCACCTATTTCCACTGCACCACAACCCATTATGAAGGGGATGGCAAAGTTCAGCCTTTCTCAATAAACCCATGGCCCAGGTTTGCCACAACATGTATCTGAAATTTCAGTTACCAAAGGGCTATTGGGATTTTCACTGATAGTTAATTGCTTCCCATTATGTACACATAAAAAGATGAACAATGGGTGAATTGACTGGTAAATATTGTATTTTAAAAAAACAGGTTTTGACTAGTAAAAGGCTCTAGAGAGATCTTCACTGGACACGTGAAGAGTCCTTTCATGTGCATCCTTTTACACTGGCAGTCCTCTGAGCAGATTCACTCCGTCCAGGTTTAGCCTACATCAGATTTGATGGGGGTAAAGTGAGGATGATTTGGGAGCAACACTGTGACGGTCACTGCTCACTTCAGCCTCTTCCACAGTCTTCCTTTAGAAGAGTTGGAGATTAGGAAAAAGCAGCAGAGAAGGAAGCCCAGCAGGATGTAAAACACCAGGTGAGGCTCTCCGTCTACAACACTCAACAGTAACAGCTTATTGGAAAGAAAGAAGAATTTGAACAACATCCTATTTCTGTCATGCTCTGCCAAGGCAGACATAGCTTTTGGATGGGGATGTTGAAGCATTTCTTTTTACTCCACCAACTCTGTCCCTCTTTCAAGAAATGTTTCCACCATATGGTAGAAGTAGTCACAAAATGACAGAAAATGTCATCTGGATATTTAGTCAACTGCTGTTTCCAGAAATGATGGCATCCTCAGTCATAAAGGAAAAAGGCAGTAAAAGTAGGGCTTCACCTGCAAGTCCAAAGGCACTCTGGCATTTTGGCCTCTTCAAAAGAGTGGCTGAAACTAGGTAAAAATCTTCAATTGAAAAAACAGCAATTCACTGAATATATATTCAGGACTATGAAAACCAGTTTGCTGTATTTGCCCCTTTCCATCTAAATACTAAAGGTCTGATTCTTACAGTTATTGTGGTGTCCACACACAGACACAACCCTCCATCTGAAGAAGGGCAGCAGATGGTCAGTGACATCTGAAAAACAAGCTACTTAGCAAAGGAACAGCGTATAAACTAAAACAATGCAAAATAAATTATCTAAAGGAGAGCATGTCACCCTGCTCTACACTACTGGAGTACTACTGTCACTGTAAATTTTCTCTCATTTTCCCTTTAACAGCTATCAGTATGTCTTTCCCTTGAGGACTGCAAAGGCACACAGGGATGTGTCTCCTGCCTTCCAACACCTTTTCAACCGTTCAGGTTTCCTACGCAGCACCTGTCTGAGTGCCCTGTATCATTCCTGCTTCCTTTAGCACCTGCCTTTCTACATTCACAGGAAAAGAAGCTCAGCTACAGTGCACTTTACCATGCAAATGTTATACAGCTAACAAATTTGTTTTACATGGAATTAATTTTGGACACATTAAAAAAAAAAAAAAAAAAAGGAGAGAATAAAGCCAAAGGAGACAACATTCTAGGAAGGCAGGCAGGAAATATACTCACATTTAAGTACCATTTAAACCCCTTCATAAAGCATACAAACAAACAAAAATTCAAAGTGATACAATGTAGTATAATTCAAGCCTAATGTTGCAAACACTAAAAAATCAGCAATGAAGCAGATGCTTCACATGGCTGTTTCACTATCCTGTCCATAGAAAGCAACTTAGAAAAATATGCTCAAAATTTTCATGTTTTCCTTCTCACAATGGCAAAATTTTATGATGATGATCTTTTATCATTTAAGAAAAAAAAAGTGCCAAAAAACGCATAGTAAGAGCAAACTAATTAGAGTTTGTACCTATGCAAAAACAGAATTAGATCTCTTAAATAATTAAAGGCATTTCTAAGTGGCAGCTTTTCTTATCATTACCAAAGAGTCACATTATATTACAGCTGAGATTAATATTTTTAGTATCTGAATGGAAACAAATGTGGAAACGAATGTCTGTTAAAACTGTGTGATGGCCTAGGGCTTTATAAATAACCACATCCCCTCTTTGCCAGTTGCAGTGATGACTACGGATACAGCATGCTAAGTTATTCCATCACGAGTCACACGCTCGCGGGAGCACCGCAAAGTGAAGATGAAGGTTAAACAGTTAGCAGGGATTTCTAAGCGAGAAGGTGGCTGTGTGACCTTGCAGCTCTGACAGGCTCT
Source organism: Platyrinchus mystaceus (assembly GCA_035041135.1). NCBI lineage: Eukaryota > Metazoa > Chordata > Aves > Passeriformes > Tyrannidae > Platyrinchus > Platyrinchus mystaceus. Next base: position 9,761,479 of record JAWWLV010000088.1, read on the forward strand.
AACCGAGGGAAACACTGTATGTAAGTAATCAGATGTTACCGATGTTCCTCAAAGGAGAATTTTTTTAATTAGATACAAAGCATTTCATGTCGCAAAGGCCAACCAGGAAAGTCAGGAACTCACATCAAAAGGTGTGCTCTTTCTAAACATTAAATGTAACATTCTGTTACATACTTTACTCCCAAATTCCGTGATCATGCTCATCTGATATAAAAAACTCCCCTGCACTGAAACCCTAATGCAGGCAGCTTTGAAAAAGACACACCACACCTATTTTCACTTGAAGGTGTGCAGCTGCTTTGCAGTGTTTCCCTAAAAAATAGCACCATTCTCATGAATGGTTTCCCAATGTGAGCTGATTAATATTGCAGCTAACAGCACTTGTCCCAAACTTTGCCTGGAATTTCCTCCCTCTAACTGTTACACTGAAGATGCATTTTCATAATCCAGGCACAAAGGTGACTTCTGCCAAGCAGAGGAAGGGAGCCTGGAGCCTGACAGGGTGCTGGTTCCTCTTGGCTCATTCAGGGGCCAGAAAAGCAAATCAGCGAGGCCATGTCTTACAGAGAGCCGAGGAAAAGAGGCCAGGAAAATTCACGCTGGGATTTTTCCCAGGTTTAGCTCTGTAGGTTCATCTGCAGCTTCCCATGAGTCAAGGTAAAGTCGAGACTGCCTGGTGTGGCTGCAGAGCTGGTGGCAGGCACTGCCTTACAGTATGTCCGAGTCCTTTTCTCTGGGCAGATTCGGTCTGTCCTTCCCACCCCTTATCTCCAACCTCATCCAAACAGTCCCAACATTTGCTTTGAGCAGCCTGAGTACTCCTTCCCAGAACGGTATCTCTTTAGAGGTTTAAAAACTGGGTGAAAACTGAGGTATGTTTTCACAGAAAAAGATTTTAAAAAAGGTAAAACCTGTTATGGGTTACTGGTATGTAAAAGGCATGGGTTTAATGAGTGAAAGAAATTTCTCCTTATTCTTTATTTCAGGACCAGTTGAGCAGTTCTAGAGGCAGTTTTTATACTGGAAACTGTTCCAATGGAAATGTTGGTGTAGCCAAAATTAAAGGAAGCTCTGCTACAACTTCCAGTGGTATTTCCATTTGTTTTATTACCCCTATCTCTACCTAACACAGCTCCCTTAAAAATTATTAAAAGCGCTAAAATGCCTCTAATTTTCCTTCTGTTTCTAAGGAAGCATAAAACATTAAACAAAACCAATTAACTAAAACAACACTTTGGACATCTCGTTACAATTTGACAACCACTTAAGTCTGCCTTCAAATCAACACCCTCTACAATTCTAACTACATGTAACACAGCATGGCTGGGGATGACCCATGTTTATATTTCCTAATTTACTCTGCTTTCTGAACTGTTAGAAATTAGAGCCGCTAATAACCAAAAAATATTAAAAAACTCACTATTATTTGTTTGTAAATTATTATCAGAGGAAGACAAGCCTCAGATCACTTCCACCTTAACAACTACTGCCAGAGTTGTCTCTACCCATTAGTAGTTGTCAACAGATTGGTTTTACTTAATGGGCAGCCAAACTCAGCTTCACTGAATAGCATTTCCCTGGAAAAAAAACAGAGCTTGCAAACCTTCAAGTAAGGAAAATGAAAAGGATGTGTGCAGTAACATGCACTTCAAAAATGAAATGTAATCTGCTCATAAAACTTCAGGATACAGCTTTGTTATCCTACTTTTTAGTAATTCCTACTGTCTACCCATGTATTCAAATTGGCAAGAACAATACAACCAATATCCTGAGACAGCAGAATTTTGCATGAAATACATAAATAAAACTAAAATGTTGAAAAATAACTGTTGAAAAAAGTTTTGGGGGTTTTCCTAAGTAGAGCTCTGACTATTTTTGTAAGCAGACCAAGAGTAGTTTGACACAGCAGATCATAGCAAGACATTGAGGGAAACAGCTTTCCAAAAAGAAAAAGTAATCAAACCATCCCCAAATGTTCCCCTACCTGCTGGGCTATTTGTTTCATAACCAGAGCAGAGCAAAGGGTTACGTAATCAGAACAACAAGATACTACACTCAGGATTTTGCTCATTTCTCTCACTGTGAAAGGAAGTTACTGGAAAACCTATGGTGATTTCTTTTTTTTTTTTCCCCAAATAATTCCAAAATTGAATTGAAATGAGGAAGAAAGATTACACGAGCTATGGCAGAGCTATCCCTGCCCTTTACACACACTGTATCCTGGGATGCCTTGCAAGCAGAAGTCTGCCCAGACTTTGTACAGCAGTGTGAATGCTCAGCACTGGGCTGGAGACTAAACCTCTAATTAGATAGCTGGGGTAGGGCAGGGAATCTCTCCCTCTCCTTTTCCCTCTCCCTCTCCCCCTCCCTGTGATGCCCGACAGTCAGGGAGCAGACACAGACACTGTGGCACATCTCTGCAAAGGTTTCTCTTGGTAGCCTGAGCAATTTCTATTTTCCCCTTATATTTTTAATGGGGTGGGGGGTGTTTTTTGCTTCTGTTAGAAACAGTGGTTTTAGCCTCATGAACAAAGCCTGGGGTGAAGTGATGGGAAAGGTTTGGGGAAGAGGAGGATGCTTTTGAAGAATGGCATTTGATAGCTGGGCCATGAAGTATATAATTAGTATATGCTTTCATTTATATTAAAGAGGAAATACAACCAAGCCAGTAACCCAGCAATTCATGGTTATGGGAAGCAGTGTCCACAAGCGGATGGAGATGCCATCCTACTCTATTTGGTGTCTGAGCCTGGGCTTAGAAGCTTGTTCAGAAGCAAAAGAGCCTTAGTCTCCTTCTCATGCTTCATGTACGCCATTCCTTTACAGAAACAGTATCTGCAGATGAACATTGGCTGCCAAAAATGTGATAAATTCAAACAGACAGGCTCTCATAATTACTAGAGAAATCTGTATACAAAGGAGGAAAGGGAACTATGCTCCATGGAAAAA
>JAWWLV010000088.1:9764527-9800900 GCA_035041135.1 Platyrinchus mystaceus
TCAAACAGACAGGCTCTCATAATTACTAGAGAAATCTGTATACAAAGGAGGAAAGGGAACTATGCTCCATGGAAAAACCCCCACAAACATCATATATGAAAACAAGACAAAGGGAGCTGTTGAAACAAGTCATACCAGTTTCAAAAACATTTGATTTTCTCTTTTCCCTTAGGTTTTAGGAGGGTAACTGAATACCATTTTGTGTAAAAATAAAATTATTCTGTATTTCTGCTATCTGGGAGGGAGAAAAATAAAAAAGAAAACCAGCCATCTTCCAACCCTGTCCCATGCAGCACACATAAATCTAAAGAAAAGGTAGCTTCCTATCTGAAAATACATGAATTCAGGAAAAAAACACTATTGCACAAAACTACTAAAGGTATGGAGTTGTCCTACTGAGCAGTATGTAGGCCTCAGTCGTAAAAAATTAATAACCAAAAACCTGCTGCCCCCCGCTGCCTCGGAATCAATAATCAGGAATTTTTGTTGCAGGCACAGAGCAGCAGAGCGGCAGGTCAGCCTGAAAGGCCACACTCGAGCTCCCGCTCTCGTGGAGGAGTTTTCTTTAACCAAACTACACTGAAAGATTCCACCAGAATATTTTTATCACCTTCCTCAACCTCTTTTGATGACTCTGCACTTTGCAGACGGCGGTGCCTCCTGCCCTGCCCCAGCATCCTGAAGCAAATCACACTCCCAAACACAAAGGCAGCAGGATCCCGTTCCCATGTGGCAGGGCAGGCTCTCCCATCATCTTGACAACATTTGTCATATTGCACACTCATCATTCACCAGTATCTCTCCATCTAAAGATGATTTGAGAAAAAAACTTTTTCATGTCCTGGTTCCTTCCAGTGTAAATCATTAAAGAGAGCTAGTTTATTTTCCGACCTCTTCCATCTTCACTTTTTTTTAAACCATTCCTTCTAACAGCTTCCATTTAGTATCTTTGTGAACAGCAGAAAATAATCACATTGCCATTTCTCTTTAGTGAACATTTCTATTTTATTTCAGGTTTTTAATCAGGATTTTCAAGAGAATCTCACTCTACTCCACAGATACACATACGGGTTTTACAGGTGTTTCTGTTGTGAGTAATGTACCTACCATACCACTTCAAAATGATGCTGGTATGCCAAAAATGCAGTACTTCTGGAACTCTGAAATTATTTCATAATGCATTCATGAAAGAAACTGGATCACAAAACATGTTATTGCTATTACCTGTAAAAGCCATTACTGTGAGGCCTTAAAGAGGCATTAAAGAGCTTCACACACTAACGGAAAACCTTTCACATACACTGGCTGCTAAAAACAAGTCAGCCTGTGCCAGCACGTACCACAATTAACCACAATGATTTCCTCTTCTTGACAGAAATCTCTCCACAGAATTTGCTCTACGCTAATGCCTAAAACTGATTTTTAATGGTACAGATGAGACGTAAACAAAATGAGTTTATCTTCTCAGAAGAAAACATTTCAAGGCCAATCCAGTTGTTTCAAGATGCATTAGAAAAGAGCCAATTCTGGAAATGTAATTCCTTTTATTCTTCTGATTTCAGAGGAATGGTTTGCTGACATTTCTAACTCACACCTTGTTTTTTAACTCACTTCAAAAATGGATAATCAACCACAAAAATCACCCTGTTCAGAATCTGTGACGTTGGGGTGCCCAAGAGACAGGTGGGTTTGCATCTCCCGATTAAAACATTCACACATCAATTTGCAAGATCTACAGACTTTGGAAATCTTCTGACTGATACATATTGCACAAGAACACAAATTCTCTTTACACTGATTACGTCATGTATTGCTCAGGATCTGCAACTTGCCCTCAGAATGGCCAATGCCATGAATTAGTAAAGATTATTTTTAACCTTCACACGTGTAGGCTGAACAAAATGGCTGCGGTTTTCTCAGAGCATAAATTGATTAACAGCACTAAATATGATGTTTTGGTACATTCACACAAGAGCATCAAAGGTTGATTTCACTTTTTAATACTGGAAGGGTATATTTATTAAGTTGCTTTGCTAAAATATTTTGGCACTTATCTGGCAGAAATCTGAGATGAAACGTGTAACACTGATGTAACGACATTTTCTGTGGAACATAAAATAATCTGGCACACTCCTCTCTCCACCATATGAAAAGTAATTCAGCTACAATCCCTACTAGATATATAATGCTTTCTGAATTAAACAGAAGTGTTTGAAATCTTTTCCATTTTCTAGTTAAAAAGAAAAAAAGAAAAGAGACAAAAAACCCTAAATCAAGAAGTCCACTTTACATTGCCAGCTTTACAATGTTGTTTGGATATATTACCAGTTACTCTTTTTAGACCCACAGTCACATATTCAGAAATCTATAGGAAACACTGCAAAAAAGTAGTACAAGAAATGCACAACTGAAAGATGCAAAGATTTCCTCCAAGGCAGGAAACTGAACTTCCAGGACTGTCTGGTTCTGATGGTTTTCAGCTCTGCAGAGTTTTCCATTTTTATCTTCTTCAATTTAGCCCTTGGAAGCTGATGTGGGAGGTATTATCTATTTGGTGGAGATCTTTTTTCTCCAGGTTGTAGCCAAAAATAGACGATGAAAGGAAAAAAAAAAAAAGAAAAAAGAAAATCTCCTGGAAATAGCCTCAGAAGATGTGATTTACAAAAGAAACCTGCCAGCCACAAATTAAACCACACTATATTTATTCTGAAACAGAATTAAAATGAATAGCATCATTAACTGCGTCTGCTAAGAAGTTATCTAGCTTCTGTACAGAATGAGTTTCTGCTAAGCAGGACTCCTTGCCCACATCTCATCCATGGAGTTTGTGTGATAGAAACACACACTGGCTGTGGCCTCGTGTTTCACACAACTGATGATGACAGAAGTCAAAGAGAGCAATGGTACTAAAATGGGTTCACCACAAGAAAAGGATTATACAACCTTAGACATAACTTACACAATCAATTAAGAGGGATACAAAGAGGAATGAAGGCATTCAGCAAAAGACATATACATATATATACATGTATATATACAAATAAATATGAGAAATAGCTCACCACTTCAAGACCCAATAATAAACAATATGCTGTGATTATATTATAGTGCCAGGGCTGTCAAGCAAGTCCATAGATATTAATAAAATTATGTAATTGTTTAGACTGGAATGCAACACAGCAATAGCTGAAATACTTTGCAGATAGGTACAAGACTACTAAGTCTGCTCTTGATTCTGTGTTTGCTCTTAGACACTCTGACCATGTGTCTGAAAGCAAACAGAACAGGTTTTTTATTTAACTTATTCTTAAAAACTGATACTATAAAGACAAGTAAAGCAAATGGAATATTCTCAAGTTGCTGGCCAGAGAGGCAGGGTGGAGTTTCTCTTTATCTTTTTCAATTACTCATGAACCACATGAACAGTCTTTAATATTTTTTCACTTTCAGAGTTGCACTTGACAACTTCAGTGTTTGAGAAACAACAGCAACAACAACACTGCAGCTGGCTGTATCCTGTACTTATCCTATAAGTCTGTGGGATAATAAAGTCAAATAAAATAAAAATAAGAGCATCTTCGACAGAAAAGGAAGAATTACTTTCAAAGTAACATTTGAAATTTCAGTTGAAAACATATGGTCAGACAGAAGGACAAAGTGCAATTCTTCCCAGACTAGAAAAAACCAAACTACCGAACATCTGCTTCAGAGGCAGCAGAACAGTAACTATGTGTCCCAGCTGATGAATGACCTATACAAACATTTCCCTGTTGTGACATGGCAATAGCTTATTCAACCTCCTCTTTGAATCAAGAAAGCTTGTCAGAAATCAAGGGGTTAAACCCCTCTTCTCATCTTCCTCCTCTCCTCAGCTTCCCACACAAGACTGAACCTATTTCATAAATGAGAGCTGTCCTCCTACGTAAGATTTATATTAATAAAATCACTCTTTGAGCATCACAGGCTCCATCTATCCCAGCACATTAAGCAGTGCCAGGGAATGTTCCTGGGAGAAGGAACCTGATGGTCTGCACTCCCAGGCTGGGAGATGGTCCCTGGCAGTCCCTGGCCCCAAACCAAGCAATGCTGTTCCAAGCCAGTCTCTGGCCCAGCTCCGGAGTGAGCTCTGCCCATCCATCAGTTGGGATGTGATCGACCTGTTTTGGAGTGTAACACTCAGAGGTGCTGGCTGCAGCTCTGCTGTGCCAGCTGGCCCCACTGCCAGAGCAGCCACAGCATTTTCATGCACTGACAAATCCCAGCAGCAGACCCCCAGCACCATGCAGGGTGTGCCAGCCTTGGAGCTCAGACTGGTTTACATTTAGGTGTCTTTACTGATCTCATGTACAGCCATGGGAGAGCAGAACCAGCTCCAGTGGTACATAGACCCCATGAGTTAGTTCTCCTCTGATTATGGATACAAATCACTGTCAGCGTTTCCAGCAGAGACCATGTACTGTAACACTGGCAAGAGATCTCCTGTGATCCAGCAAAAAATACCTGTCACCAACTTGGCAGTGTAAAAAACCCAATAAATTCAACTTTGGGAAATGTGCTCTATTTCTGTTTGTTGGTGTACAAGTCTGAGTGATACAGAAGCAAACCATTATTCAAAATGGACTTTATGAATGCAGAACACAGGCTCCAAGCCTTCTACAGAGCCTCCTACAGCTGCACTGAGCGGGGGGACAGCATTTCAGCAAAGGCATTCAAAAATGCCTACATTATAACTTTTTCAAATGAAAATCAAGCTCCTTTCTTGAACCCCAAAATACTTCTCCATATGTAGGAGAGGTCAGACAAGTGCTACGGGATTTGATTCTATTGTTTGAATAAAATACAAATGTTAAGAGAGCAGGACAAGTGATCTGAGGGTATTATTATCCTCACTAGCCAATACTCCACATTATGGAGCTCACAGGACTCAGACCTGTATCACCCCTAGGTTTCTCACACATCTCCCATGGTCAAAGGAGAAGCTTCAGTAAGAGCAGTTTTAACACTTAACTTCTGCAATCCTGTTTTTAGCACCTGGAGTGAAAGACAGAGGGGGAAGCCACACACACAGGGATCTCTGGTACAGTTGATGAAGGTGCATAGTCCTCGTTCAGCCCTCCCTTTGGACCTGAGGAGCTGAGCACCATTGGTATCACAGACAGTCAGGACACAACCAGCATCTCAGCCGGCTACTTCAAATATTGCCGGTCATGTAACTGTGCAGACCCAGGTCACAGGACAGGCACTGAGGCCTTCTGGGCTATGACAGAGGAGATGCAGAAGTTGAGGGTGTTACTGCCAAGTCTCACCATTGTTTCCCAAACACTTCATTCAGCCCTTCTGCTGGCAGTGGCAAAAACAACATGGTGTGTCCCAGCCGAGGGCACCAGCATCTCAAACTGTGAATCTCACTAGAGCTCAGCTGCCACCAGCCTTTCCAAGCTCCCCAGGGCATCTGACAGTGGCTCCCCCTCTCCTGGGCTGCAGTGCTGGCAGTGCCTGATCTAGCTGGTTTCAAGGAGAGCTCCTACTGAAGCCCATCCTCTGGAATTAGAGTGAGTGATGAAGATGCAGCTCTCAAGATAGAGAAGGCAATTAATTACCAGAATCTACACTGCTGGTTTTAAATATCACACCAACATGTATTAACACCTTTTCTTCAACACTACACAGTGCAAAAGGCAGCACTATCTTAAATATTTTTGACTCAGAATGCTCAATCAATACAAGTAGAATACAAGAACACTAGATAAAAGCAAAAATAATTTGAAAAATATGATCTAGAAATCAAACTCAGAGTGAAATGGAGTTTCCATCTTCCAGATGACCGGTATAACTCGAAGTGACTTAACTCATCTGACAAGATGGATTACAGCTGGCCCCTTATCTCTTGGCCTGCTTAGCAACATGAAAGGAAAAGAAAAACAATGCATTAATTGATGGTGGAGAACGTTTTTCTTCCTAATGGTTTCCAGCCAGAATTTTTGAGCTCGAGCCATTTTACAAATAATGGCTAGCATTTGTGTACACATTACTTTCTTTCATGTGACAAGAAAATGTAATTTTTCTTTGAAAACATACTCATTAAGGAAGCAAACCCCTTCCCCTCCCCAGAAGTCTTTGCACCCCATTCATAAGTGTGACACAGTATAATCACTTTAAGAGGAACCACAGATCCTTTGAAAACTCCCACAGCAGAGACACAGCCATGTGCCTACTCTCCAATGCCCTCTGTTAGATCAGGCCTACCCAGTATTTTAAGGTTATTTGCAAAGCAACAACCATCAGAGATCTCAATCAGGTTAAGAGTTATTCTAGGAAACACAAAAAAAAAAAATAAAAATCAAAGAAACTAATGATTATCACAAATAATTGAAAGAAGCAGGCATCATTAATAAAGTCATAATATTACATAGGTTGATTATATGCTCAGAAGTCAACTGGAAGTATTTATTTCCTCTGATAGAAGCTTTTCAGCTCAGTTTCACAGAGCCCTTTCAAGAAAAGGAAATGCACAAAGGGAGTTGCAAATGACTGTGTGGTACTTCTCACCAGGCTCAGCGCTCGGGGAGATGCGAGTTCGACAGCGGATGAAATGCAGCATGGGGAGGTGAGCAGCAGTGCATGCTGGCTGAGGCGCCTGAAATTCCCTTGTCTACTACTAACATGCAGATCCCCAGAAGACAAATCCAACTGCAGAAGAGCTCAGAGAAAGTCTCCAGCCACTGCATGCTATGTCTTTTAGAAGCAGAACACAAATACCCAGCAAAAGGATAAAATCAAGACAATATAACACTGTAGGTTTGTGCCACGCTGCCTGTGATGCCTTGGGTTAAACAAATGCGTCTGCTTGAGCCTTGTTTTTCTTGCCCTCCATTGAGATATGGCTCAGGCCACAGAGGACCAGCAGAGAGCACAATATCTCTCCAAAACAGGGGCCGAGCTGTTGCCAGAACAGAGACCATTTAGCACATGACCAGAAGAAATTATGATATTTTTTCTGTTACAACAGGAACTGCTTGGTCTCCCTGCTTGGGCTGCACCCCAGGAGAGGCTTAGTTAAAAGAAATGGCAATTGCAATAGAGTTCCCTGTCTGAGACTAAAGCTGGAGCTCAGTTTTACAAGGAACAGATACATTATGTATGTGCAGGCACGCAAAATTATTTAAAACCACCCTGAAAGATGGCCCATCATGGAAGCAATGCCAGCAGTGCCCACAAACACTGCCCACCTGACCAAGCAGAACGGGGTGCTGAACACCTGTCACTTGGAGCAAAGACAAGGCTGATGCCACACATCAATTCCTATTATTTTATTTATAACCCCAATACTGAGATGCGTCCTAGATATGTGTGGCAAGGAACACTTTCCTAGTCTCTCTCCCACTGATGTATCAATCAAAGCTGATAGTGCAGACTTCAGTGATCATCGATAATTATCACATAAGGCCGAAGACCACCCATGAGAAGAAGCCATGCAGCCACCAAATCTTCCGCTCTATATGATCAAAAACTGGGAATCCAAAAAAAAAAAGAAATCTTTCTGCTACAATGGATTTCACAAGATCTTACAGATCTCTGTGAGTTGGGAAGGCCTTGTAGAGTGTTGCATTTTCCAGGTGATGGTAAGGTAGCTAAGAAACACACTTATTCCTGTCAGCAGCTCTCTGAAACATTTAAAAGTTCATTTTCAAGAGTAATAAATATATTTCATAACCATCCCAAAGGAGGTTTTCCTCTTCACTGAAGCTACTGTACTTGGCATGGAAACAGTGTGACATTTTTCCCCAAAGGTTTTGGAGTGATAACTGATAGCTAAAACGAATTTTTCTATTAGGTTTAAAGCTGTTGCAGACTGACTTTAGGAAGCAAGGTTTGGATTAAAAAATCCAAAAATTAAAAATCCAGAAATGTAAATATTAGAGCATTTGAAAAAGACACAACTGATGCACAGAGATTAAACTAATTTAAGGCAAACTCCCAGATGTTTCTTTGTTATGAAAGAAGTGAGAGATCAGAGACATCCTTTTATTGCCTTTCACACAATAAACTTCCCCCTGAAGATGCACCATAAACTAAACTAAGATAACTTTATTAAAATACTAAGATATTTCATTGATATTGAGTTGTACTCAGATATTGAAAGAGTTCAAATATCTTTCAGTACATTCTAGAAACATGTTTGTTCTTGAATGAGCTTACATGAGGTACACATAGAAAGAGTAACAGTAAAATTATCAGCCTGAGGGGTTTGACTTTTTTAGAATCTAGAAATGACAAGCTAATTTCCAAAATCTTAACTTTAGGCACCAAATTAAGAAGGTTTAAAAAAAAAATTGAATTGGATTATTTCTGCTGTGGTTTTAAACTGTTAGCTATACATGTGAGACATGTTTTCAGAAGTTTATTGCAAAAATCATTTTATTTTGGTTTTAATGGAAACAGATGCAATCTCACAATTTACCAGGCTGGCTAGGTGCTGAGAAAAGTGTTCCCAAACTTCACAGTTAACTGTCCTTGACAGCTTACAGTGGAATTTAGCTACATTCAAAAACTGCATTGACCCGTGACAACCTTAATGAGATGGCACTATTTACATCTCTCAAGTTCCTGTGAAAAAAGCCTGACCTACATGTGCTCTGAGCTGCATTATGGTCACTCTGATTAAACTTAGTTCTAGATCTGGAGTCTCACATTTTCTTAGGGAGTGAAGCCCTGGCTGCAGACTGTGGATGCCAGTCATTCCAAAGGGTGACAGCAGCTTGTGACAGCATCCAGCGTGAGGAAATCTGTGAGTTTACCTCCAGGTCTGAAGCTGAGAATGAGGACTAAAGAGCAATATGGGAATTAATTTTTTCAATACCCTCTAAGTGAAAAAAACAAGATACACAATGGTTGATTATCCTGGAAAAATGCAATTTAAAAAACTTTATAATAATTTTTAAGCCTACACAAGAAATTCACAAGAGGCAAAAACTTCAGCTTAACTACTGTACTCACCAAAATCCTGAGCTACAGATGGAGAATCGAACAATTGTCAAAAAAACATTATGTTTTTAAAAAACACACATCGGCTAAACAGAGCAATACATCATTACACACAGAGCACAAGTAATAACACATTTTTTGTTCCCACTTGAGTAATATTAGAATATTAAGTTAGCGCCCCTAATATCCATTTGGATTCATTTCATGGGTATCATTTCTACTCCCATTCCTAGCAAAACTCAGTAACTATGTAAATAACTGAAGTAAAATATTTTCTATTTTCTAACCTGTAAACATCTGTCACACTGAAAAGCATTTTCACAGGTGATTGAATGAGGCAGGGGAGAAGTTAATCAGACACAGAGCATTTCACCATGTGGTCAATGGTTTCAGTCCAGACCCAAACTGATAGTGTGTGTTTAATGAAAAAAAATCAAAACCAAAAAAGTAAAAACACTAAAACAACCCAAAGTTTCCAGCAGCTGTTCAGTAGTACTTATTATACTCCCTGGTAACAATAAACTATTTGTACAATCTCCCTGTATAAAATGTGGCATTAAAATAAAACCTCAGCCAAAATTTCTGACATTTCAGTCCAGACAAGATTATTCACATGTCTAAAGTCTCCTGCCTTGGAGAATGAACACCAAGACATGCTTCTTCCCAAATAGCCGTAATTTTATACCCAGATACTGCTCAACTTCAGCAACATCCAGACTGTGGCTCTGGGCTGCATCCTTCTATCAGTTATAATCTGTATTTTCACATGATGTACATCATGAGGCTCTAATGCTCACAGCCAACAACAGACTGCATTCATCTACAGTCAGACATGTGTCATGTCCTAATAACTCTGGTGGCAAGTCCTCATAAAACTGAACACCCAATGTCAGACTATTACTGACCTGGCTCTCCCAAGGCTCTGCTTGGCTGGGCTGACCCAGTCCCTGGCTCTCCACCCCGTGCCTGCCTTCACCAGTGCTCCAGTGATAATGGTTCCCTGTGGTTCCCAGCACCATCCAGTGCCCAACTATGAATGAATGTTCCTAAGAGTTGGATCATCTTATATAAAGCATGGAATGGAAAACACCCTTTAGTCACTGTTTGGAAATTCTGAGAGTGGTGAAGAGCACCTGAACACACCCAGGTAAGTAGGAGTACAGCCCATAAATTTCTGTCAGTGCTGCACTTATAAGAAAAGGCAGGAAAAGTCTTATCCCAGGGCAAGGTTCCCATTACTCTCAGAAGCAGATGGAGGTACCACATACAGAAAATACCTGATACTTGACATTGAACTACTGCAATAACTATGTGGCATATGCAAGTCAAGCAACTTCAAAAATTGTGCCTGAGCACTGATATCCCACAGAACCACCGTGCACCATATCTGGGGTCACAACCAGAGGCAGCATTCACATGCACAACCCCAGCACAACTTGGCAGCTGTTTTTTTTGTTTGCTTGTTTGTTTGTTTGTTTTTCCCGGAGCGCAGAATGACTAACTCAGCAGTCCCTGTTTGCAGAGTCTCATAACAGGGTTTGGAAGTGTGAACTGCGCATTTAGGTCAATCTTTTTTTTTTTACCTGGGATTTCAAGGTAACATTTACATGCCCTAAATACCAATTCCTTAGCATACTTTTAGCACAATTAGGTGATCAAGCCAAGCTATAGTCATGTGTTTCAGCCAAGAAGCCATTAAGTACTGGGAGCAGCAGCATTAGCAGCTGGGAGTTTATTTTAGGCAACAAGGCTAAAATCTTTCTCCTGATCCATAAACAGTCCCATTGGAGAGCGTATACAAAATCAGAGGGATATTAATATTAAATGAGAAAAAAAAGATGTGACATAAAAAAGCAAAAGATTTCAAACAGAACACAAACTTACTGAATGTGAAAGAAAAGGCAAAAAAGAGGGGAGCAGAAAGATCATCCAGAATTCCTTAAATAGAACCAGAAGCATTTTGAATAGTTACATTTTAATTAAGTTAGAAATAACTGGATGAAATTCCATGACCTGTGTGATACAAGAGAGCAGACTAGAGGATCCAAGGTTGCTTTCCAGCTTTAAAATCTAAGAACCGATGAACAGAAAAGGAAAGACACTTGAGTGACAGCAATGGAGACAGAGCTGTACAAAAGTTATTTCAGGCAGAGAAAACATACTGCCAAAAATAGTAAGAAAATATGTCTGACATATGCATATACATGGTCTGTTCTCCACTACCCACATCAGTACTTACGTATTTAATGTACACTTTGGCAGGAAAAAAAAAAAAAAAAACAACACAAAAGGATACGCTGGGTCCCAAGGGAATGGCTTCACAGGTGCCCACAAACTTACACCACGTGAAACAGGAAAATCCTCAGCCATGGTGGGTCTTCAGCCCTGTCCAGATAGCAAATGGCAAGCACACAGCCACCAGTTCCTTGGACTTAGGGAGGTGTCTCCCTCAGTAACCCCAGCCCTGCTCCACCAAGCACAGGGTGTGCAAGAGCCAAGCACCGCCAAGGAAAGGGCTGGCCCAAGGCCAAGTTGTTCCAGCTACTCACAGCTGCTGGACACTCCCCTAGGATTCAGGGACAGATAGCACAGGTTGGGTAGTCAGCATTTCTCAGTAAACAAAGAAACATATTAAGGACAAGACAAAAATCAAGATTTAAAAAAAAAAATCATGGTCAGCAGCAATAAGCTTTGTTCTGTTACATCAAGCAGAAAGAAGCACTGGACACTCTTCTGGAGAGTTTGGACATGAAAACTGCTACACAAGTATGAACTGTCACTGTTGGATACCTTCAACTCGGTATTTTATCACACATCATGAGCAAATTCAAACCAGAAGTTAGAAAGAAATACTGCACACAAAGCAATGCTTACAAAGCTGTATTGCTGCTGGCTTTAGTGACAGCCACATCAGGCGTATTCGTACAGCAAAGAATCAGGCTTTTTGGAGAGCGTGCTCCAGCCTCCACAGAGATGCTCCTGTAGGGCTAACACTGAGGAGACCCTACACCTTCATGAACTGCACTCCAAGGGCTGTGCCCAAATCAGTTTCCACAGTACAACCACAGTGGCAGGAAAACCGAACTGCTTTCACCAAAGAGCTCTGATTCCCTCCAGGTAACCTACTTCCATAAGGAATCTCTAACGCCAAGTCCTCCTCCCTGAGGCTCCTGCTGATTTCCTACACCAACTACCAAGTACAAGTCTCTGGGTGCAAGGTTTGCCATAATAGCCTGTCCTAAATAAGCAGCAAATGCAATACTTCAGAAATTGCCCAAAACACACCATAAAATGACCACAGCATTTTATTAAATCAAATATTTAAGATTATTATTGTGCTGAGGAGCATTTATGCACTGTAGAGCATTTAAAAACAAGTACCACAGAAGCCATTGCCTATGCTGTGCCTACAAAGATGAATATATGCAAAAGCCTGCGACTCATGAAGGTACAGTCATAGGAAAAAAAGGAAACGGAACAGAACCAGGAACGAAACTCCCACATATTTGCCTTTTTCAGCTCATCTTGCCAATAATAGCTCAATTGTTTCCTTATAGAGAACTGCAGGGAAAGTTAATTATCAAAGTAAAACTTGATGGTTTTAAGGCTGGGGGGGGGGCACTGAAACCATCTTACTGTATTTCCTAGCCTTTAGCACAAGGACTGTACTTAGAAACAGAGATCTCAAATTTAACATTTGGTGTCCCTGGAGATTTTAGAGCTATCGGTCTCCTTTTTTCTTCTTCCCAGATCACCCACTATCACCATAGCACACCAGATCCCAATAAATTAAATCAGTAATTTCTGAACTGCTGACATAAATTTTCATACAGTAAGAGGGGGGTCAGTGAAGTCAAGAAAGAAGCCTTGACTCTCCAATGTCTGTTTTGAAATCAAAGTGCCATTCGTGGACAACCAGTCTTATATCTTGGTCTCCATTCCCCTCCTAACTCCAGCAATCACAGAACTCACAAGCCATCTTGCATTCAGGTAATATATTTGATTACTTCAGATGGTGGAACAAAGATATGCACCCATAACTTCAGTTTCATATTTGGATTGTGATGGCCAAAGCTCCAAGATGCTCAGTATTGTGACCTGGTACGGTACTGCTAAGTCTGCAATAACCACAGTAAGACGAGATCACATCAGACGTCAGACAACTCTGAAATAAAATGAGAATATAAAGGGGTTTTTCCCCTTTGATTCTAGATTTAAGATCATTAAGCCATAAAACCTGTAGAGCTGGGAAACCACAATTATTATACACTTGCAAATTCAAGAAAGTAGATGGGGCTCTGAGGCTAAGCTGTATTTAATTTCTGCCCACCTGTCACTAGCTCTGGTGTGATATGTCATACTGAATTAAAAAAAAAAGGTAGCAGATTTATACTTTCTTTCTGTTGAACAGGAAAAAATCTTTCCCATGTTCTTGAGTAACTAATCTGTGAAAATGCACAAGTAAACAGTAAAATAATTATAACTAACAGCGGTAGTCTCATTTATTTATGATGAATAAAACATGATGGAGAGCTGTCATAAAAAAAAGACAGAGATCTAATCTCCTAAGACGCACAAGTGCATTTCCTGTTCATGTCAGTAAGAATAAACGGCCCTGTTCAAAGCCCAATGAATTTACTAGGGCTTAAGTGCCTCTGTCACACAAGAAAAAAATTACTTAAGATTACATGTTTCACATACAAAATGATGGAGAGGAAAGGGAAAGATGAATGAGTAGTAGCAGAAAATATGAGAAATATTCATTAAATTCAAATTCAGAATTACACTCCTTTTTTTGTAAGTTTTCAGGATCAGTGAAAAAAAAAATCAATATTCCTAACCCTACGGGAAAACTGCTTAGAGCAGGGTGTTTCTGCTGAAAAAAAATATTCTGAAATAGATTTCCATTAATCTGCTTTCAGCAAACAGAAAAGTCAATGGACTTAAGGATTTGCTTGTATCCTAAGTTTTGTGATATTTTACCCAATTGTAACCCGCTATTTGTTTCCTCGATGGTTCACTGTGGAATCAAACAACACACACAGAACTACAGAATGGGCAACAACTGTTTGCTTGCAGGACACACATTACTAATTCCATGCAATTGGACAACAGCTAATTACTACATTTTGGAAATACAAACAGGTGTTTAGCCTGCAAAGTACTTGAATATTCCTTCTGCATGTTAAACCTGGTGATCAGCTCCAGGCAGTATTTATTACTTCAGCACCTCTTAAGACAGTCTGGAGTTACTCAACAAGGAATGGCAGAGTTCTAGAAAGTTTCATCTGTGCCCTGTTTAGTGTCCAGGTAAATTCCTTATAAATGACCCAAACAAGATATATGCAGCTGATTCCAGACAAGAGCAAGGGACAGACTGGAAAATCTCTCTAGGTTAATCCAAACCCTATTTGCTAAGAACGTTAACAGTAAAGTTCCTTTCTTCAATTCAAAGTGAAATGCTTTTGACCTAAGGACTATAAACCTCAACAGACCCCATTTTCTACTACTATCATAAGTTCCACGTTGCACAACACCAGCCCAAGGATCTCAGCAATGCACTTGCAGAGCAAGCAGTTGCCAAAGCCCAACTTCCCAAAATGAGGAGTTACCATATTGTGCATGAGATAAAATACAGAACTGCAAAGACAAACGGTGACAGCTCCGGTAACATTTTAGATCCCTGTAAGAAGTGAGATGATTGCTGACATCTGAACATCTTTTGACAAGCAGTTCCATCTGAGAAAACGGAAGGCATTATTTTAATATATTCGGGGAGGGGGGGAGAAAGAACTATCTTTAAATTCACAGTTAGCTAAGTCCCACTTTATTCATGAAGGTTAGCCACAGGAAAACCAGTCTCATGGTCTTAACAGTGTGATGATGTTCAGAAAAGTAGATATGAGAAAACACCTTTTCTTAATAGACATGCTGTGCATGTGGCATCCAGATTACCTCTGGTAGCTTTAGGGATTAAAATTACTTTTCTCCTCATTTGCAGCTCTTTGCAATGCAAAGTCTAACACAAACTGAAGCAGGAACTGGACTGTTTATGGGTCCTACACCATTAGACCTGTTAAACTTCAGTTGCAGAGCTGCTATTCCTGCTTGGAGTGTGTGAGCCACAAAAAACATGTCCTGACACTCAGTTTATAGGGTTGGCACTCTGGCATCTGGAGGCAGGGCAAATTTTTCATAGATGATGCATTATTTCAGCTAGAAGTCTTTAAAAGGCTTTGAATAAGGAATGCCATTTTCAAAGAACCAGTATTCAGGTTTTTGTCACATACTAGGCATTCCTTTAACTTACACATTTTCACAATCTTACATTCAATTTGTAGAAATGAGCAACCAAGAAACCACATTGGCCAAAATGCTCTATTTTGACAATAAACCAATAACTGTTAAAAAAAGAAACTGAATGCACAGTTCTCTAGACACTGGCCTGCAGTACACAGTTCTGTGAAACTAATCTGCTACATGAAAGAAATACTTTAGCACGTAATTAAACTTCTTACTCTGCACTAGGAAAAAGGGACTTGGGAAGAAATCAAATCTGGACTGATGTCTGCAGGGATATTTTTCAAATGCATAGTTTCTGTAGGAAAATTTACGTACTTATTACACTTACAAAGGCCTGTGATTTCCTTAAGGATTTGAAACGTTATTTCTTCCCTTGTTTCTACTTTCCATTATTTCTGACTGCTCCATGAGAACAAACAGGTGACTTTGCTCATTGTTTCAGCCATGTGACACCATTAGACTGACCAAAATTAACAAAACACAATAGATTTAACAAGCAAGGAAGAATACAGGAACTGCCTTTAATTGGGATCACTACATTCTGCAGAACTGAAGGAAGACTATAATATAAGAAACGGCTTGAGAGGAAAGTACAAAGGAGTCAGGATCTGGCAGGCAAATGTGATACACGTGTGGTGAGGCAGCCTGTCATCCATCTTCCTAGGAGATCTCTTTGTTGTAGATGTCCAACTTGGAGGAGCGTGCAAGAAAAAAGTGGTGCACTTTTAACAAAAAATAGTGATGTCCATAAAATCCAAAGAGATTCAGGGACCAGCTCTGAAAACAGGGATGTTCTTGGTTGTCAGGGTAACGTGATCACCCCAGACAACACAGACGTCAGCAGGAATCCACAGCACACACTGGGTACCCAAGAATATGAGTCTTCCTGCTTTCCTTTTGCAATTAAGCCACAAAGGGATATAGGTAATTGTTGCTAAGGTGGGGCTCCGTCTTTCAATCTACGTTTAAGGGTCCAAGAAAACCAAGAAACTGGCTGATGCTTAGAAAAACAGTCTTTACTGATGTTACCATCCAACCTTCCAACATAAATAAAAAGAATCAACAGCTAGCAGAAAAACAAAGTGAAGTATAAGGGACGTTACTCTTGTTTAATGTTGCAGTGTCCAGCAAACATGGTAAGATCCAATGATACACAAAATACTATAATTTTCTTGAGGGTAATACTCATATAGCTTTCCTTTCATTAGATCAGATGCCTGCTGTGCACATTCTCCTAAGAAGTTAACACAGTTTTCCAAGTTTCCAAGACATTGTCTGCAGCTTGATCTCTTGAAAACTACATTGCCTTCTCCATCAAACCAACAGACTTCAAATCACCACTCAGTTGCAAATATACAAAGATTCAGATATGCAGTCGAATAAATGACCAGGTGACCAAGTCTTGCTTTCATGCCTTGCTAATTATCCCATAAAACACATAAAGTGAAGTCATATGGCTGACAAATGCAAAAATGTGCAAATTCTAAAGGTTTCTTACTAATGAAAGTGGGTACATCTTCTGACAGTCACTGATCCCACAGCATTGCCCATGTGTGTTCACAGATCACTGTTCTATTGCAGTTTACACACTTGGTATTTTGGACAGACTCTCGTGGTTTAACCTGGCAGGTAGCTAAAGATCACTCAGACTCTCATTCACTCTCCCTCCCAGCAGGATGGGGGAAAGAACTGGGGGAGAAAAAGAGTGAAATCTGTGGGTTGAGATAAAAACAGTTTAACAGGACAGGAATTGAAGTAATAATAATAGCAGCAGTAGTAATAATAACAAGAGAATATACAAAAAAACTGACGGACAATGCAATTGCTGACTGATGCCCAGCCAGATCCCAAGCACAGCCCCTGGCCAGATTTTCCCCTAGTTTTTACACTGAACACAACTCCAAATGGTGTGTGATACCCCTCTGGTGAGGTGGGGTCAGCTGTCTCAGCTGTGGCCTCTCCCAGCCTCTTGTGCACCCCCAGCCTCCTCACTGGTGGGTGGGGTAAGAAGCAGAAAAGACCTTGGTGCTGTGTGAACACTGCTCAATAACAACTAAAACATCAGTGTGTTGTCAACATTATTCTCCTACCAAATACCAAAAACAGCACTGTAGGAACTACTAGGCAGAAAATTAACTCTATCTCAGCTGAAACCAGGACACTCTGAAAACATTTTCAGAAAGTTATCTAGCTGAAAATAATTCCCATGTAGTAGAAAACATCAAATATTCTGAATATGGAATATTAAAGTTGACAAGAACAGCCTCACGGGGTTTTATTCTTACTCTATGTCACCACTGTTGTTTTCTTTGAAGACTACCTTCCTAAAAAAAAAAGCATTTAAACCACTTTGTTTAAATCCCTCTAGAGGCTAGACCAGCTCTTTAGCACTATGGAGTGAATAAAAACATTCAGTCACCAAATGAGATACACATTACTGGTTCTGCAGGAGAGAGAAATAATATGATCTAAAAAAACCATTAATGTAAAACTAAGTTTATTTTTTTCATTGTTCTGCTATAAAAAGACAATTTATACTCAGAAAGGATTAATGGAAGAGGGAGATTTTTAAAAAGTAAATGAAGGTATGTCTCAGGAACAAGGATGGAAAACATCACTCAGATTTTCAGAATAGCAAAATGTACAACCAATGTAGGTTAACATCTATTCTTCTACTCCCAACCATGGTTGAGACCTCTTTGCAGCCAATTTTGCAACACAACCTTTCCCCAGCTGGTGAAAGATCCTATTTCTTCATTCCTGAAGTCCAAGAAACTTAAACATGCTTGCCTTTCCCTCTTCCCTCCTTGATACGTCACAAGCTGGCTGCTTTGCATTGAGGGCTAATAGGTCATATGCAACAAACAAAAGTCTTTCCACACCAGTTTCACTGTCAATATTAAGACACCAGTGAGCTTTCTTTCTTCTACTTGAAACTGAGTTGGTGTTGCTAGCATAAATATTTACTTTATATCCACAAACACACGTACACCTTCCCACACACACCCTTGTGACCATTATGTAGCTACAAAGCTCATATTACCCATCTACAAATAAAGAACTTTTTCAAGTTGTAACTTGAAATGTCTATTAGAAGCTGTAGGAAACTAATGACCTGAAACAGCAGCTGGCACTGAAGCTACCTAGAAAACAGCCATACCCTCAGTTAATATCTTGCTTTGCATAATTTACAGATGATGAACAGTCTTGGGTTTGCTTCATCAATATGGGAACGGCACTTTCCGCATTTAGGCAGACAACGCCCCTTGTTCTCCCGGTGCTGTGCACATCCCTCCCTGCCTCAGCTCAGCAGGTCCCCCCTCTCTGAGCCTCACACCCCTGAGCTGCTGGGGAGGTAATCCTGGGGGTTTCAATAGTGCTGCCTCAGGATTAAGCACTGAAGACTCAAGACAGCCACTAAACATCAACTGAGTTAACATACGGAGTCAAGTAGCAAAACTAAGTTACAAATAATAACATTCAGTTTGTGTTTCACAGCAATCATCTTGTGCATTAAAGACAAGTAATAGAAGAAATAGTTTTAATATCTCTTTCTTCGTGTTCCATATTAAAAAGCTTTCAAAATCTCTTGCAATTACTGCTCTACCTTGTGATCTGAAATACAAACCAAACTCAGGCAAGGCCAAGCACATTTTGAATTAAGTTTAAAGTCTACATCAAATACATCTCTGGAGTTGTTTAGGTGATAACAGATTATAATCTTTTTTTAATCATCATATTGTTTTCAGTTCCACTTGACTAACAACAGACAGGAAAAGCAGCTCAACACCTTTCTTAGAAGAGCTCTGCCACCACCTGGCATAAGGCAGGTGGGGATTACAGACAGTATGAATCAGAGTTCAAGATGCCCCTAAAATAACATGAAAGCAGAGATGGATCTCAAAATCACTTCAGATCTTTGGCTGTCCTTCTGATTTCCTATCTGACGTAAAAGTAGAACTATGTCTCCATGCTTGGCTACACAAAATTAAATTACTTCAAAATTTTAGGGAGCTAGAAAATAATAAGACTTTACAGCTCACAGTCAGTTCTTCAAAGGAAAAAAAAAAGGGGCAGGTAGAGGCAGTGGGAAGAGCCAGCATCCAGTGAAGTTAATTCCTTAACTGGGAGTTTATCTGTGAGATGTATGCATGTAGGCAACTAGCTTAGAAAACTTTATAGGTGATCTCAACATGCATTTGTAAGCAAGGTAAGATATCACTCATCTCTTCCTGAACACTTAGATACTGAATTGCCAAATAAGAATGTACAGGCTACAACAGAAATTCAATGAAGTCAAAGAACCAGTAGACATATTTGAAGGAATCAATCAGTTATGAAGCTTATACACAGAGTCAGCGATATAATTATTTTTGTGACTGTTAATGTAAAATTCCCAGGCTTCATTTGAAGGCCTTATCCTAAATACCCTGCTGGAAGAAAAGAGTTAGTTTGGTAAGCTTGGACAGACATAATTCAGGACAGGATTAGGCTAAATATATCTAATATCGGTTTAAAAAACATCTACAATCAAATCTTGATTTGCATCAGTCATCACTAACTGGCTCACATGAAGCCAGATTCCTCTGCACAGTATCTGTCCTTAACTGCCAAATTTATTATGCTTTCCATTAAAAAAAATGACCCCGCCACAAGCAGTGACCCTTCATTGTTTTGTTACTAGTTGCAGAAGGGTAAAAGCTGAAGAGCTGCAAGAAAAACAGGGTCTGGCCTTTGCACTGGCTTGTGGTTTTAATTTTATTCCACAGCCTATACTCCCTCCTTCTACCCACCAGGTCTCTCATTCTCTCCCTCCACTACGGACTTCACACCTTCCTGGTTTTGCTGATTCTTGACTGCTCAAGGCTTCTCGTTTTTTGTACTAAGACCTCCAGAGCTAGAAATTAATTATCAACCCTTTGTCTCTGTGACAGGAGGTATTTTTATGTATGCATTCATGTACGTCTGTATGACACTGCAGGATCAAGGATGATCTCTGCCTCCCCCTTCTAAGCACAAAAGTAATCAATGCAAATACTTTAATAGTAATGTCATAGCTATTCGTCTTTCCTGATCTTAAAACTTAAGATCTCTGCTTTGAAGTGAGGACAGGTTAAATGACAGTACCGGCCCCCTCTGTAATTATGTCCCTTTTATGGCAAGTTTTCTGGTATACAACAGCTGGTTTTATTACTATTAATGCTGCACGTTGACTACAAAAAATCTGACCTGAATGGGATAAAACCAAACCAGCTGTTTCATCCCCTTTCATCTATCCACATCTCAAAGGGGGCTTTGTGCACCATCGGTTTCCACCGAAGAGCTGAAAAAATCACGTGTCACAACAGGGGCCCGACGTATGTGGGTCATCTAATAACGGGCAACCCAGGGCCCCGCGACGGAAATCTCTGCCCAGCCCGTCCTCCCCCGCTTAATCTCACCACGATGAACTGGCACAGAGGAAAACAACGAGCGCTCGCTCGCTCCACTTAATTTCTACAGTGAATAAATAAAGAAACGAGACAGTCAGCGTGCTCAGTCGTAGAATCCGCCCTGCAAGTCCAGATGAGCAGCAGGGCTGGAGGAGAAAGGGGTTTAGTCCCCAGAATTAGAAAAACGGAACCCAAACACTAACTTAGATCCATTATGCTGTTTCTGCACAGAATATAGAAATAACTCTCTTTTTCTGCCGCAGCATATGACTTCTCCCAGCCCTCTCCCTGACAGCCTCCTTAGTTACCCTGGTTTTGCATACCACACTTCTGTCACCAAAGGAGATACAACAGTACTGCCCACCAACTCAAGATGACAAAAGCTCAAACCCAGAACATTTTAATTACAGATCTCTTTTAATTTCAATTGCAAAGAGTAATAATTACAGAGTGAAAGAAGCCCACATAAAACCAAAAAGGATCCCACAGCCACTCCATGGACTTCACCAAGGTTCACCCATAGCTCCCCTTTAATGATCCTAGATAAAGCCTGGAACTAGAAAAATTTTACAGAAAGATGTTAAGTACAAACTTAACTCACTAAGGTAATGCAAAGGGTAATTAGTGCAGGTTTGACTTGAGATGACACTGCTAGTACCAGAAGACTGACTACACACGTAAAGTACATTTAAGGTAATATTTAGCCATGGCTCCAACATGACTGAGTCTTTTCAGGCTTCTCCTCAAACACCAGTAATTACATTTTAACAAAAAAACATTCAATACATCACTTTATGTAGCCTGAAGAAAATGAATCATTCAAATAGGTATTTATTTCCAACAGACATAAGTATTAAAATAGCATTCCAAGACCATGCACGAGCAGCACTATACAGACTGCTGTGTTTCCTGTATTTTAAGTTGTCGGTGTAACAATTAACAGTAGGGTACCTCACATGTCCTTTAGTGAGTTGAGGAATCAGTCAGCTTTATAATGAAGCACAGCTGTTAATTGAACATATGCAGTGTACCAACAGTGGCACATTGCATGGAGGGCAACCCTGACTTCCAGCAGTCAGGACTCACAGAGACCAAAAGCCTGGTGCCAAACCCACACCAGTTCCAGTAGGACTGGTGAGATTTCAGTGGCCTTTGGCCAGCAGGAGCATCTGAAGCATGTGTATGCAACACAGCCCAGAAGAAACGGGGTGCCTTTAATCTGGAAGCACCACGGCATAGAGTCAGCATCCTACAAAACTAGGATGGAGTGAAGAGCCTGGAGGGAAATGGTGGAATACAGGAGCACAAACACCCAGAAGAAGGCAAATAATTAGCCTCAAGAGCAAAACCCAAATCAAAATCCTCTCTGCTTTTCAGCCCAAGACACACATCACTAGGGAACTGTGCCAGTGTGCATCACAGCACTTCCCTTTGCACTTTGTCTAGTGAACAATATTGCCCTAAAACTTTTATTGTACTGCTCTAAGCCTCAATGTCAGGGCTGCTCTGAGTTTTATTCAGATCACAGGGCAGGATTTGTCTCCCTCCTCTCCACACCAAAATGCCACAGTGAAAAAGCTTTCCTCAGAGTAACAACCAGATGCACTGGTATGTAAATGAAGAAAATTGCATTCACACCACTGAACCCAAGGAAGAACTACACATCTTTGTTAATTAGCATTAATCACATAAAATGTGATTTTGGTAGCAAGATAGCTTCCTACAACTGGCCTTAAGCTAGCAGGCCTGCCACAGGGCAGTGAAGAACTTTCAAGATGCTGGAGGTCTCCACATTCCAGGGCTGAAGCCATCAGGAGGCCTGCACACACTCCAGGTGACATTGGCACCAAAGGTGTCCTTAAAGTGACCAAGGTGAAGCACAACAGTATTCAGACTTCTAAAATATTTATTATGCAAGTTATTCTACAGTTTTATCAGCTGCAGCACTTCTACACAGACTCTCATCTCAAGCTTGGTGTTAATGGTTCAAGCAATAATTACAAAAAATAACTACTTTGAAGAAATGGCACAATAAATACTATGAACAACTTCTTTGGGATAGTTCTAATACACTGCAAAGATTAATTTCCAAGTAGAGAAAAAACAAAGCAAAGCAAACCACTTGCACAGCCCCACTGGAGAAATTCCTCTGCGGTAACCATTCTTCGCAGAATCAAGGATTTAGCGTTACAACCTGTGATGTTCTATTAAAGCCTTGGAGACAGAAGCTCTATAAAATACATGTTGAGATACAAATATCTATCCTGTAGACAAAAAAGAATAAATAAAAACTACTTGTGAGCAACAGATTTTAATCTGAACTAGCCACAAATTTGCATCTGACACCAAAAGCCCTCTCATTGTTAGCATTATGTAGGCAATGAAGGTGTATGATAAACTGTAGTCGTATCAGATACAGAATTAGAAACAAAATATTTAAAAGTATCATGGAGAGCCACTAAGGTTTTGATGATAGATACAGAGATAACAGTAAACAATTTCCAACTTGGCAGAACAAATCAAATCAATCTGTTATG
Organism: Platyrinchus mystaceus; assembly: GCA_035041135.1. Classification (NCBI taxonomy): domain Eukaryota; kingdom Metazoa; phylum Chordata; class Aves; order Passeriformes; family Tyrannidae; genus Platyrinchus; species Platyrinchus mystaceus. The sequence continues at coordinate 9,787,785 of JAWWLV010000088.1, forward strand.
GAGATTAAACGCTTGGAAGCTTATTTGCACATATCTGTATTACCACATAACAAAAATAAAACCAGAGATACACATTTCAAACATCAGATGATTTCACTAGCTACTTCTATCCTACATGCTCTGTAATATGTGAAAGCATCAAGGATAAAATACATAGTCCCTCTTCTGAAGGCAGTACCATTCAAAAGTTAGATTTTCATAGTTCTAATACAGTCTTAAAGGGGTACATAATCCAACCACTACATGCTTGCAAATTTCCCTTCCTAACCTTCTCAAATCCAAGCTAAAGACATAGGAAATAGGGCTTAAAGATCAAGTCAGGCTCCAGCTTCTTCTGCAAACAGGTGGGCAGAGGCAATGTGTGAACCACAGACACCAGTCCCAAAGGTGCCCTCTGACATGGTGCAGTTACTTCTGCAAATGCAATGAGTGTGGGGGAATGTGAGTCCTGGTATATCTGCCAGGCCATGCCCACCTTGGCTACTGCTGGCCATCCACACTGGAGCTGCAAACCCACTGCACTGAGGCCAGCAGTGTTGGGAGCCAGGTCCCCTCCCAGAGCCACCTGCTGCCCCAGGTGCCTGTTGAGGCACAGGTGAGTCACCTTTGACAGGCACCTACTTCCCTTCAATGACTATAAATAGAGCCAGAACAACCGGTCCAGAGGCATCTCAAAGTTGGGCATCTGAGTGAAGGTAGATGAATCCTACTCTTCACCTCTGAGTCATGGTTCCTCCCCAGTTTTTCACCTGAGGCTGCACAACTATGTAACACCCACAGGCAGAACTTAAAATACATCCTGGCCAAGAGCGATCTGTAAAACAGGAGGATACAAAATTTGACAGTTTTCTCATAAATAGCCCTTAGGCCTTCTAAAAAGAAACCATGCAGGGAAAACAATCACTGCCAGATAACCATATGTTTTAATGGGAGTGCAGATCTCCTCCGAAAATCAACTTCATAATTATATTGTAGGGATATGTTTATTGCTCCTCAGCAATAAAAATAAAACTATCATTTAATCTGACTGCCAGGGCCGAAACCTCCACCAAAGCTGCAATCTCCCTGGTTTACACAGCACCATCAGCCCCATTGCTAACGCCACATTAGCACTGCCATCCTGAGAGAAGCAAAAGTCATACTGAAAATTGCTTTGGTGCCCAAAATAAGTAAACAATACTAGAAGCTGCAGAGGGAAAGCATTTCTGTTGTAACAATTTTACGCTGTCATTTTAACAGGCTATAAATAGGTTTAAAAATATTTACTGAAGGCCAAATTCTGCAGAGTTGAATTTACCCAGTGGCGTTATGTAAAAAAGGGCTGCAGAAATGCACTAAATGGGGCTGGTGTTACAGCTCTAGAAATAATATATTCCGTTTTCATGCATTCCAGTTTTTTCTCAGCTTCTTAAACTGATAAATTTGCAGTGATGTTTTCATCTTCAAACAGTATCCACAAATCTCTAGTTTCTGATGATGATGAATTGGAATGAAAACTGGCATTTGCGGCCCCTTTACGCCAGTCTTCCCTCCCTCGTCCAAAAAAAGTTCTGCTATAAACACAACCAAAAATTACAGAGGGGCAGATTTAACTGAAATAGGTCTTCAAAGATGATGAATTAAAATCTCTCTTAAAAAACCTATATCATTGTCATTTAATTTCATTGGAAAGATTTACAGTACTTGAAATATTTTGGCAAGTATAATGGATTAGTGAACCACCGACACGAGACGGAGACGATCTGGGTCAGGCATTTCTGCCAGCTGCCTGCTCTCCTGCCTGCCTGCCTGGGGTACCACACACCAGCTTCCCAGGCTGCTAAAAGGAACTCTTGAGGAAGGCACAGTAAAGTCAGTAGCACTGACAATGAAAGAGCAGGCCTACAACCAAGCACATAGTGCAAATCTTTTACTATAATAGCACTGATAATAGCAGAATACATCTAAAGACAGTAGAAAGCAAGTTAGCAATAGTAACTCCATGGTACAAGTAATTTTCCTCAGAGGACAGGGAATTTTTTGTCACCCAGTTTCCCAGCAGTACAAAAGACATTGAATGGCACATGTGGAAGCAGTCTAGAAAAGCCAGAGGAAGACAGAAACAAGATCCCTCACCATTAACTTTCCCCTTTACTTCTTCTACCTCCATACAGCAAGAGACCAGGGCAAGCAGCCAGGCATGAGCTCACAACAGGATCCAAGATTCTGTTCCTGGGAGCTCTGTAGGGATCCACAGGGTTTGCTGGCCACAGCCACCTTCCCCTGCAAAACCATGGATGTTACCAACAGAGGAGGAGGATGCTCCAAGTCTCAACTCTACAAGTAGTTCTAATTCTCTCCCCAAAGAATCTCATTTAATCCTCAACAGCGTTGTTAAACCACCATGATTTTCTTGCTTTTAAGACAGAACTCCCAGGCTGCTCTCCATGACATACCCTATATGGTGACATGGATGCCCAAACCCTTCTGGTTTGTGCCTTCAGGCAGAACAGCATTTGAGAGGGATCAAACACCCACCCTTCCCTCAGCACTGGCAACAGTAAGTGAAATGCTGCCATGGAAAGACCATTCTTGAGACAACCCAGATTTTGGTTTTTCCTTTAAACAGATGAACATGTAGCCTTCAGTATGGTGTTTCAACTAGTGGTATATCAGGGTCAGATGATATCAAGGAATATAATAAAAACCAGAAAGTATTTCTAAATCACCATTTCACACAACAGCCTATTGAGAGAGGATATGAAGTCTGACTCACTGTAATCTTCATACATTTAATGGATTTTTCCACACTCCAGTTGGGCTCCATACCAACAGGAAGAAGGTTATTTTCCTCAGTGAAAATCATTAACAATTCATATGCAGCAGTTTCTGCCATATGTGGCTCATCAGCTGACTGCCTTGATCTGTTAACCAGTCTGGTGGCGGGGTTCTTCTAGCTTAAATGAGGAGCACATTATTTTAAAGTTTTAACTTTAAAATATTTTAATATTACAGAAAATGATACAATAGTCGTTTGCTGTGAAAGAAGTGTTGCTTTTATTCAGTAACAGTTGTTAAATCATCCTCTACCTAAATGTGTTGCTAACTTTTTTTCTTGTTCTCCTGTATGCTTGCGGGGGAAGAAAGAGATGTGGGAGGACATTTGCAACATATAAAAAGCTTCTGAAGTTTCCAATTGGTACCATGAACTGATAAAACCTGGTTTCAATTGGCCAGAAAACAAGACAAGGGAGAAAAGCGGGAAAATTTGTAGTAAAAAACAGTTTTCTCACTTCTGATTACTGCTTAGTTCACTGAGAAGGGGGTGAAAAAGTCTCTTTCCATCGACACAGAAAAAGCAGATTTCAATGCAGTTTTCTACAAATCTCAGCACAATCTCTACTACACTTCCTCCCTGCACTGAATCACCATTTTTGAAATATCCAATTTTTGGTTAAATGTGAGCAGTTAGAGGAAGCACAGCAAAAGTGAAAATCATGATTTTATATCAGCCTTATGCAAAGTTACATTTACTGAAATCCATGAAATTATTATGGCTGTGGAATGAGAAAAAAAAAGTGCGTGATACATGTCTCCAAGCTACTTACATTCTGTGCTCAGTCACAGATGAAGATACTGCCACTGGTATACAAAACTGGGGTCAACAGTCCAGCAAATTTGTAAATTACTCCACAGTCAAGCACATTCTAAGGTATCTGCTGCAATCTGGTCTTTTACTTGATTCAGTACTGACTTCATCTTTTTTCATAATACCATATTTCATAAATTACTGTATTTCAACATGTATTTCTAATCAGTTCATCTCAGAGTCCCAGAGCCATCTATATGTATCACACAAGCAAAACTGACTTTGTCAAGGAAATAAAAACCTCTGCCAAGAAAGCACCAAGAGCAACCAGTGCATCCATGCAATGGGATGGTTTCAGCCAGAAAAGATCAGTTTCCAGGAAAACGTAACTGATCAAATATGACCTTCAGTTATTATGTCTGCTCTCCAGATTTCTAATCCTACTCTGTGAAATCTGCACCTACTTCAGAAGGAAGGTAAATTGAATTATTTCAAACCCAGTATTTAATGGTTTCTGCACTGACAGGAAAACACAAGGGTTCCTAAGCTATATAAAGATACTGCCAGAAAACAAGTAAAGGAATTTCGGACATTTTCCTATAACATTTGAACAGCCAGAAATACAAATTTTACAAACACAGCAAAGGGTAATAAAGAACCATTCCAGTTGTGGCTTTTTTGAGAAGAAAATTGTTTTAAAATAAAACTTATTCATGCACTCAGAACCAGAAAGATGGGAAAAGGTCTAGCACAGCCATCTCTAGGGTTCTGCTCCTCACCTCTCATGCAGTTTGGGTCAAACTGTTAACCTTGGCAGCACAACCAACACCCCTCACTCTCCATCTGCCTATGGGGATTTCAAATGCAGCTACAAAGCTGAGATATAATAGACATCATTTTAGTCCAATGCTGCTTCAGCGTAGTCAAACCTGAGTTTAAGATTTTAACATTTCATTAGGATTCTTCATGCCATATTCAAGGGATTGGTCCAGAGATTAGTAAGTAGCATTTTTTCTGCCATAGACACCAGAAGAGATTTGGGCATACCAGTTATTTATGTGTGTTGTTGTTCTAACACTTCATTGGCATAGACAGCCAAATTAACTGCCTGCATTTTTCAGGAGTAGCTCTTAGATAGCACCAACAATAACCTTGCTGTAATACCAAATATCTAGCTTCAAAATAAAAAAAAATAAATTCTGACAATCCTGGGAAGCTGAATATCCTTATTATATCAAGACTTAAAGGAACTTGTTTTGTGCTACAGTAATAACATGGCATATTGTTAGCAAAATGAAATCAGCTTAGTGGTCACAAGAGAAGTGAAATCAAGTTAAGATTCTTCCTCTGAAAGGAAAAGATGACTTGACGGAGACAGTAATCAAGAGTTATTTTCTAAATGGATTCGCTGATGCTTCCAAAGGCATCAAAAAGTCTTAAGCTATTTAAAATAAAAAAAATACACTGTTTTATATATATGTCCTTTTTGATTTAATTTGTAATTAAAGTGGATGTTACGATATACACATAACATACAAGAAAATATTTTCTGGCCTTATTTTTGGAAAATTTCAAACCTGTTCCTCTTTCCTAATAAGACAAATGAAAGTAAGATTTCTGTCCCAATAAAACAGCACTGAAATTTATTTTCAGTTTGACTGAATATTCAGGTAGCACCAAAGAAATTATTTTACTGTGATTGAAGAAAGAAAATTAGCTAAGAACTGAGGGCCACCTTCTACAATGGTTCAAGATTTCCTTTGCTTTCTGACGGATTGATGCTGATACATTTTGAACCCATTTAGAATTAAATCTTCTTTTGTCCCTACACAGCTGAGTAGCTTCAGCTTCTGAGCTGAAATGAGCAGCAGGCAAAGGCAGAAGTCTATCTTGATCACGCAAACAAAAGCATGTTTAAGTAAGATATGATTGGTACTATAAAAATGGGAAAATGTGAGCTTGAGGAGGCAATATTTTTACAAGTAACCAACCTCCAGAAGGGAAATGCCATCCTGAGGTCTCATATTAGACAAAGAACCTGATTAAAAACCAATGCTTAAGAGCTGCCTAAAATTACAAAGCCTCCAAATCTTTATGTGATATTGTTGCAGTATTTGTAAGATCTGATTCACTGATTCCAAGTGCAACCCCCTTCTGCTTCAACTCACCAGCTGAAAACATATCCCCATGACAACCCAGGAGCTGAGGAGGAGAGCACAACACCCAACCTACTGCCAAGCAATGCTGGAGCCCTCCTCCAAAGTGGGAACGCACCAACACACATCAGCATGTTTCACTGCTGTGGGGCCTGGACATGTGTGTGTCACTCTGGATTAGAAAATCAAAAGGAGAATGGCATTAGGTGCAGGCCAACAACCTTAACACACAGCCAACGTCCTAAGTTCAACAGTGACAGTACTGTCTGCAATCTAATATATTATTTGTGTGTACAGGCTGGGAAAAAGAGATTATTTAGCTGCCCAAATGTCTATATCCTGCTTCAGCAGAATCAGTGACCAAAACTTGCAGTATGAGTCCATTACATCTTAGACCAGGGAAGCTGGTTTTCTTCCTCAACAATATACAGAAGAAGTCTGCTAATGGTAAGGTTTGAGTTGAACAAAACAATAGTTTAGCAAAACTGCATTTGTCCAGATCAACACTGCAGACAGATTATATTAATTTCACCACTAAAAACAAAATAATTAGCTACATTTATCACAAATGACATCAAGCACTGTGCATCTCAGCAGTTGTACTGCTCGTTCAATTATTCTGCCTCTGTCTGTTACATAAGCTCTACTTTGCAGCTCCAGGTGATACAGGGAAAAAACAAATTCATATTACTTTTGTAGTCTACATTTTAGCACAGAGACAGAGAAAAGTATGTTGGGAAAAATCAAGAGGATCTCCTGCTATACTCTTTTGCAGTAATTCCACTTCAGTAATTTCATAAACATAGTCTCATGACCCACTTTGGGCAATCGAAGTTACCCAAGCATTGAAATGATCCCTGGCTAAAATAAAACATGACTGTAAGAAGCTCAAGGTAGTTGGTACTTGTGTGCACTATTTCATCCTCACCAAATAAGATAATTAACTCACATGGTGAAATCCCAGCTGAAAAGAAACCAAGAGCAATACCTCCTTACCTTGAGGCCATGATGACCTTTAATTCTCCTAAAGAGACTGCAAAAATCCTGTTAAAACAGAGTCCCTCTATTATAAAATTATGGTGAGTACATACAAGTTGCCACATTTTTTCATGACCATCGTTCCCAGAAATTGGTTCTGGAAAACAAATCCTACCAACGTAGTCTTCAGGGACTGGCAGGCTCACAATTCAACTCTTCCCAGAAAGCATAAAATCACAATCAACAGAGTTCAGCTGGCATTTAGTGTCAGCTACTCAATGACAAAGCTGTTGGTCAAGTATTGCACAGCTATCACTATTTAGCTCTTAAAAATTTAAAACCAGAATGCAAGAATGAAACTTGGTATTTTTTAGCTTGGTATTTTTTAATCATCTCACCTGGCAATTTATTCTTGTTTGTGTGCATCATAGTTCCTATTATTTCTTAAATTGGCAAGTAAGTATTCATAAATTCATAACCAATTATACAGTGGAATCAATTGCAACAACAGTTCTCACTGGGAAATCAGGCTTTAACTCTTCGACACCTGCCATATCCCTTATTCCTTCCTCGTCCATGTGCATATTCATCACCTGTTACATGAGCCACAGCCACCTGCAAGAGGCTGACAAAGCTGGTTACTGCAATTTAGAGTGACAGTGCTATGGATGTGCTCTTCAGAGGCCTTTTAGGACAAACCAGCTCAGAAGTTAACAGGCCCCTCAAGGCACCTCCCAGCAAACAGCACTTGGATGGCACCCACAGCATACCTTACCACCTTCTGGGAGCTCTCCCAGCTCCAGGCCATTGCTGGGACCTGGCATCCACGCTCAGGGAGAGCCCACGCACTACCTGCACCCAGCAGCCTGCAAATCCCATCTGTCTCTTTGACAAGCGATTTCACATTCTTTCTAGGAAGGGTTTTAGGACAACTGCCAAAGCACACTTCTTGCATTGTTTCTGTCTCATGCTGTCAACCACAAGGACACATGGGACGGCTGGAGACGGGGACCTACCACAGAGCAAATACAAGTACCTTGGGTTTTCCAGCGGACATGCAACCAGTGCAGGACACACAGGCAAAAACAGGCCAAGAAGCCACCCAGGGAGCCAGTACTGCTCCTCCTCCCAAGAGTGAGGAGTCAGTGCTGCCATCTCACACTGTGCATTCGTCCCGCCCTGTCAAGTGCCACAGCCTGCACGGGCTGTTTGGAATGCTGCACCAAGTGCATTCTGGGGTGAAAGTCTAATTTTTCAAGGCAGATTAGACACACAAGGACTCACATTAATTACAGGTTCTGGGCACTAATCCATGAAGACAGGTGCAGAAACCACAAGTTTACTGGTGCTTTGAGAGTTTTGCGATGGCAAGCCAGAATCAGTGCATATCCCGTCCGAGGGATACAAGCCCCTCTGTGTCTAAACAACAAGAGTGAAGCAGCACAAAATAACAAACATTCACATGTGAGTGCTGTCAGAACTTAACTCTGAGATAAATGCTGCTGGCTGTGTTACCAACAAACTCCTCTTCTGGTCTTCTTCAGACTTTGCATTTACTTCACATATTCATTTTATCATGGAAATGAGAGGTTTATCATTGAAATGAGCAGTCTAAAATTACAAATTTTTTTAGAGAAAGTTTCTATTAGCTCCTTTTCAAGAGTCAGGACAGGCTAAAACAGGATTCCTACTAACGAGTTGCATTAGTGTGCTGCAAGAAAAGTACATTTGAACATCAACAACAAAAATGTTCTTCATAAGAGGCTGTTTGCCACTACAATCTACCAGATAAAGCTTGGAGAACTTGTCTGAAAAGCTTACTGGGTTCTCCATTCTCATCATCTGCACCTGTATGTGGGGACTGGGGAAAATCTAAGACCTTGTGACAGCTTTCCTGCTTTTACTGAGACCAAGAGACCCAGTTGTAAGGCCCTTGTTCTGTCTGAGTAAACACAACTCCCTCTGAAGCCAAAAAATCTAATTTGGATCATTAGGCAGAGGCATTGCTACTGAAGATGTTTCTCTCCTCCAGCAGCTGAGCTCAATGCCATGTCCTCAGCCTTTGCCAACTCACAAAATACCACCAGTTTCAGGTCTCCAACTGACTGCCCAGGCAGACACACAACACAGTCTCTGTTCTGAAGACAGGCACGTATGAAGGTCCCACGCCCTGCCTTCATCCACTCCTGCAGCTGAAACACATCCAGGATGGAGGACAACAGGTTATCTCCAAGGAAAGGTACGTAGCTAAGGTTGAATAATGCCTACATTTACAGTGACAAAGCAACAACTGCCAAACTCACCAATATATCTCCATAATAAATCTCCCTCCATCGCAACAGATTCGTGAGTCCTAGATATTCTAGGATACTAACTTATAAGCAAATGAGAACAAAATTTTCGCCACCAAACCTTTATGGGTCATATTTACCAACTACTAGACACTTGAATGAATTCCCACAGGTAGTCAAACGGACAAAACCAGGCACCAGTGAAAATACATGTTTCACAATCACTGAATCCCTTTTCCTTCTGACCAACAGACAAGACCGTGGAAGTACTTTCAAAACAGGATCAGCACAAAATCTAAAATAAAAGATTTTGACCACTAAAAGCCATAGACTGGCACTTTATAACTTCCCATACACCCTTCCCTCAACCAGTTCCTTAACATGTTTTCAATTATGTCAATAATTTACATAATTAAGTTACATTAAGTACAGTTTTTTTCAACTGGTCAGAATTAGTATTAACTTGAAAAAGTCTGCTGTCACGACGATTTAATTTCTGTACTCTAAATAAAGGCATCCCCTAAGCCTCTCTGGTTTCAAGAGCTTAGTTTGATTCATCTAGGGCAAATCTAGGGCAAAGTTAGTGTAGGCTGGAACCTAAAAGGCATTCTGAACCTAGGATTTTTACTAGTATTTCAACAGCATGGTTGGAAAGTGCAAACATACAAGACAAATAAAAGCTCAAGTCCAAAAATCCAAACTGTATACAACCACTGCAACTCAGGCATAAATAATCCATTGTGCTGCAGCATCTCTGATTGCAACCTTTTCTTTGCAGGGAATTATGTAACATTTCTCCATCCAAAACTTATCATTCTACTCCTTTTCCACCTGACCATGCCCAGCTCACTGTGGCTATAGGGTTTACACAAACCTCTCAAGTGCTCATAAAGTACCAATTACAATCCCGTCTTTTTTATTTCCCTTGTTCCAGTACTTCCTATTTTTAGGAGATGGGCCAGAAGCTCTTCAAAAGGATCTAGTTACTTTACAACAAGATACAGATGGCCTTCAGTGATTTTTTGTGTTCAAGGGATGCCAGCTCAGAGAACAATTGGGAATGGTTGAAAGACTGACTTAAAAACATCTTGATAAACAAATACACCAATAACCCTTAAATGATTTTGTTTGCCAACAATTAAATGCATTTAGCTTTCCAAAGCTGAAATGCCAAAGATGCAAATGTTCATTAAAATCTAAAGGCACTATAATCAATACAAGATGCAACACTAGTTAAATTAGCATAGTCTAGAGCTCAAAAGGACAAAAAGATCTACAAATCTGCGTTTTTGTTTAAATTGCATTGTGTGTTAAATTCTGCTGCTTACAAGCCAAACACTGTGTGCCTCATTGATACTAAATTGTCCCAATGAAGTGAATAAAAATATTTCTGTAATAAAATAAAAATAATTTAGCTCTATGTTAACAGAGAACTTCATCCAGGGAACTTTTTTTTTTCTTTAAATATCACATGAAAATGCAAATTAAGCAGTGGGCTGGTGCCTGCCATGTAGCTGAAATGAAGACAACCAAGGCAGATTTAATTTTGAATGCCAAGAAACCAGGAAGCCTTCTGTAGGTTTGAGAAAATACAATACCAAAGTACCACTATGACTTACCCAGTAAGTAACTGGTACTTCAAGATAGTGTGGGCAGCGAAGATGCTACAGTAGTGTTCCGGAACATCCTTAAAAGCAGCTATTGGGACACTTAACTCAGTGCCTAAAGTTCCATATATTTCTAGGCCACATACAGAACAGTCCCAGTGCAGGTCTTACAAGACTCAGGACAACTGTACTCAGGTCCAGACAAGGATGGTCTCTCAGACCAGCAAACAAGTATGTAAATACCTTGTCAGAAACTTCTGTTCCTGCAACAACAAAATACAACCCCACAAGCTGAAAGGGCTGTGAAATTTACTTCAGTTGCACTGAAGCAAAGATCAGCAACCCTTTTAACACCAGTTAAAAGGTCAAAGACCTTTGGGTGTGGGACTGGAACAGACATCAGACTGGAGCCCCATTGGGATGAAAGGAAGGGTCCCCCAGACGTCCCTGTTGCTGTCCCTGTCCACAGTACTGGTGCTGCCAAATCCTGCAGGGAGCACCCAACACAGCCTGCCCTGGCTGGCACTCCGGATGGATGGGTCTTTCCAGCTGTATGTTGACCAAAACAGCTCCCAGAAAGTTTGGAGCTAGCAATGCACTCAATCTTTCTTTTTCTTTTCTGGACATGTTAGGAACCCAGCAATAGAAGAAAATACCTGGAAATTATCCAAAATGTTAGAATAGCCATGAAAAAATACTCTTATTTTCCCTTCCAATAAGCAAGTCTTCTTGTAAGAGAATCAGCTGTGATGCATTGCTGCATCTATCCACAGACTATCAGTCTGGAGTTGGATAGCTGTAAAATCTGTAAAGCAGCTTCTGGAACAAAAAGGCCCCTGAAGTCTGAAGTAAAAGGACTTATTCTGAATATAACAAACAAGTCTTATTCTAACTGTAACAAAGGAATCCATTCTTTGCAGCGTGAAAAGCCATGTATTTTTTTAAAAAAATCCATTTCTACATTGCTGGTTATTTATACAGTACTTAAAATAACTAAAATTCACTTATCAGGTTCCTTGGATTTTTAGAATACATAAAAATTCTAGTCAGAATTCATGTCCCATTTTTCCATTGTTTAGCAACTGAAAGAGTCACTGAGTCAATGCATCTGGTGCCTGATCAGAAAGCTTGTTAAAATCAATAGTGAGATTCTCTGGTTAGGATGTCTCAGTTTTGTCAAACAAATCCATCTCATTAATCTGGTTTCTACTCCCAGACAATGGACAGAGACAGACACTCCTGTGCTACAGTTCACTTGACCTTCTGAAGTCTTCAAAAAAGGATCAGGTGAATTCTGTCCAAAAAAACCCTATACTTCTCCCTTGGTTACATATGGATCCTAGTAGGATTCGATCAGAGGTAGACACCTAAACTATCTAACATTATACAAGATGATTCACAGTTTCAGTAGCTTTGACAGAGTCTATCCAAGACCTCTGTGCAGCCATTAGCCAAAATAAAACTATATTCTCCATTCAATTGCCAGAACCCATCATTGATGACCATCTTGCTGGCCGGTGGAATAAGAACTGAGTATACTCTTTCAGCTCTACTGCTACACTGGGGCTGAGCTATCACAACCACCTTGGAGCCATACAGTATTTTCTTTTATGGGAGGTCTCTTTTGTGTTCTATATTCACATTTCAAAACATTATACACAAGAGAAATGCCAAAACAGAAACATTTTGTTTCGATACCATTTTTTTGGAAATTAAATCCTACATGCAATCCAAGCTTTAATGTGTTGGAGGGGAAAATTCCATCCCAGTAGCGGGAATGCACTAAAATCCCAGCTCGTGATGAACCACTGTAGTGGCTTCACTGCTGCGATCTGGGTGACCCTATAGCACAGCAGGCTGCCTTCAACAAGACAGGAAAACAGGTAACCTCTGAAGTTGAAGCAACTGCCTACATTTTGCTCAAAGACACATCAGAAGCTACGCAATGAGGTCTCCTGGTTAGATCTGGCTTCCCTAAAAAGTAACTCTTCCCCTGTTTGGTTGGTGAGTCCTACAGCTGAGTATTCTCATCTCATTCTGAAATAAACATGCAACACTGAGCAAAACCTTGCAGGGTTGAAGCTGGCACACAGCACTAGTACAGCAGGCAGGAATGCATGAAGAGCAGCGATGGAGCAGCAGGTGTTTAGCCTGGAGAAAAAGGAGGTTCAGGGCAGACCTACAACTACCTGAAAGGGGGTTGTACCAGGTGGGGGTTTAGGCTCTTCTCCCAAGTAACAAGTGAAAGGATGAGAGGAAATGGCTTCAAGTTGTGCCAGAGGAGGCTTAGACTGGATATTAGGAAAAATTTCTTCACCAAAATGTCGCCAAGCATTGGAACAGGCTGCCCAGAGAAGCAGTGGAGTCACTATCCCTGGAAGTATTTAAAGGACTTGGGGACCCCTGGTGGCCTAGCGGTTAAGACGCTGGTCTCTCAGCGCCAAGGCCGCAGGTTCGAATCCTGGGTCCCCCGGGCAGATGGAGCTCGTCAGCCCCTAAGGCCATCCATCTAAGAG